>CM031614.1:6366644-6383494 GCA_018398815.1 Conus ventricosus
TCGCTGCCAATTCGTACTCTCGCTCTTCGTGACTGACAATGCTTGGGTTTATTCATCAGAGAGCTGACCATCGACTGTTGTTGACATCTTTTGACCTCCCTTGCATCCTTAAATGGATCCTGGTGTGTGGCTCAAAGATTTTTTCCCTACATGTTATGCCATATACCTAATGATTTTAGTTTTTCAGCAAGTTATTTCTCACCACATGTTCTTTTCGTTTCGCTTCTCTTCCCTTCGCTGGCTGCTTTGTGATGCTGTTGGATTCCACTTTTGAGTCTTTGGTGGTGAGACTACCACTGAATTACAGACTGTGGTATATCCCCATTTGTTGTCAAGGGACCACAGACACAATCAGCCATGCCTCCCTGATGAGTCTGATAAAGTGGACTAGAGGCTTCGGAGCAGGTGATATGAATGGTTCGCTCCTAAAGATGGATTACCGTGTTCCCCATATGCTGTTGGTGAAGAATTATATTTTTATAACATAGTTCCCTGGTTTTTCATTCTCAATTTTCCTTTCTTTTTCTTTTTTTTCATTCTCATTTTCTTTCTACCCCGTCCTTCCTCCCCCCCTCCCCCCCCCACACACACACGCACGCACGCACGCAAGCACGCACGCACACACACACACACTTTGTTTTTTGTTTATTTACTTAATCTTTGCCAAGTCATTAATGAAATGATGGAGGAATTGTTAGCCTGCACTTGCCTGAAATGTTAGCCTGCACTTGTTTTTCCATCACTACTAAATTCTTCAACACACACGGGCATACTAAATGAAATCTCCTGTTGAAAACAACCAGCTCTACAAGCCTGAAGGGCTATCAGGGCTATAACGTTGTTTAAACTCTGGCTCTAATGCCTTCGTTCTCCACAGAAAGGGTAGGTCAAAGTCATTCCCAGTAAATAATTTACAGGTATTGTAAAAGATAGACCCATAATGGGGTACACAAGAAACCCGAGAGAGAGAGAGAGAGAGAGAGAGAGAGAGAGAGAGAGAGAGAGAGAGATAACAGTAAACTATTTGGAAAATCTCTGCAAATACTTGTACACATGCACATTTCTTTCCTCGTCCACTCTCATTTTAAAGGAAAAGACCTTCAAATGACTGCATCACAAAATGACGCCCAGTGCTGGCGGTTTTTGTTTGTTCTCATTATTGTTGTTTATAACCACTTCATCCAGAGTTCAGAATGGAACATCCTTGTGACAACTGATGAACATGGTCTACTGGGACTCTGAAGCTGATGGTTGCAGTCTGTTCAATCACGTGCAAAAAGAGGGTGCTGTTCTTCTCTTGCTCTTCAAACCCATCACCCTCCCTCTCACACTACACCGCTCTCCTCAGGCTTCCATGCCATACAGAAAGCCATCGCCCTCCCTCTCAACACTACACCGCTCTCCTCAGACTGCCATGCCATGCAGAAAGCCATCACCCTCCCTCTCACACTACACCGCTCTCCTCAGGCTTCCATGCCATGCAGAAAGCCATCACCCTCCCTCTCACACTACAACCGCTCTCCTCAGGCTTCCATGCCATACAGAAAGCCATCGCCCTCCCTCTCACACTACACCGCTCTCCTCAGACTGCCATGCCATGCAGAAAGCCATCACCCTCCCTCTCACACTACACCCGCTCTCCTCAGACTGCCATGCCATGCAGAAAGCCATCGCCCTCCCTCTCACACTACACCGCTCTCCTCAGGCTTCCATGCCATGCAGAAAGCCATCACCCCCCTCTCACACTACAACCGCTCTCCTCAGGCTTCCATGCCATGCAGAAAGCCATCACCCTCCCTCTCACACTACACCGCTCTCCTCAGGCTTCCATACCATGCAGAAAGCCATCACCCTCCCTCTCACACTACAACCGCTCTCCTCAGGCTGCCATGCCATGCAGAAAGCCATCACCCTCCCTCTCACACTACACCGCTCTCCTCAGGCTGCCATGCCATGCAGAAAGCCATCACCCTCCCTCTCACACTACACCGCTCTCCCCAGGCTGCCATGCCATGCAGAAAGCCATCACCCTCCCTCTCACACTACACCGCTCTCCTCAGGCTTCCATGCCATGCAGAAAGCCATCAACCTCCCTCTCACACTACACCGCTCTCCTCAGGCTGCCATACCATGCAGAAAGCCATCACCCTCCCTCTCACACTACACCGCTCTCCTCAGACTTCCATGCCATACAGAAAGCCATCACCCTCCTCTCACACTACAACCGCTCTCCTCAGACTTCCATGCCATACAGAAAGCCATCACCCCCCCCCCCCTCTCACACTACACCGCTCTCCTCAGGCTTTCATGCCATACAGAAAGCCATCACCCTCCCTCTCACACTACAACCGCTCTCCTCAGGCTGCCATGCCATACAGAAAGCCATCACCCTCCCTCTCATACTACACCGCTCTCCTCAGGCTGCCATGCCATACAGAAAGCCATCACCCTCCCTCTCACACTACACCGCTCTCCTCAGACTTCCATGCCATGCAGAAAGCCATCACCCTCCCTCTCCACTACTACACCGCTCTCCTCAGACTTCCATGCCATGCAGAAAGCCATCACCCTCCCTCTCACACTACACCGCTCTCCTCAGACTTCCATGCCATACAGAAAGCCATCACCCTCCCTCTCACACTACACCGCTCTCCTCAGGCTTCCATGCCATGCAGAAAGCCATCACCCCCCTCTCACACTACACCGCTCTCCTCAGGCTGCCATGCCATGCACACAGCTTCTCTCTGCTGTTCCAGGTGGAATGAACTATGTGGCAGTCAGCAGACGGAGAGGGGAGGGGGTGAGAGAGAGGGATGGAGAGGAGGGAAGAAAAGTGGTGGTGCCATCGACTGGAACAACGCAAAGTAAAATCAGAGTTATTGTTTTGCTGCCACAAAAAGAAAAGACTCTCTCTCTCTCTCTCTCTCTCTCTCTCTCTCTCTCTCTCTCTCTCTCTCTCTCTCTCTCTCTCTCTCTCCTCTCTCTCTCTCTCTCATAATGTTCATACACGTACAAACCAGCAGCGAGAACGTGTCTGTTCTGGTCTTTGCAGCAAAGACACACACACACACACACACACACACACACACACACACACACACACGGGCGCACGCACGCACGCACACACACACACACACACACACACACACACACACACACACACACACACACACACACACACACACACACACACACACACACACATGCACACACACACACACACACACACACACACACACACACACACACACACACACACACATCCTTTTCTTTACCTGAAGTCAATCAGTTATTAAAGCAAACCGTCTGGTGCCGATTCAGAAAACACCACAAAGATACGTTGCTTGGTGTGGCTGATGAAATACTCATTTAATTAAAGGAACATGGAAAATGAAGAGATCGAGAGAATACAAAACGCGGTGCGCAGAATGGAAAATGGAGAAGATTTGCAAATCAGAAAACAATCACAAGACCAACCAGACCTGATCGGGATGGAAGGGCTGAACATTGACAGAGCACCAGCAGCCTGCATGTAAATGATGTAAATAATCTTCGAAATTTCAAAATGAATATGTGAACATTTTCATCAGGTTTATCAATATTAATGGCATTCTTAACAACAAAACAACAACCAGGTGATTTTTTAAGAAAACATATGTGATGGTGTGGAGGGGTAAGGGGTGTGCAGGTGAAGACAGGCAGATGGTGAGAAGTGCAGGAACCAAGGGACAACAGCCAGTCAAGAAGACGCAGTGGACGACGTGGAGTTTTTCTTCTTTTATTTCTCTCCCATGGCTAGGAGCTCAAACCAGGAACGCAGCCTGGGAACTCTCTCGCTCTCAGCACTCAGCGCACTGAGCGCGCCCTCTCTCTGCCTCTCACGCCAGTCGCTCACATCATGGAACTCTAGGGGAACACTCTGCTCCATTCTCACGCCACGCTCTACTTTTATAACAACGTACCGGACCGCAAAGCCAGCACCACGGTGCCGAAGACGAAAGGGGCCTCGCGAGGCCGGAACTAACGGAAATTTGTGTTTTCTATGGCAGCTTCAGTGTTGTCTGGCTCGCTGTCCGTTCAAACTATCAACACATATTTACTATCGATGAAAACCTCAGAACACAAGGAATAAAATGCAGTAAGTCACATTTGACAATTTTGTTCCTGTACTAAATGATTGCTGATTAATGTCCCAGAGTGAAGCCACTTTTAACACGTTTGCATCATATTTTCCTCTATTTCAATAAAAGATACTAAACAGCGTGAAATAATTTTGTAATGAATAAAAAGCTGGCATCTCGCTCTTTTTATACATATAAATTTCATTATCCAAGATGCCGTCCAAGCGGAGAACTTTGCGTTTAAAGTTTGATAGAAAACACAGCTGACTTTTCACGTCGCCGGGCCTTCAGCGCCTACTTTTGACACAATTTTCAACTGAAAAATACTCTGTTGAAACGGTCTGTTAAATAATAAATTCTACACATTTTCAGTTGTATTCATAACAGAAATGGAGTCATTAGCAAGATTTCGATCGGGAAGTCCGAATTTCGTAGAATGATAATTTGGATCAAAACTCCGACAGTAAAAAGGCGACTCGCTAAAGGGACCGGCGCTGTCAGTCATTTCGTATAGTCGCAAGCTTGTACAGAAAAGATCATAGACATGCGATATACGAAATGAAAGCTTATGGACTTTACTTTTAACATGCATCTTCAGATTCTTCGGTTTTCCTCTTACTTTTTGTAAAATCAAGAATTATTCAATATGCATTCGACAGACAATTGAAAATGGCGCCAAGATTGCTCGTGCAAAATACCAGTTTAGAGAAAATATGGGCTTCTCAGCCCAGTACGGTTGTAATGAATCAAATACATTAATTTTTGTGACTTTAGTGACGTACACACAACTATGTAGGTTCTGAGGTTCATGATTTAAAGAATTTACACAATTAAAAAAGAGATTCGACCAAGGGAGGTAAGGGGAAGATAACTCTCGAACAAAACATTTTCATCCACGAAAGGTAACCAAAAGAAATATATACACTGTTAGCACCCGGCTACACATAGATGAAAGAAATCAAAAAACAATATCTATTTACCGAAGCAATTAAAAACAACAAAAGAACAACCTGTACGCAAACACGCGCACATAGATAAGTTGATGTCGTTAATCAGTCCGAGGGAAAGATGTGTCTTTAGGGAAGTTTTAAAAGTCTCTAAAGAGTCCGTGTTTCGCAGAGAAGAAGGCAGACCATTCCACAGAGCAGGTGTCTGGTAAGAGAAAGATCGTTGACCTGAAGATTTCAGGCAAGCAGAGGGAAACCGAAGCGGATGAGAATTGGTGGATGAGCGTAAGCTGCGAGACGGAACATAGAGATGAAGGAGGTCAGAGAGGAAGGAGGGAGCCACAGATTATTCAGTGATTTGAAAACCAGGAGAAGAACTTTAAAGTCAATGCGAGACTGAATTGGCAGCCAGTGTAAGGATGACAGAATTGGTGATATGTGATCAGATCTAGAGGAGCGGGAGATCAGACGGAGGGTATTGTTCAGGACTTTTTGGACTTTTGGAAAGAGAAGCACTGTCTTCGCCCGACTGCTCTAAAGGCAGGCGAAGACAGTGCTTCTCTGGGTCCTCCCCAGCACCTTCGGGTGTTTCTTTTCTTCAGGACTTTTTGGAGTTTAGAGATGAGCCTTAAGGGACAACCGGCAAGGAGGGAGTTATAATGGTCAATCCCAGACAGAACAAAAGCACAGATTAGAGTCTTCAGGGCACTTTGAGTGAGAAAGCGGCGAACTGAGCTGATTCTGCGAAGTTCAAGGTAGCAGGACTTGCACACATTAGACATATGTTGATTGAAAGAGAGTTTGGTCGAGTGTAACGCCTGGGTTACGAACAGACACTGATACATTTTTCTCATTTCCATCAATATTTATAGAACAAGGTGTGTGTGTGTGTGTGTGTGTGTGTGTGTGTGTGTGTGTGTGTGTGGTGTGTGTGTGTGTGTGTGTGTTGTGTGTGTGTGTGTGTGTGTGTGTGTGTGTGTGTGTGTGTGTGTGTGTGTGTGTGTGTGTGTGTGTGTTCTGTTTTTCCCTCGTTCCGGATTCCGGACGCTTCAGGAGAATGTGCAAGTTTTCGGTATTTAGTACATTAGTATCCACCGGAAGTTGCTTTCAGTCATTGGAGAAGAGCATAGCGTGTAAAAACGGCGGAGTTACAAGTGTAATCAGTTTAGAGAAGCAGGTCAGAAAACAAGAAAAAACGCAATGGTTACCGTCGAACAACTTTACAAAGCGTTTGCCGTTCTTGCTGATGCAAAGGATAAAGCTAAAGAGGTAAGCAATTATAAGTTGTTTTAAGAAATAACTTTACTGACGGGACTGGTTTGTGAGGATCAGTGAGTGAATCCAGGCCCGAGTGAGTGTCACAATGACACAATCAGTTGCAATCATTGTCAACATAAACAGTGACTTAATGATTGCCTGTCTGATAAGACGAAAAACAAAATCAAGCCACGAGCCTGACGGCAAGTGATAGATGTACGCGAATTAATGAAGATGGTTGAAAGGGATGACTAGTACAGTAGTAGTAGTTCTGCATGGTGACTGCCTCATCAGAATCGAGAACGGAAATTTTTACGCATTCATGCCGAGGCCCAAGTTAGAAGGTGATTTTTAGAATCGTAAGGTGAAAGCAGTATGGCTCTTTGAGAATAAAAAGTGAAGTAATCACTTTAAAGAATAATGCATTTGTTTTCCCTTTCATTTAAATGAAAAGTTTCAAAATGGCGTCACTGACGGCGGAGAACGAAGCAAAATTTGGAAAGAGAGGGCGTTAGTTACCGCCAATGACATTGACAAACAAAGCACATGACAAGACACGATGTATTTCAACCTCTTGGGTCTTCTTCAGGCCAAAAAAAAAAAAAATCACATTTAACATTTAGGACAGTACAAAGAACTAAGAGTGACTCATCTGTTGTTGTCCATGTGGTAGAAAGATTCTCCCTACCACATGGTTATGGTTTAGGTTTGTAGGGACAATTGCCTTTAGCAGTTATAGCCAGAACTGGCTTTACATGTCCCTTCTATGTGTTATCTGTCTTCACACGGTCTGGTCTTTAACTTGCTCAAGTCTTTATTTATCATCGTCAAAATAAATAGTCATCAATAATACACTATCATCGATAGAGCTTTTGAAACGGTTAGTATTTTGTGCACGTTTAATGTTAGGGGTTAATTTATTCCAAAGATTTGTTACTCTGTTACTAAAACAAAATTTTTTTAGGTTAGTGCGATAATATTCATGATAAATTTTATCCACACTATTTCTGGTAATATCAACTCTTGATGCAGTAAAAAATTTTGAAATAGGAATAGGCCTATTGTCAAAACAATTAAATATTTTATAGACTTGGATCAAATCGCCCCTCACTCATCTTGTTTTTAGGGTAGGCAGTCCAAGAGCTTTTAACCTACCTTCATGGGAAAGATTTTGTATATATATATATATTCTTTACAAGCTTTGTTGCTCTTCTTTGTACTCTTTCCAAAGCAGCAGACTGCCTCTTTAATCGAGGATACCAAATTGTATTGCCATATTCCAAATGAGGTCTAACGAAAGCCTTGTATAGTCTTGTAAAAAATATATCTATGTGACTAAAAGTACGTTTAATTATACCAATCATTTTATTAGCTTTATTTATAGAGTTTTGAATATGCTTATCGAACACCGGGCCAGAATCAAAATTGACACCAAGATCTTTTTCATAATCACATGTTGAAATATCTGCATGCTCATCAGTATTACTGTTGAGCATTGTATATTGGTATCTTGGGTTCTTACGTCCAACATGTAACACGTTTGCACATGGACAACAACAGATGAGTCACTCTTCGTTCTTTGTTTGTACTGTCCTAAATGTTATTTTTTTTTTGTTTTTTTCTTTTTTTCCCCCTTTTTTTTTTTTGCCTGAAGAAGACCCAAGAGGTTGAAATGCATCGTGTCTTGTCATGTGCTTTGTTTGTCAATGTCATTGGCGGTAACAAACACCCCTCTAAGTCTAAATGAAAATTTAGAGAATGGCACAATATTTAAATGAAGTTAATGACTTTTATGTGAGCGCAGGTCACCCTCAATTTCTCTATAATTTTATATCCTTGGGAAGTTCTGCAACTCGCAATGCCATGGGATTGCCACTTGTTGTCTTTCATTTGTGGTTGACTCTTGTCCAATATTCAAAATGTGGGAACTGATTCTAAAATGATCCACCAGAAAATACCCCATTAAATTCTTCTTCTTCCAGCAATGTCCACCTGCCGAGTATAAATTGGCAATTATTGACATGCTGGAGGGTCACTGAGCAGCTTGAGAAAAAAAAAAAGGAAAAAAAAAAAAAGAGAGATTTACGTGGAGGATCTGGTCACCTTCGAAATGAAGGAGGCCAGGGTGGGGGATTTGACGACTTCTGCGGACAGGTCGTTGCAGTCGCGGATGGTACGGGGGAAGAAGGCATGGATTTACTAATTACCTCTCCCTTTATTATTTGTTCTTTAGCATATTCAGCCATCACTCTGTCCATACCTCAGGAATGATGAAATTTTAGTGGATAAAGGCAAGGGTGCACCAGACAGACTGAACTTTGAGTTTGTGTACTTCAGAAGTGTTTGTGAACTACAGAAGTTTTTTCGCCCACAGACATTCAAGACTTGGTGTATAGCTTAGCAATATTGTGCTGGATTAAATTTGATAGTGACAAATATTTGTCACAGTCAAAATCCATTAAAAGATGATCTTTCAACTTACAAGTTAGAACTCACTACACTGACTCAAAAAAAAAATGGCGACTTTGTTTTGCTTTCAATACTAACTCAGCAGCTTGTGTTTAGTTTGTGCATACAGGTAAGGTTAAGCTGCCCAAAATTATGAGCAGATCATAATGAAAACAAAAAGTAATAATCCTTAACAAAATTATGTCAAAACAAAATTCTAGAGCAGGGGGGAGGACTAATAGCACAAGGGAATCGACTGGGGGGACTCAGAAAGATAGGGGAAACTCCCAGAGAGATGAAAAACCTGAAAGTCGAAGTGCCATGGAGGAGAGGGCAAAATTCTTTATTTTTCTTAAATGTGAGGTGGGGACAGAAGACCAACAAGTATACAGTGTCACGGTTGTAAACAATTGTATAACGAAGAATGCATGACACTTACAGACTGGGACTTCAGCTACTGAGCGAGAAAACTGAGATAGAAGGGAAAGAATGGTTATGTCGAAAACGTTATGCAGGGGAGGGGGAAAAGAAAACTGGAATTGAGGCAGAAATATACTTACTGGTCAGGCTGTTTGAAAAAGTAGAGGAAAGGCTAAAGTTAGAAGAGAAGATAGAGGAGGTTTTAGAGAAAAGGGTGACAGAACTGTGGGAAGAGAAGGTGGAGAAAGAAAAAAGAGAGTTGAACCTGATTTTTACCAACATTTCAGAGAGTGGTAGTGAGAAAAGAGAAGAATGAGTGAAAGTGGATAAGGAAAGTATACAAAAGTAGTTGAAAAGATCTGTCCTCACCTGAAAGAGGAGTCTTTCCAGGAGCCAGTGAGACTTGGAAAGTTCGGCATTAGGTCAAAACCCAGACTACTCAGAGTAAGTGTCCAAACCAAGGAACTAAAAAAAGAAATTTTGAGAAATGCCCGCAAAATCAATGATGGGGTGACAGATCAGAAACAAAGGGTATACATAAACCCAGATTATACACCAAATGAGAGACAAAAGACAGGGTTCGTACAGAGTCCTGGAAGTCTGGAAAAAGTATGGGAAAATGAAAAAAACCATTTCCAGGGCTGGAAAAGTCTGGGAATTTTGTAATTTTGTGGCCATGGGTCTGGAAAAGTCCTGGAATTTTGTAAAAGATGTGCAAACTTTTTCATGATGTCGAATTTTGCTTTGAAGTTTCTTTACAAAAACATTGAAATAGGAATAAAAACAGAAATTAAATCACGCACAATGATCGCAGTTTTCAGATTTACTCTGGCCGGAGGTTTAGCAGACGATTACCAAGGGAGGTAATTTGTAACTTCATCAATTACCTCCCTTGGTATTAACGCTTTTTTTTTAACTAGTTTTTTTTCTTTTTTTTTTTAATACTTTTTTTTCCTCCAACCAGTCTCTTACACACCATGCATAGTCTGTATGTTCTCTTACAAATGGACATATTTTTGCTGATTTTAGTGTTTTGGCATTTAATACAAAGAGTCTGAGTTTGTTAATGTTCTAATGTGTGGTGTACTGGCCACCCACTCTGATAAAAACTGGAAAAAAAGAAATGGCACTTTGACTTTTCTCTGTTTAGGTTGATGAAAAATTATTTTATAACAAAGTTTTTTGTTTTCTTTGTACAAAAAAAATGTAAGTAATTTTTTTTTTCATCAACCTTAACACAGAAAAATCAAACTGCCGTTTCTGTTTTCAATTTTTACTCCTTGAATTTTGTTCTTTGAAGTCTGTAGGAACCCTGTACACCACACACACACACACACACACACACACATGCTGTCTCTAACGCACTTGCTCTCTCTCTCTCTTATCCAAAAAATTATGTCAAAATTTAAATACGGAATTGAATAGAGAGCACATTGGCTTGTAAGTACTCAGCCATGTTGAACATCCAAATTAAAATGAAAGGACAGTTGAGAGGCCGCGAGGCCTAGTGTCCTAATGACCTGACCATATCTCTCTCTCTCACACACACACACACACACACACACACACACACTCCCACAAACACACACACACACACTGTCTGTCTCTCACACACCTACACCCACACATGCACGCACTCACACTCACACTTACACACACACCGTCTCTTTCTCTCTCACATACATAGACACATACACTCTCTCTCTCTCTCTCTCTCTCTCTCTCTCTCTCTCTCTCCTCTCTCTCTCTCTCTCTCTCTCTCTCTCTCTCTCCATGTCTCTGACTTTTTCACGCATGTACGCGCACCAGCGCACACACACACACTAAATTTTTTGGTAAGTATTGAATGCCCTGCTATCATTAAAGCAGTTCTTTTCTGGTGTGTTTAGCATGGTACTTTGGTAATCACATACAGAGGTGCACGCACACACACATTCTGGGGTCTGGAAAAATTATGAAAAGCCCTGGAAAAAGTATGGAATTTTGTTTGGTCACATCTGTATGAACCCTGAAAAGAACAAGGAACTAAGGGAAGAACTGCGACAAAGGATAGAGAAGGGAGAAAAAGACAACTGAATCAGAGGTGGGAAAATTGTGCGTGTACAGTGGAAACCCAGGCCTGGCCAGGGTAACCAGAAGAAAACTTACAATCTAACTTCAAGAAAAAAGAACATGTGATTAGTTTTAAAAGGAGTGTAGTCTATAGAAAACCTGTACAGGAACTTTCATACACATTCTTGTATACAAATGCAGATGGACTGTTGAACAAAAAAGATGAATTACTTGCATTAGCTGAAGAAGAAAAACCACATATTATGGTTGTAACAGAATCTATTACCAAAAAAAAAACAACAGAAAAAGGTAAATTTTGTTGAATATTCAATACCAGGTTATGAACTATTCTTCAGTGGTCTGGCCTAAGCGTAACGTGGTAAGGAGTTGATGCCCCTGGTAGGGCTTCCCATGTCAGATAGGCTAAGGGTGAGGATCCTGATTAAGAGTAACCCGCCTTTCTCCTTTTCTTGTTTTCTGCCTTTCTTATTTGGTCCTTTTCTATCTTCGTCTCCCCTTTAAGTCTTCTTTTCCACACTCTTTTTCTCTCTGTGGTCTCCTTAAGATCCGCCGCGTTTGCCGTGCGGTGCGACCTGTGTCGGAGGGGATGAGATCCTGGTGATTGAGAGGGCCAGTGCTTGAGGAGGCCAGTGCTCTCAACACATCACTTTGCTCGGACCTCTCCTAGACAGGGAGTAAACTTTGGCCCGGGTGTACTAATCGGCTCCGCTTCTTGGGGCTGGGTCAGGACAGGCAGTTCCCCTGCTGGCCAAGTGAACCCCTGCAGTGCTCGACTCTCTGTTCCCGGGAGTTGAGCATGATCAGGGGGGATAGGGGTAGTAGCGTTCTGTTTGTCGTATGTCTCTCCTGAAGCCTGGAAGGGGTCAAGACAGTGATTCTTGGCCCTGGCCCTGGCCCCTTAGTTGGACTCCAAAGTCCAAGGTGGGTGGGTAAGGGAGAGATGAAATACAATAAAATACATCATGGCTTTTTCAAAAAATATCCCCCCAAAAGAAGAGGAAGGCAGCATCCCCTATTTCAGGGGATTTTCAAACAGACAGTGACTCGGATATCGAGGTTAGACAGAGGACAGGATTCTGGGCTTTCTGGCTCGTGATGGAAGGGACGGAGCAGGGAAAACCCATTTCAGCTCTGAGTCCTTTTGCTATCCAGAAGGGCTTCCAAGGTTTAGCAGGTGACCCTCAGTCCATCAAAAGATTGTGGAATGGCACATTTCTGATTCAATGCAGATCCAAAAAACAATCCGAACAGCTGCTGAGGGCAACAAAGCTCGTGGACAGGGAGATCAGGGTGACTCCCCATAAACAATTGAACTCATCCAAAGGGGTGATTCGATGCCGAGATTTGACAGGAGTTTCAGAGGCGGAAATCAAGACGGAACTGGCGTCCCAGGGTGTGACGGAGGTGCATAGGGTGTCAGTAAAGAAAGGTGTGGAAAGAGTGGCCACCAACACCCTCTTTCTGACATTCTGCAACCCTGTGCTGCCTCCGGTCATCAAAGTCGGTTACTTGAACGTCCGGGTTCAGTTATATGTTCCGTCCCCATTGAGGTGGTTCAGATGCCAGAGGTTTGGCCATGTCAGAGACCACTGTTCTGGGCAGGAGGTGTGCGGTGTTTGCTGCAAGGCAACCCATGATGGGCCGTGTAAAGACCCGGCACATTGTGCTAACTGCGGTGGCGACCATCCCTCCTCTTCAAGAAACTGTCCTCTTTGGATTCAGGAATCCACTATACAACGCATCAAAACAGAAAAGAAGATCTCGTTTTTTTGAAGCCCGGAAACAGGTTGTTGGCAGTCAGACGCCAACAGCTTCTTCATATGCTTCAGCCGTAAAGACAGTTCCCACAGTTCCCACTCGGTCAGTCTGCTGCCAGACTGATGAATTCATGTTTTCTAAGACATTGCAAGGAAGAATTGTAAACTCTGGTGGAAGCAGGTCCACCACCTCCCAACCCAAAGTGAATGCCCCTGGTGGAGGCAAAAAATCTGCCACCCCTCAGACTGCCCAGCAGTCTACAACATCTGCTGCTGGGCAGATTAAAAACCAGCACTCCCACCTCGAACTCCTCTGTCCAGTGCCCGTGCGGGCAAGGGAGTTCAATCCAGTGTGGAGATGGTGGAGATGAGGAAGAAACCTCCACCGTCTCCCAAATCCAGACCTTCTTCACCTGTTGGCAAGTCTGCCAGCAGGTCTGAAGATGCAAACAGTCCGGTACAACTCTCAAATAAATTTACACCTTTAGAAGCAGACGTTGATGAGGAGATGACCTGATCTCTCTCTTTTTCGCCCTCTGCACCATGGATAGTACAGTATTCCATTGGAATATCCGTGGACTAAATTCCAACTTCGAGGAGCTGCAGCTTCTGTGTCAATCTATAAAACCTTCCGTCGTGGCTCTTCAGGAAACTCAAATTCAAAGCCTTCACTCTTTCTGGCTTTAATATTCTTTCAAAACCTGCACAACCATCCACGTTAGGACTGTCGGGCGGTGTTGCCCTTCTCATACACAAAACTCTGCTGTATAGTCCTGTCGCTCTGTCTACCTCCCTTCAGGCTGTAGCTGCGAGAGTCACTCTCCACAAGACTGTGACAATCTGTTCTCTTTATCTACCTCCTTCTGTCCCGGTTTGTCGTCCGGACCTTGTCAGTCTGATAGGATCAGAGAACTTCCTCGACCTTTTTTGCTGTTGGGTGACTTTAACGGTCACAATCCTCTTTGGGGTGGTGTCAGTTTGTCATCCAGAGGTCTGCTTATTGAGGATGTCCTTTCGGATTTGGATTTGTGTTGTCTGAACGACGGATCTGCAACTTACCTCCACTCTTCCACAGGTTCACTTTCGTGTTTAGATTTGTCGATTGTGACCCCTCGCTGGTCCTGGACTATGAGTGGTCTGTCCATGACGATCTGCACGGAAGTGACCATGTCCCTGTCTTTTTACAACCCGTAATAACTGAACACGTCTCTGTCTCTCAACATCTAAATTATAAGAAAGCAAACTGGGATCTATTTGCAGCCACTATTTCTAAGGAATTCCAGGACACTGATTTTCTTCAGAGTCCAGACCCAGCAGAATCTCTGACTAACACTGTGATCAAATGTGCTAAAGCCTGTATTCCAGTGTCTTCCGACAAACTCCAAATGCCAAAAACACCCTGGTTCGATTCAGACTGCCAACAAATTTCCAAAGTTCGAAAACGGGCTCAGCATCGAGTATACCAACGACCTTCGGGTCCCAACGCTCGAGCCCATCAGAAACTCCGTGCCAAATCGAGACACACTTTTAACATCAGTAAACGTCAGTCCTGGAGAAGCTTCTGCTCCAGGCTGACATCGAAAACTTCCAAGAAAAAAGTGTGGAACATCATTAAGAAAATCAAAGGGAAGAACACCTGTCCCACTGTGAACCATCTCAAGTTTTCGGATTCTTTAATAACAGTGAAGAAAGCAGTTGCTAATCTGCTTGCTTCAACCATTGAAAAGAATTCCTCCTCTTCTAACAAATCAGCCAGTTTTGTCAAAAACAAAGCCCTTAAAGAAAAATCACCCTGCAACTTTTCGTCAGACAACATGGAAGACTACAATCTTCCTTTCACGTTTAAACGAACTGAAATCTGCCTTACTTTCTTGCAGCGATTCCTCTCCAGGTATAGATGAAATCCATTATCAACTGTTGAAACATCTTCCGCAAATAGGTCTGAACATCCTGCTACAGTATACAACCATGTGTGGACTACTGGTTTCTTTCCACCTTCTTGGCGAAAAGCCCTCATTATTCCAATTCCCAAACCTGGAAAAGATCTTTCTAACCCATCAAACTACCGTCCCATAGCTTTGACCAGCTGTGTCTGTAAATTGATGGAGAAAATGGTCAATGCTAGACTCATGTGGAAACTCGAAACCGATGGCCTTTTGGCGAAAGAACAGTGTGGTTTCCGCAAACATCGGACTACAGTTGACCATTTGATTCGTCTGGAATCTACACTTCGGAACGCCTTTTTGAACAGACAGCATGCAGTGGCAATTTTCTTTGACTTGGAGAAGGCCTACGATACCACCTGGAAGTCGGGGATACTTCATGATCTCCATGATCTGGGTTTTCGAGGTCATCTTCCGCTTTTCATTCAAAATTTTTTGGCAGAACGACAGTTTCAGGTCTGGGTTGGCACCACTCTCTCTGATGTCCACGAGCAGGAGTTGGGTGTTCCACAGGGGAGCATACTGTCTCCTGCCCTCTTTAGCATCAAGATCAACAACATTGTGAAATCAGTTCAGCAGGGTTCAGACTGCTCATTGTTTGTGGATGATTTCGCTGTCTACGCAACTGGAAGCCTGTACCCGAGTGTCCAGCGCAGGCTCCAGCTTTGCGTGGATAAAATCCATCGGTGGGCGGATGAAAACGGTTTCACCTTTTCTCCAACAAAGACGCAGTGTATTGACTTCCATAATTTCCGTCAGTTTTTTCCAGATCCTGAACTTCAAGTAGGGAAATCTCCCATTCCAGCTGTCAAAGAGGCCAAATTTCTGGGAGTTATTTTTGACCAGAAACTTAACTTTCTCAGCCACATCAAAAACCTCAAAACTGCTTGCCAGAAAGCACTGAATATTCTGCGGGTCGTAGCGCACACCGACTGGGGCGCTGATAAGAAAACTTTGCTGCACCTCTACAGAGCCTTGGTCCGTTCCAAACTGGACTACGGTTGTGCTGTGTACGGCTCCGCAAGATCGTCTTACCTCAAACTCTTGGACCCTATCCACCATCAAGGGCTTCGTCTCTGTCTTGGAGCGTTCCGCACCACCCCTGTGTACAGCCTGTACGCAGAGGCAGGTGAACCTTCACTGTCCAACCGCAGACTGAAATTGTGTTTGAATTATTATATCTGACTGTTCTCGGAACCAGAAAACCCTGCCCATGACTGTGTCTTTGACCCTCCGTTCCAAAGTAAGTTTGAAAACAACCCAAAATGTATTCCGCCGTTTGGCGTTCGTATGCAGCCTCACTTGCGGAATGCAGGTCTAGACCTAGGAGTTGTGTCGGATTTTTCCAAGTTTCCCGATCAGCCTCCGTGGACCTTTTTCACACCAGAGATTCGTTTCGATCTGGCAGCTTTTCGCAAAGAGTCTACCAGCTCTCTGGCGTACAAGGCATTGTATGCTGAGCTCTGTTCGAAATTCCCATCCTGTCAAAAAGTTTTCACTGACGGTTCCAAGTCTGAAGATGGAGTGGCCTGTGCAGCCTACTGCCCTGGGGCTCCTTCTCAGATACTGTTGGAACATATACACAGGGTTCGTACGCCCCTTGAAGACCCTTGAAAACCCTTGAATACTGCAGATATCCTACCATCCCTTGAAATCCCCTTAAAAATCGTTTTCGGACCAAAACTGACCGTAACATTTGAAGACGAATCGGAGAACAAACGCGAACAAGACTTCGGACATCGATTTTCGCCTCTCGAATCGTTTTGGGTGTCGTCTGCTTTTCAAGCAAAGGGAAGCAATTCAATAGTTGTTTTGTTTGCGCATGCGCAGTTCGACTTCGACAAAGCGCCAATTGCCAATTGGTGTGGGCACGCGTGCAGCCAT
>CM031614.1:6393027-6400527 GCA_018398815.1 Conus ventricosus
ACTGTGTCATGCCTTCCCCTAGCGTGACTGTTCATGACCCTACCATCCCCTTACTGGACTTGTGTCTGACCCACCATCCCCTATCCCCTGTGACATGTGTCATGACCCACCTATCCCCTGTGACTTGTGTCATGACCCACCTATCCCCTGTGACTTTGTCATGACCACCTATCACCTATCCCTGTGACTCGTGTCATGACCCCACCTATCCCCTGTGACTTGTGTCATGACCCACCCATCCCTATCCCCTGTGACTTGTGTCATGACCCACCTATCCCCTGTGACTTGTGTCATGACCCACCATCCCCTGTGACTTGTGTCATGACCCACCTATCCCCTGTGACTTTGTCATGACCCACATCCCTATCCCCTGTGACTGTGTCATGACCCACCCTATCCCTGTGACTGTGTCATGACCCACCTATCCCCTATCCCCTGTGACTTGTGTCATGACCCACCATATCCCCTGCGACTTGTGTCATGACCCACCAATCCCCTGTGACTTGTGTCATGACCCACCATCCCTATCCCCTGCGACTTGTGTCATGACCCACCCATCCCCTGTGACTTGTGTCATGACCCGCCTATCCCTATCCCCTGTGACTTGTGTCATGACCCCCTATCCCCTATCCCCTTCGACTTGTGTCATGACCCACCTAGCCCCTATTCCATATAAACTGTGTCTCTCACCCATCCTCTATCTCGTGACATGTGTCATGGCCCATACATTTTCAACCTTTGACCCACCTATCCCCTGTAACTTGTGTCATAACTCACCCATCCCCTGTCAACTGTGACTTGTGTCATCATCCACCCTATCCCTTATGTCCTGTAGCTGTGACTTGTGTCATAACTCACCCATCCCCTGCCCACTGTGACTTGTGTCATCATCCACCCTATCCCATGTGATTTTTGCCATGACCGTCCAATCCTCTACCTCATGGGACTTACGTCAAGACCCACCCATCCATATCGCTTCGCACGTAAGTCATAATCCACCCTACCCCTCTTTCCAAGGATATGTTTAGAACAGGCACATCAGCAGACATTCCAATTCTCCAAGATCTCCGCACTGGCCTCTGTCTGAGGCAAGAAATGTTGAGTTGTGACGGAGTTTTTTGTTTTGGGTTCGTTTTGATTTTCTTCTGTCGACTTGGTCTCCACCAGTCTATCCTCCATCATTCTCTGTATAACAGTCAGGGCATCATGTCGCGGAATGTGAGACATGACCATAGCAGGTGTGGTTACGGCATCTGATAACTGCCAGATTCCTGTTCATCTGGCAGTGCATCAGATGTCTTGTGAACTTATCTGTAGGCGCTGTAAGAGATAACAGGTGAGGTCGTGACTTGTTACAGTTATCATGTTTTTTCTCTCTCTCTCTCTCTCTCTCTCTCTCTCCTCTCTCTCTCTCTCTCTCTCTCTCTCTCTCTCTCCTCTCTCTCTCTCTCTTCTCTCTCTCTCTCACTTTGACGACTCTGTTTTATTCCTCACGACAGATACTTATCAAGATCACAGTTCACTTGTTGGCATGCTACAAAAGTGTCGGCGTGATTGAATGAAATTCTGATTTGTTTCGGAACAATTTGGACCTGACAGAAACAAGATCAACCTTCAACACTGCTTGGACATTACACAATAAAAAGCAGAGGGGTGACGAATTGTGTGTGATGTTTGTATGTCAGTTGTTGTTTTTTTTACTTTGTGAAGAGTGCACCCTCGTGACTTAAATCTAAACATGTGTGTGCGTGAGAGAGAACTCGGAACTCGCAACTCGGAAAATTTTAATTGCAAAGGCCACCGACCTATCTGCAATGAGGTCAAGAAACAAAAATCAAATCACACACACTGACGCTGTAACATTACTACTGATCACGATCATTTACGAAACTTGCTCACACCAACTGATACATACAAAATCACACCCGTATGTAGCACTCTCCTAGACTCTCCCAGCTCGCACTTACAATTTCGCTCGCACTTACAATTGCGCGCGCACAAAACACACACACACACACACACACACACACACACACACACACACACACACACACACACACACACATGCATGCACAAGCATACACAAGCATAATACACACACACACACACACACACACACACACACACACACACACACACACACACAACACCACACACACACACACACACACACACACACACACACACACACACACAACCACACACAACACACACACACACACACATATATATATATATATAATTTTTTATCATGATCCTAAGATACTAGACGAATCAATATAAAGGTAAATATCAGATACATTTATTACATATACACATTTTTTCATCATGAAGTAGAGAAGCCAACGAATGACAGAAAGAAGAGAAGAAGATACGATAGAGAAAAATTTGTAAGAGAGAGAGAGAGAGAGAGAGAGAGAGAGAGAGAGAGAGAGAGAGAGAGAGAGAGAGAGAGAGAGAGAGAGAGAGAGAGCACGTGTACACGCCTCTGTGTGAGTGCCTACATATGGAAGCATAAACTTTACAGATGTTTTCTACAAAGTGAATTAAGAAACTTGCAGCGGTCCAGACCTGTTTGCTATACCTGTGGCCTTGTAGTCTTGACTTCGCAAATATCCCCTATCAGATAAACATTGGGATGGTGGAGAATCTCAACTTCATTTCTGACCAATTAGAATAGTGCACTGGCTCCTTTTAGCTTCATACGTTGGGTCTGGTTCTCGTAGCATGGCCCTTAAAATGCAGTCCACGCTCAAGGAAGAAGTTCCATCTTCCCGGGGCTGTCTACAGACATACTTTTTAGTACAACCACGAAAAATTATACTAGCATTGATTACAATCACCACACCACTTTTGTCTCTGGAGTGTCAGGTGAAAAATACCCGGATGATCCGGTCAGCTCAGCTACGGCGCATCTTGTGTTGACGGTGGTGCAAGTGGGACTGCTTCCGGTGCTGACGGTAGGTGGCGTCATCATGAACGTCATCAACATGGTGGTTTTTACACGTCAGGGCTTGTCAGACAGGATCAACCTCTGTCTTTTCAGGTTTGGTGGGTTTTTGTCCCTTTGTTTGTTTTCTTGTTTCTTTCTTTGAGTAACTCAACCATCTTTCTATTCTTTTTGTATCATTTCTTCTTTAATATCCATTTCTTCTAAGTTCTGTTCTGTTCTCCAGCACTGATGTCGTATTGTTATGCCAATGATTGATGCTAGCAGGTTTGGTGTCATAATTTTATTTGTGAAGCGCCATCAGTACCCCTCTAGAACATGCGCTAAACAAATACCTGATACTATTGTCAATTTTCCAAGGAAGTAATAGTTGTCCAGTGGTAGTAGGAGTAGTAGCAGCAGTAGCAGTAGTAGCAGAGCAGCAATAGTAGCAGCAGCAACAGTGGTAGTAGCAGTGGTGGCAGTAGACGCAGTAGTAATAATTTACGTTTTTCATATATGTTATCTTTTGGGGGAAATTCTACACATTTCAGAAGTTGGTTAATGCTGAGATTTCTAGCGTCGTATTTATTTGAACTTCCAACTTGTCCACTCATTCCTTCCAATTCTCTTTATTCTTTGTGTAATGTTCGTCTATGTTTATTCCATTCTGTCTCTGTGCCCTTGATTTCATTTCTTCTATCTATTTTCCTTTCATTCGTCTTTCTTTCTGACAAAGTTTAGACTCAAACGTGTGTTTTACACTTGACTGCAAATGTTCATCAGAATGCTAAAAAAAAAAGACCAATGACCAAGAACAACCATCAACAAAAAGTCAAAAGAATAACTATCGAAGTAATCACCTTTGACTCAATCGTATTCTCCTCATCAAGTCATGATCAAAGTGACGATGTACAGACTGACTGAAGGGAATACAGAATACTTTCTTATGAATACGTTGTCATACAAGAATCGTGTGACAGTTTCTAATCACGTTGTCTTTTCAAGAATCTGTGTGACAGTTTCTAATCACTTTTCTATACAAGAATCTGTGTGACAGTTTCTAACACTTGTTATACAAGATATCTGTGACAGTTTTAATCACATTGTCTATACAAGAATCTGTGTAACAGTTTCTAATCACGTTGCTATCAGGAATCGTGTGTGACAGTGTTAATCACATTTTAGAAGATCGTGTGACAGTTCTAATCACATTGTCGTAACAAGAATCTGGTGACAGGTTTTCTATCACATGTCTATACAGAATCTGTGTAACAGTTTCTAACACGGTGTTAACAATGATCCGGTATCCACTTCAAATGTTGACCTAAGCAATGGGGTGGAGTGCAGAAACGAGGGTTGCGGGATGGGGGTGGGCGCAATGTGTTGGTGAGATCTTAGAATGGTGTGTAGCCAAAGAACGGGGGGAAGGAAAGACAGAGTAGGTTGTTTTTTCTGGACAGGTCAGTCGAAGTATATGTATATATGCAATGTGAAACTAAGATCCAAAGAGCTTAAGAACCATGAACGCTCAGACCTGTTTTTGTACTCAGTCGTGTCACTCGGATGTTTGTTGCCTTCAATAGTCATACTGCTGTTCGTAGACCGAGGCTCGCACATGTGTGGAGTTACCGAAACTGAATCAGAGAAAGAGTCGGCATGGACGGCTCGTAGTTCTATCAGTTCTTTGAAAATGCCGTTACGGCGTTGTTTTACAGATGGACTCTCCCTATTTGATCTATGGACTTTTTATTTTGTCGTTGACTGTCAATGAGTTTGCTAATAAGATCCTTTGTGGTTATGATCTGTTTCTTGTTTCATCCATCCCCATGGCCACCATGCAGACGTCCCTTGTGAGCACGGCCAACAATCCGCATGTCTTCACAAGCCATAGATGCATACATCAACACCACTTACAGTCAAAGCCACATGTTGTTGAACCCTTCTCCTTCCACACTGAGCTGAAGCACTCATTGCAAGGCACCCTGCTTCAAAGTACAGAGAAGATTCCAGCAGAAAATACTTGTCTGTGAAAAGCAGCAAAAGGCACAGAATTTCGCAATCATAACAGTACATGCAACCGTCGAGTCGAATCCCGCGGATCCACGCAAAAAAATAAGTCTGTGCATCCGGTCAGGACAGTCTAGATAAGATAAGATAATGTTGCTTATAGCCCAGCCGACCGCAAAGGGCCACATCAGGGCTGTCACCACGTTAAAATCAACTCACCAGTGGACAGTCTAGACTGCACTGCCCTGAAAGCAGGTGTACAGACAGACAGACGGACAGAATGGACAGGACAGTCCGATGCATGTTGTGTCCTTATCGTATCAATTGTCTTAAAGGAAAAAGGCGTTCTGATTGACACAAAAAGAATTAAATGAATTGCATCACTGAGCCAATAAAAGTACAGTGCTGGCCTGCGCTTCTCAACGCTTTATCCTGATAAGGACTGCTGGCTCCGTTTAGACAATAATTGACCCTTTTTGATTCGTACCGTGACATCGGTTTGGAAACAACTTGTTCATAGGAGTGTCGGGATAACAGGACGTTAATCTCACTATCTTGGTCTAGACGATGTGGTGCCGACTGGATACTGGCAATGTGTGGGCTTGTGTGGCCATGTATGGCCATGTGTGGCCATGTGTGGCCATGTGTGTGCATGTGTGGGCATGTGTGGGCATGTGTGGCCGTGTGCGGGCATGTGTGGCCATGTGTGGGCATGTGTGGCCATGTGCATGTGTGGCCATGTGGGGGCATGTCTGTAGAAGGCTGTGTGGTAGGGCGACGATGAATTGGGGATTTGGGCACAAGATGCATGACCTGACCAATTCTGTGTCTGGTTCCCGCCTTCTTGTCAACGCACATCTACCTGCATGACACAAAGGGAGTATATTCCCGGACATACACTCCATTTGTGTTATTCAGTTGTCATTGAAAATCATCATCATCGTAGTTATCATCATCATCATCATCAACATCATCATTATCATCACCATCATCATCATCATCATCATCATCATCATCATCATCATCATCATCATCATCGTCCTTATCCTCATACTGTGTGCAGTCTAGCATGGGCAGACACAGGTTACATCACCGTTTCCATGGCCACCAGACTGTACAGTATCTTCAGCCTTCTCAGCCCTACCCTTGGAGCCTTCTGGAAGGTAAACATCTCATCATCTGGCCGCTCCATTAATGGCTTGGAGGGAGTTTGGCGGGAGGGGGGGGGAGCTTTGGAAATGTACTGTCGAGATTAAAACAAAATATTCCTTTACTATTTGTTGTGTTACATAGTAATAATCTGATTCAATATTTAAATCTTACCTAGCATTATTTAAAATATGAATTACCTCCCTTGCAACATCTCCTTCCTCTGTGTGGTTGATTTTCAAATCAGCAGCCGAGGATGTCCTTTGTCGTTTGAGATATTTCACATTCTCAGACTTTGTCATTTGGGTCCACTTCACACACGGGTTACTTGTTTTCTCACGATCAGTTTTTGATTTTGACAACAAGAGAAGTTGTACACACAAGGGGCAGTCACACTGAATCCATGACGAGCCTGCGTGATCCAACAGGGTATTGCCTCCCAGATTTCACAGCAGTTTCAGCTTTCTTGAAAACAAATCGAGCTTGGTCAACGTAATATGAAATGCAAACCATGCAAAGGGCCACGACTTTTCGACAGCAAGTAATAATAATAATAATAAATAATAATAATAAGTAATGAATACTTATATAGCGCATATTCTCGGCTAGAGACCAAGCTCTAAGCGCTTTACAATCAACACTCGTTTACACAACGGGCTGCCTACCTGGGTAGTGCCGACTGAAGAGCTGCCAGCTAGCGCTTCATTCAGTCGTTTCCCGTGTCATCCAGTCCATATCGTCCAATATCGTTCACTCAGTATCCTTCCTTCCTCCATTCTTTCCATTTCTCACGCAGGGTACATGCTATGTGTAACGTGTCATCCATACCAACGGCCAAACTGGCCTTCTCTTCCGAAAGATGGTAATGGATTTTACGTGTGTGCAAGATGTTATGCGTGCGTTCACACACGGAACCTCGGTTTATAGTCTCATTCGAAGGACTGTGTGGGGAATGGAGTCAGAACCAATGTTAACTCCGAGGGAAAAATCCCCCTGTACCGAAATTCGAACCCGTAACCTCAAGATCACGAGTCCGAATCTAGATGCTTGCTTGCTATTGTCTCTTTGTATGCCTGGTACTACTCTGATACCAATAGACGTATGACATATTAAGAAGGGTGACAAAATTGTCGTTTTATTAAGATGGGCGTCCAGTATCCCAGCTCTAACCATCTTAATACGGGCTCAGAACCGCAACTTAATAAGCTCTTCGTATTTACAAGGCCGAAATGGTCTGAAGATAAATGGTTGTGGGCGTGCTTTCATCGAGTCGTCAAGAATTTCAGATTGACATGCCCTAGACGTAAGAGTTGATGACATTTCCAAGGGCGTTGACACTGAGTCAAAAGGCAGGCCTGTATGTTAACACACTCTCTCCTCTCTCTCTCTCTCTCTCTCTCTCTCTCTCTCTC
>CM031614.1:6405527-6410527 GCA_018398815.1 Conus ventricosus
CATTCTCCTTTTGGGAGCAGCACACACATGGGCCCTTTTTTTTTTTAAACATGAACAATTTTGTTCAAAACCATTTTTGAACCCAAACATCATTAGGACTGTTAAACATTTACCTCATCTTGGGCCCTAAAAATTTTATGTATGCCTAATATGTAAAAAAAAAAAAAAAAAAAACCTTTTAAAGTACATAATCAATATTTGTCCTCTTATTTTACTCAGAAGATAAAGTTTTTAAGGTATTTCAAGGGAATTTCGACCACACACCCTCTTGATCAATTAGTACAACAACTCAGAAAAAAATATCATGTCTTGCTTTACAATCTTTAAAAATGTAAGGAAGGAAAAGTTACCTATATTAGACTTTATTTTTTTCCCCGTTTATTAAAAAATAATCACCATAAAAAAAAAAATGTAGCAATATATTTTTCGGAAGGAAAAAATACCTCCCATGCACTAGCCCCCTGTTCCCCCAACGTTCCCGGACTGCATTTGGCACAAAGGTACGGGAAAATTTGTAATTACTAACAATTGTTTTTGTTATTTTCCCACAAGGCCAAAAGATACAAACACAAAAATGGGCTTTCACCGACAGTCAGACCAGTAAAATAAATACTCGTCAGGGGTGACTTTAATGCCCATTCGCCATTTTGGAAAAAGGATTCAATCATAACTATAACCGCTTTTTAAAACAATTTTCATCTTCTCCCTTTTAAAAAAGGGCAAATAACCCATTCCAGAAAATCCAAACAAAATCCTAGTGCCAAAAATTTAACATTAATATCCCCAGAGCAAGGGGTTTCTTGTGATTGGCAAATCTTAATGACACATTAAATAGTGCCCCAAACCTATTGTCATTACTTTTTGAAACGATAGCCCGAAACAAACAAGTAACACACGATAAAGTTACAAAATACTGTTAAAAAATTTGCTAACGGAAAAATTTTCATTTTTGTTAAGCCTTTAAATTTGAGAAGAACAAATAAAATAGTAAAGAGTAGAAACTTTGTAGGGTCGATTTCAAAAGACAAAATCCTCTCTTGAATCAATTCCAACAGTAAAATCGAAAAATCAAGAACATTTGGTAATGTCGGGGGAATGAAATTTGTCAAGAGCTAAAAAAAAAACAGAATAAAATACAAAATAAAAAGAGAAAAGGGATCCTGAGGGAAGGTTAAAAAGCTTCTTGAAAGAAAAGACAAGAAACCACAAAACAAAGTGAATGCACAAGCAAAGCGGCAATATTGGTCTTCATTTTGTGAGAATGGGGTGCACTTTTTCAAAGATATGCAAAAGTTTGGGACACATTTAAAAACAAAAAAGTGGGTAACCTACCGCATGCCCATCACAAAACAATTCAAGTTTCCTCAATTTATAAAGCTAAAGCTTTTGCGATCTGTTTGCAAAAAAACCGCAGCATAAAAATTTTTTAAACAAAAAAAAAAACACCGTGAAAATGAAGAAAAAAAATATTAAATGTCCACAGCCATAGAAATCTTTTTTGAATACCTCAATAAAAAGCAGAAGTCAAAAATGTTTTATAAATTTTTGAAAAAAATAAAAACAGGGGCCTGACGCATTTCTAATAAAATGTTAAGTCATCTTCCACAAAATATGAATTTTTTTGCATTCAGTTTTTCAAAATTTTGGACAGTGGTAACAGGCCTCAAATTTAAAAGCATTCTATTTTTTTTCCCAAATTCACAAAAAGGGGGGAAACCACTCACAATATACATATTTTCGACCTTTTGCTTAACATAAAAATACAGAAAATTGATGGAAAAATTGCTTTAAAAAGACTTTGTTCATCTTGGAATAAACAACAATCATACCAAAAACCCAAGCGTTTTTCAGACGGGCAGATCTAAAAATGGAACATTGGTCAGACTCACAACGCAGTAAAGCCATTTTGCACGCGAAAAACGGAAACTTTTTGATATCGAAACCCTATGAACAAGTATGGCAAAAGCGGCTTTTTTTAAATTAAAGAATATTGGATTAATGGAAACTGATAAATATTTTCAATGTTTTCTTCATCTGGGCATATTCAAACCAAGTAGGAAATACCTATTCTAACCCAAACCTTTACAAATGGCTTACCCCAAGGACGGTAATTTCCCAATTTTGTTTCAAATTTTGTTTTCTGATCTCCCAAAAGGTCTTTCTAAAGATACAAGTTAGCTCAATTTGCGACGATATAGTCTATGGGTAAAGTAACGAGAAAAAAAAAACTCCGTTAAGATCACTGAATTATATTAAAATAAATACCAACACGAACTAAATAAAAATCAGTACATTTTTACACAAAAGGGACTATCTCTTTCACCTGAAAAAACAAAATTTGATGCTTTTAATTGGGGAAATGATCCAGAAAGTTCCGTTTTCACCTAAAACGACACTTTTTTTAAACTATTTAAAAGTTTTAAATTTAGTTAACCAAGTATAACTAACAGGGAATACTCCTTTTGACCATATTTAAAATAAAAAAGAAAAAGTCTGTTTTTCCCTTTTACAATTGTCATAAACAATCGGGGGGAAAAGACATAAAAGTTAACGTTTTAGCAACGCCCTTTTACGCTAAGACTTAATTGCTCAGGAAAAATTTTTAATGCACCTAAACATCTTTAAATAAATTTTCAGAGCACGATGCAAAGCCTTAAAAATTCCCTTAGGGTTTCCCACACAACTAAAATTGGGACAACAACAAGTGGGAGTTCTCCCTCTCTCTGAAATTAGAAAGGCTTCACTTAAAATTTCATCTTAAAAAGTTTCTCACAAAAGAATTTTTGCTCAAAGAGGTAGTTAGTTTCGAAAAGGAAAAACTCACAATAAAAAAAATTCCCAAAATCTATTTTTCTTTTTCCCAACTTCTAAAGATACAAAATTAAATAAAAAATACGCCGAAAACCAACTTTTTCCACCCCCAATCCAAAAGGGTAAAAATAAAAAAGTTTCCTTTGAAAAAGACACAAAAATTTAACAAAAAAGGATTCTCCCAACTTTTTGAGAAATTTTGTCTACACTCACTTAAAAATAAGTACAACCACCTTTAAAAAAATTTTCCAGATGGCTCAGTATTGATGATAATAGCACGGAGCAGTTTTCAAAATTCCTGTTAAAAAAAAAACGTTATTTCATCTTGGAAAAGCTTCTATATATAGCCGAATTTACTTGCATACCAAATCAGGGATTCTTTTAAAATTCCCCCATAAATAACAGTCAAAACGTAATAGCGCGATTCAAAAACGCATTTAATGTATTACTCTTCTAATTCATATGTACGATTTGACATGAAAAAGAAATTAATCAATAGACACCTCTTTCCCAAAAAGGGATTAATATTACTTTTGTTGGGGGCCTTTTCATTGGTTTTCGCCAAAGAAAAAGTAACAAAGTTGCAAAAAAGGCAGTCAAACCTTTGCGGTACAGTAAAAAAAAAAATTTCGTTAGATCGGCAGAATTTTTCCTATCATAAAAAAACTTTTCATGATAAGCAACAAAAACAAGAGGGAAATCGACATAAATTTTTTATAAAATTGCATAAATGTAATGCAAAAACAAGGGGGTAACATCATCAAAAGATTTATTTCCTCACCAGGGGGATGAAAGTCAATCCCTAGGTTCGTTTTAAACCCCTTTAAAACAAAATATTGCAAAAAATTAAATGTTGTGTGGGGATTCTATAAGTTCAACATTTTCTGATTCATTGTCCCAAAAAAAAAAGAGCTTTTTTAAAAAACAGGTATTTAGGGGTTTTTTTGATGGATGCCCTTACACTACTAGTATATTAAACAATTTTTTATACCCTTTAATCTATTTTTAAATGTTTATTAGGCTTTCCTTTTAAAATTTTATCTTTAGCCTTTGTGATTTTTACAGTTTTTAAAATTTAGTTTTAAGTTAAACTTCTATGAATGGTGGGGGGGAGGGTTATGATTAATGCTTACTACTAACTTAAAACTTACACTCCAAAAAAAATGCTCCTTCATTCTTTACAATCAAGCCACTCTACACTTAAAAAATTTCTGAATCACTTCTAGTGGAAGGACTTAAACGAAAACAACAAAACCCCAAAAAACACACAAAACACACAAACGCACCACGCACGCACCACGCACGCACGCACGCACGCACGCACGCACCACGACGCGCCCCACACGCCGCACAACGCGCGTGCACGTACGCACCCCCACCGGACGCACACGCACGACGCAACCACACACACGCGCGCGCTGCGCATTATTTTGGTTTTTTTAAAGAAAGTAGATAGATAGATAAAAAAGATAGATAGATAGATAGATAGAAGACAAATAGATAAATAGAAGATTGATTGACTGATGAAGATAGATAATGGTGGACACATAATTCAACAACAGGGTGGTGGGTGGACACATACATACATACAGACAGACAGACAGACAGGGCAACAAAACACAACAGACAGGATACATCCCTACATAAAATCTTTTAATGAAAATTTAGACACATGATGCGTTTTTAAAACGAGCAAACGACATTAACTATAATCAAAAAGTAACTACGGGAATAAACAAAACAGTTCAAACCAAAATATTCCAAACTGTTCGTCAACAGCCTACAGAATTTGAGGCGGGGAATTAAAAATCCAGCGACTAATGAATCAACCTTGGGGTCTGCCAGCAGTGTTAAATTTTAGTGCCGCCTTTTACAACCCCCGCTGCTGTCCCTCCCAACGAGGTTTGCTTTTGGTTGAACTGTTTGACAAGTTGCAAAGTGAAACACTGCAGGGGGAAATCTGAACAAAACTTTAAATAATGTTTTAAAGAACCCCCCCCCCCCCCCCCCCCCCAAAAAAAAAAAAATGGAAAAAACGAATCACAAGCAAAAAACACGCGTTTGCCCGGGGCTTTTTCGGGAAGATACAAAAAAAAAAGGGCAACAAAATGAAAGGGGAATCAGTATCTTTAAACAACTGTGGGGCCACGTTTAGCTGAAGTTCTTTCTTTTTTTTCTTTTTTGGTACC
>CM031614.1:6415527-6420527 GCA_018398815.1 Conus ventricosus
CACTCAGAGCTGCTTTCATACCTTTATTCCCTTGATTCTCCTCTATTACTACTTCTTTATTTTCTATTTCAACTTCTTTTCCTATTAGTTTTTCAATATGTGTCATCCATCTTTTGATTGGTAGGTGTTGTGTGTGTTCTTGAGTCTCCATGGTTTGTAATTCCTTTAAGGTTTTCCAAACTGCATTTGGATTTTCAGACAAGTTTTTTATTCAATAAAGTTATTAAATTGGCTTTGTACAGTCTCTTTTTCTTTCTAATAATTTTGTTATATGTTTTCCTTGCAACGAAATATTTTTGGTGAAGTATTTTGTTAAATGGCTGTCTGTTTAGTGCGTTTAACAAAGATTTAGTTTCTCGACGTTGTGACTGACATTCCTTATCAAACCACTTTTTATTCTTTCTTTTTCTTTTCTTCCATCTCCTTTTTGTTCTATAGGCAATACTTGTTTGCCAGTGTCATGCAGCATTTGTGTGAACTCTTCAACGACATTATTCACCACTGTCGTGGATTTAAAATGCTTCTCGTCATCTGTTTATCATAATGTCATTAATTGACTTAATGCGCTTTTCATTTCTGAAGATTTTAATACCCTTAGGAATTTCATATCCGAGTTTTCATCCCAAAAGAACATTACATTTTTATCCTGCAAGTCATGGTATTCTGTATCTACATGATCTTTGTCAGTTAATTGGCATTCAGTTTTGTATGGAAGATGTTGATTAATTTTTAACGATATTGGGCAATGGTCTGAATAATCTGTTAAATTATGAACTGTCATGTCTGTTATGTCCTTCAATAATTTTTGTGAACACAAGAAATAGTCGACCACACTGCAGCCTTTGGGTGTGAAGCAAGAAAATTGCCCCTGCAGATCGCCCAGAGTCCTCCCATTTAAAATGCACATGTTACAGTCAATGCACAGGGATAAAAGTTTTTTCCCGTATTTATGAACATATTTATCCATTGAGCATCTGTTTGCTGTATCACTAAAAGGATAATCTTCAGGCAAAAAATATATGTTGCTTTCTCTTTCCATTGTAATGAAATCAGGAATCGTTCCTGATCTGGCATTAAAATCCCCACATAGTATTACTTGTTCGTTCGTATATGATAATTTTACAAGATCAGCTTCTATATTATCCAAATTTTATTTGTGTAATCTTTTCCAAAAGAAGAATTTTCGGGTGGTATATATACACTGCCTATATAAAATGTGTTACCTGTTACTTTCATTTTAACCAAACAATGTCACTATTATTCTGAGGTAATAGAGTAATAAATTCTCTTAGGTGTTGCTTAATAAAAATTGAAATCCCCCTGATGCTTTCTGAGCCTTTGCTCTTTTAGAACGATAGTAATGTATACCAGGTGCAAAATTTGGTATTTGTATTTTGCTGTAAGTGTCCTTATCCAAATGCGTTTCCTGTATGAATATGATATCGTATTTCGATATTATTTCAATTACCTCATCCTCTTCAAATTTATTGAGTTTTTCACCATTAATTGTTTCTTTGAAACCTTCCTGTGTGTGTGTGTGTGTGTGTGTGTGTGTGTGTGTGTGTGTGTGTGTGTGTGTGTGTGTGTGTGTGTATCATTATTACTCTATGAACACTTATATAGCGCCTATCCTCGCTACAGACCAAGCTCTAAGCGCTTTGCAATCCATAATCGTTTACTCAACTGGCTGCCTACCTGGTAGTACCGACTGAAGAGCTGCCAGCTTGCGCTTCATTCAATCGTTTCCCGTGTCATTCAGTCAATATCGTTCAATATCGTTCATGCTATGTGTAACGTGTCATCCATACCAACGGTCAAACTGGCCTTCTCGTCCGAAAGTTGTTGATGGGATTTTACGCGTGTGCGTGCGTGTGTGTGCGTGTGTGTGTGTGTGTGTGTGTGTGTGTGTGTGTGGTGTGTGTGTGTGTGTGTGTGTGTGTGTGTGTGTCTGTCTGTCTGTCTGTCTGTCTGTCTGTCTGTCTGTCTGTCTGTGTCTGTTTCTGTGTGTGTCCGTGTCTGTGTGTGTCTGTGTCTGTGTGATTCATTCTGTGACTGACAGATTTGCCAGGTACGGTCCACTGTTGTGTCGTCTCCTCTGTGAGCCACGCCTGCCAATGGAAGGGGTGTAGGGGACAGGCGTGTGTCTGACAGAATGTTACTATCACGGTCTAGTGGATTATTAATGTTGCTGTCCACCCCTTCGTCTTTCTTTGCTGCTTTCCTTCTTCTTTCCTTCCACGTTCTGAGCTGTAATACAAACGTATTTTCTTTATTTTCAGGGGAAAAGAATAGTGCTTTCAGAATTTCTCTCTCTCTCTCTCTCTCTCTCTCTCTCTCTCTCTCTCTCCTCTCTCCTCTCTCTCTCTCTCTCTCTCTCTCTCTCTCTCTTTCCAGCCAGCGAAGGGTAGTAAATGAAACAAAACGAAAGTGTGGGGAGGAAAAAATTTAAAAGGCTGTGCTAGTCTTGAATATAAGTTACTTTATGTTAGGTTTGCTCATGGGAGCAAGACATAGCCGACTTGTGTACTGTTTATTGTTCACTGTTCCCTGCCACATTATATTTTCAGCTTCGTTTCAATTAAATCGAGCCTATTTGTATTTGTTTCTGTCCGTCTTTGTGTTTGTCTTTTGCTCTCCCTTTCATCCTTGGGTGGATCCTCAGGCGCAGGCTTAAAGACTGACCCGTTCATTTTATACTGTTTGCATAATATCTTTAGTTTTTCAGCAACTTTTTTCCTCCCCACACTTTCGTTTTGTTTCATTTACTACCCTTCGCTGGCTGCTTCGGGGGTGCTGTTGGATTCTTTATTTAACCCTTGGTGATGAGAACACCACCGTATTATGGACTGTGGTGTGTCTCTGTTTGACGCCAGGAGCACAGACAATCAGCCGTGTTTCCCTGATGAGTCCGATCCAGCGACGAAAGGCCTAGGAGCAAGCAATACAAATAGATCTGCATTCAAGATGGTTTACGATGATTCGCTCATGCAGTTAGTGAAGAGTTTTCATGTTTATAATATATTTTCTTAATTTTATGTTCCCATTTTCTTCATCTTCAAACCCTCCCCCCCCCCCCCCCCCCCCCCCCCCCCCCCCCCCCCCCCCTTAAGTTCAAATCTTTGCAAGTCATTACTGTAATGACGGAGGAGTTGTTGGCCTGCGCTTGTTTTTTCCCCCACTATAAGATTGTTCGTCGTTGTATTTGTGTAACTTTATTCAAGTTTTAAAAGGCTGTGCCAGTCTTGAATATATGTTACTATGTGTTAGGTTTTCTTATGGGAGCAAAACTTACCCTACTTGTTTACTGTTCCCTGCCTCATTTCATTTTCAACTAAGTACTACCTGGTTTGAAATCACTCTCTGGCTGGCGGACTCTCTCTCTCTCTCTCTCTCTCTCTCTCTCTCCCTCCCTCCCTCTTGCTCTCTCTCTCTCTCTCTCTCTCTCTCTCTCTCTCTAGGTTTGCGGTACCAGAATTCGGAGCGGGCAACCGTACACCAACATCTTTTACGTCACCATCTGTGTGGTCCACGTCATGGCCACCCTCAACTCCTCCGGCAACTTTCTCATCTACTGGAACATGAGCACCAAGTTCAAGGCCACTCTGCGAGGCCTCCTGCAGCGCGGTCATGCCAAACAGGGCAAAGGAAAAGGAGCAGTGGTCTAGCAGCCAAGCTCCACACCTAGAAACCCAGACGATTTTACATCAGCAGTTGGAATCTCTCGAAGAAGTGTTAGGCTGGGACAAGGGTTCTGCTCGTTTTCATTGTACCTGACGCATTGGTCTGATGGCTAGTATTTCGAATGAGCTAACTTTCTGTGGTTCCGTGTCCATCACCATAGAAACGAGAAAATCTTACCCCTAATAAAAACTATTTCGAATTTTTAAAAAAAAAATCTCTGTTTTGACGGTAAACAAGAAACAAACAAGAAAACCAACCAACTGGCAAACCCACATACATATTCAAACAGCAAAGGGGAAAAAAAAGATGGGTGACATGAAATTGTCGCGGCGCACTTTGTTCGGTTCAATCCGGTCACACAACACAGTGCAGTGACTTGAAGCAAGCGGTCAATAGCAGAATGTGTGCCCAGTGCCCAGCGAAGAGAAATTCTTTCAGCATGTTTGTTTGTTTGTTTGTTTGCTTGTCGATGGACAACAGCAGTACGTGGTGGCGTGCTGCCCTGGTATGGGTCCTGACAATCGGCTGTGCTATAAACAACACAACTGGATAATGTCTGAACATGTCAACAATTCCGACTGCACTGTTCTTCGATCGGAAGTCGGTGCCATAGACTACAACATTTCTTGAGTCAGTGTTACAGGTTACAACGTTCCACCACTGAGCGCTACAGGTTACAACCTTTCTTGAGTCAGTGCTGCAGGATACGACATTGTCTTGAGTTAGCGGGTTACCATTTGTCTAGACTCAGCGCTACAATTTACAACATTTCTTGAGTCAGTGCTACAGGATACAACATTGTCTTGAGTTAGCGGGTTGCCATTTTTCTAGACTCAGCGCTACAATTTACAACATTTGAGTTAGCAGGCTACCATTTGTCTAGACTCAGCGCTACAGGTTACATTTCTTGAGTTAGCGCTAATGAATACGACATTGTCTTGAGTCAGAAGTTACCCCGCATTTCTAGTCTCAGCGCGACAGGTTACAACATTTCTAGACTCAGCGCTACAGCTTACAACATTTCTAGACACAGCGCTACAGGTTACAACATTTCTTGAGTCAATGCTACAAGTTACAACATTTCTTGAGTCAATGTTACAGGATACTACATTGTCTTGAGTCAGCGGGTTACCACATGTGTATACTTAGTGCTACAGGTTACATCATTTCTTGAGTCAGTGGTAATGGATAGGACATTTCGTTGAGTCAGCAGTAAGCGCATTTCTAGACTCAGCAGTACAGGTTACAATGTTTCTTGAGTCAATGCTACGGGAGACGACACTGTCTTGTGTCAGCGGGTTACAACATTTCTATAGTCA
>CM031614.1:6423027-6439305 GCA_018398815.1 Conus ventricosus
GCCCCAAATTACACCTCTATTTTCCCTTAGAGAGAAAAGAAGAAATAGAGACAATCTAAATATGTTCACATCACAGGGCCTGAATTTTCAGGAAAGGAGAAAAAAAAATAAAGAAAAAAAAAAGAAAAAAAAAACAATGCAGAGGAGACAGAGGGGCCTGGACCACTACCACACCACTCAGACACTCTCAACTAACACTCATCTTGTGTCATCCAAGTCCAATGTCTTGATGGAAGTCGGGACTTCCAGTCGGCAGTGGAAGCACAGCACCTCTCCTGCCGTCGCCTCAGCAGCTCTCCCCAGCACCGCAGCCAAGGAGGAGGTAGGCCCAGGAGTTCCGAGGAAACAGCCAGACCGCGAACCACCAGAGAAACCACCAAGGAGGTAGGCCCGGAGTTCCGAGGAAACAGCCAGACTGCGAACCACCGGAGAAACCACCAAGGAGGTAGGCCCGGGTGTTCCGAGGATACAGCCAGACCGCGAACCACCAGGGAAACCAAACACAGCAAACAAGCAAGCAAGCCCTAAGGCTGGGGTCAGTACCATGCTGGGAATATGATTCCAGTTTGGTCAGTGTCAGAGGGTTGTGGTCGGTTGGTCGAGGCCAAAGAAAGTAAGAGTGTAAGAGGGAGATAAGAGGGAGGAAAGCAGCAGATAGAAGCATGAAAAGCAGAAAAATGAGGTCCGTCCAATAAGAAAGAGTAGGCGTCGATCGAAAAATAAAATACTGAGGTAAGGAACAGAGGGCTTGTATTGGTCAAGTCATGTCACACATGATACAGGCCCTAATCTCTAAATGTTAATGCAACCCTGATAAATTTGCCACGAGTCAACCTTCCTCAATATTTATCCATCTATTTCAATCCAAAACTGACATAGGTAGGAACATGTTAGAAAGAATTATGCATTGAATCAACAGGTGATTGAGCAACCACTGGAAGACTTCCCTTTAAATAAAAAAAAACACACTAAATATTTCGAATCATCACCCGTAGGCAATTTTGCTCTTTATACATAAAATGGATTATACTATAATGAACACTCACCCGCAAACATGCACACAAATATTTATGCATTAAACGAGGAACAAAAACATGGGGAGGAGAAAACAATGACTGGAAGAGAGGGTGGATGAGCGCCCCACACCCACCCTGGTAAATTTTGCCCTCAACCAAACACACCGCGGTTCGCCTCATGAGTAAAAATTTACTCTCCAACCAAATAAAACAGGCTCTTAGTCTCCACCAAAAAGCAAATAGTATTGTAAAATTATTAAAGTACGACGGACACTAAATGTCAATGAAAACATTCTTTTGCTCTATGCGTGAGCCATACTCGACCGGCAATATCTCGCACTCACAAGATTTTAGGACAACCCCTGCACAAGCAGCAGACGAAAACCACCGAACACGCAAAACGTTTAGAGAGAAAGTAACAATAGAAAAGAATTACGACCTCCACCTTAGAATTTGAATAAGTGATTTGCTTTACATTAACCGTGGGAAAATATGCGAAGAGGCCTATCTCAAGGAACAAAACGTCACTTACCAACAGGCCTGTGAAAAGCTAGCCGTATGCTACGCTCTGCTCACTGAAGAACCAGCGTCTCCAACACCAGGCTCCCAACTCTCCCGACGAGGAAAAGAATGGTCGTGGAGACCACAGCCCCAGCCCTGGTCAGCAGGAAGAGAGCTCCCTAGTCACCAACCACCAAAACCCCTATGCCCAATCCAATGAAGGATAGCACTCCGGGGTGAGATGAAGATTCCAATGAAGAAATCAAAACAGCAATGAAGCTGAACCCGAAAACGCTACCAGGGAGAAGATATGTCTTCGACTCGAGGCTGGACTTTCGCAGAGTGCCAAGAGACGACACCGCGACAAAACGTCAGCTTCGATTCTAGGGTGAGTAAACACGAGAATCTCCGAGAAAAACTGAGGCATGCGTGTCAGACCTGACACAGCGAGGCCTCGCGAAAACCCGTGGACAGTTGCAGGTAGGAAGTTCATCCCTCATTTCGCGGATATCGTGGTTTCCTTTTTCGTTTTGGGAGGTTTTGCACTCTCTACACGGTCAATCTTGTCTCGTTCCGGTTGGAGATAGCCTCTCCCGACAACGTGTCCTAAGAATGATGATGAAAACAGATTATATAGAGGGGGAAGGATGGAGGAAAGGCTACACTGGAAACAAGAAATAACGAAAACAGGACCCAAAACATATTGCTAGGGTTTCTGTCGTCGGATGGGAAATAAAAACGAACAGGAAGGATCTCCCCACCTGAATATTACCCCTGGACAAAAACCTGTTCGTGACAACACCCCCCGACGAAAAAGTCTAGTGCCACTGAGGCATAGACTATCCCAGCCTATGACAGAAACAGTGAACACTACAATAATGCGAAAAGCGAACCGAGAGGAAAACTGGATGCGACACCAAGTCGCGAACAACTATTGGTTACACATTCAACCACAGCACGTGAAAGCAGCAATCAAGAACTGGACTCAGGAATTGATCACTCCAGCCGACTCAAGTAATCTGCCTCTACATTGTCCCTTCCCAGAATGTGACGGAACTGAAAAGCTAAACTCTGAAGCTCCATGGCCCAACCCATGAGCCTCTTGCTAACAGGGCGGATTCTGTGGAGATACTGGAGGGGATGGTGATCCGACTCCAGGATAAACTCCTTCCCATACAAATATGGATAGAATCGTCTGGTAGCCCAGACCACAGCAAGGCACTCTTGTTCAATAGTGTGGTAGTTCCTCTCAGCGCCCATCAATTTCTTGCTGGCATAAGCCACTGGGAGAAGACCGTTGCCTTGGTCTTGTAACAGCACAGCTCCAAGACCTACATTGGAAGCATCCGTCCGCAGGACGAAGGGCTTACTCAGGTCTGTGAGCTGCAGAACTGGCTGGCTGGTAACTGCCCTTTTCAGACTGTTGAAGGCTTCGGTGTCCGTGTCACTCCACAAAAGGGTTTCCGGCTTCCGGGCTGAGGTCTTGTCGGTCAGGGGCTTGGCGATATCCGCGAAATGAGGGATGAACTTCCGGTAATAACCGACAAGGCCCAGGAAGGAACGAAGCTCCTTTTTCGTTTTGGGAGGTTTTGCACTCTCTACACGGTCAATCTTGTCTCGTTCCGGTTGGAGATAGCCTCTCCCGACAACGTGTCCTAAGAACTCGATGTCGGCCTCCCCTAGCTGGCACTTGGTTGGCCTTGCAGCTAGCTGACACCGTCGGAGACGGGCAAACACGAGCTGGATAACCTCCACATGTCGATGCCAATGTTCTGTTGCCAGCAGAAGGTCATCGATGTAGTTGTGAGCCTCAGGCAGGTTGAGGGGTTGCAGCATCATCCTCATGATCCTGCTGAAGACAGCTCCTGCCGTCTTGAGTCCGAAAGGCATGACCTTAAATTGGTACTGTCCCTCTGGAGTGGTAAACGCAGTTTTTTCGCGGTCTGAAGGCTCCATAGGAATTTGCCAATAGCCTTTGGCGAGGTCAATCTTTGAGAAGTACCGAGCCTGAGCTAACTGTGCAAAGATCTTGTCGATCTCAGGCAACGGTTCTGCATCGAATCTCAAGATCTTGTTCAGCCTCCTGAAGTCCACACAGAACCTCATCCTGCCGTCGGTCTTGCGTATCAGAAGTATGGGGGACGAATAGGGAGAACTGCACCGTTCTATGACGTCCATCTGCAACATGGAGTGTATCTCTTTCCTAATCACATCCATTTGAGAATGAGGTAGAGGATATTGTTTGACCCTGACGGGATCTTCCTGGGTTAGATCAAGTGCACAATTCCTAAGTTGCACTTCAGCGGAACGTCCGTAAGGATGTCTTGGTATTCCTTACACAGATCCAGCACTTGACTTCGTTGACTCTCTGACAGGTGCTGGAGATCTTGACGTTCTCCCATGTCTCTTCTTGTTGAAGTGCCAAACACGGAATGTCAAACTCCAATGGTGGCACCTCTGCAATCTCCTCAATCACCATAGGGGTGAAACCAGCCTGGCATTGCTCACGGCGCTCATACTTTTTGAGTAGGTTGGCATGCACCAACTTGTCCTTCCCGCGCACGCGTATCACATAATCCCAGTCCCTCACGCGCTTGAGAACTGGGAATGGACGCAGTACCTTTGGCACCACTAACTGCGTGGCTGTCAGAGTAGGAGTGACGCAACGGCGATGTACTAGCCCCTTACGTCGGACAAACTCCACGGTGTTTCTCCCCAGTCGCCTTAGGCCCCTTCTCCACAAGCAGTCGAACCTTGTTCAGGGTGGGATCCTTTGCCTGGAGCGACTTGATGGTATCCTGCTCAAGGGTGACCGTCTGCTTCTGAGAAAGAGGTTTTAGTAACGGCCTTAAAGCCTCTTTCTCCCTGGCCTGAGAACGTGTGGTTACAGCCGCAACCACGTCTGGAGGGAGCTCAGGTGAGATCCGTCGGGGTTCTCACTCTCGAAACGAACGGAATTCCCAATGAGGAGAGAATATGCTGGTTTCTGGAGAGCTACAGCCCAAACTTGCCTTCAAAGTAGGGGGTGGAGACATCAACGAGGACCTGATCTCGTGATGCTTGGAAGTTCTCTTCCACCCCGGCTACGTGGCACGATGGTCCTTGGATGGCGTCCTCGGGCACTAGTTCCTCATCCACGAAGATGGTGGTCGCACCTGTATCGCGGATCGCCTTGACTATCTTCTGGCCCACGACGGAAGGGAAAGTTGGGCACTCTGGGGTAGTCACCTCATCCTCCACGTAGGAGACAGTGACTCAAAGACCACCGGACTTGCCCCCTTGTTTCCTCTGCAGACAGTCACGGACGACATGTCCGCGCTTCCCACAGAGGAAGCAAGCCGAGGTTCCGGACCAGACACTCCACGGGAAGAGGGTTTTCCTGCCTCGGCGGAGGAGGCTCCTTTTAATCCTCCTGTTTGCGTTCCTTCTCCCTTTGGTCCAGACAGGGACTGACGAAAGTGACGCTTGGCGTCCGCGAAGGCTTCGGCGATCCTGATGGCCTGGGCGAAGGTCTTCGGTTGCGACTCTCCCAGCTTGAATTGCAGATCCGGTGATACGGAATTGGAGAGCTGCTCGAGTAAAAGACAATCCTTCGTGTCCATTTCCGAAGCCTCGATCCAATATTCGAAGGTGCGTCTCAAGCGTTCGCCAAACTGTTTGAAAGTCTCATCGGAATCCTTCCTCATGGTGCGGAATTTCTTCCGGTAAGATTCGGGAGTCAGATGTAGGCGAGATCGAAGAGCAGCTTTCAGGTCCTGGTAAGAAGTACCTGGCGGAATGTCAACGAAAGCTTCTTTTGCCTTCCCAGTCAGGCTTGCAATCAGGTACAGTGCCTTCTTTTTGTCTGAAAGATTATATGCAGCGGCCATCACTTCAAAGTGCTCGATGTACGTATCGATGTTGTCGGCCGAGCTGAAGGTAGGCATCCGGAGTTCGGTGGTGCCAAAGGGAACTCCTCTCCCCCGGCTAGGATATCTCTTGTCCCGGATAGGGGTGACACTGATCCGTCAACAGGGCGTAGCTGACTAAGGAGTTCCTCCTTCAGCCTTTGACGTTCTTCTTCCAGGCGGGCCTCAAACTCTAGATCCTTCCTTTCTCGAGCTTCCCTTTCTCTTCTTTCTTCTCTCTCTAGTCTCCTCTCCTCCATCTCCATTTTCCACCGTCTCTCTTCTTTGGCCTCTCTCTCCTCCTTTTCCAGTCTCCTCTCCTCCCACTCTCTCTTTTCCCCCGCTTCTCTCTCTTCCTTTTCCAGTCTCCCTCTCTCCCGCTCTTCCCTTTCCCTTTCTCCTTAGCCTCAAACTCTATCCTCCATCTTCTCTCTCTCTCTTCGCTTTCCATTTTCCAGGCAAGGAAGGGGTCCAAGGAGGACGCGGAGAAATGGGGTAACGGGGAGGAAGGACTTCCCAGGGCGGGTGGAAAGGACCTCTTGGTCTCTTCGGTCATACGTCGACTTGGGGTCCTGGAAGTGAAGTCTGGAGCTCTTATAGGAGAGTGCATGCCTAGGGGAGTCTTTGCCAATCCAGATTCCGCAGCAACGGTGACGGGGGGAGTGGCAGCACCAGATGAATAAACCATTTGAGTGGTAGTACTCATAGTCGCCTGCACTGCAGGACTGTCTAAGCCTGGAACGATATTCATCTTCTTATACAGAGAGCGAGTAATAGGGCGGGTATCAGAGGGATCCATGGTGTGGTGGCACTCGACGTGGAATCAAACGCCAATGGGAAAAAGGTGCCCGAAAGGTGGACAACAGTCGAGCCGTGGGGAAGAATACAGGTTCCACTGTATGTGAAGCAATACAACACCCAGCTTGGAGAACTGTCACTACTAAATGACCACCAAACTAAGAAAACCAAGAGGGAAATATCATGCAGTGCTCCCACACAGGCAAACACAAGGCTGTGAAAGATCACACGTACTGTGATCAAGAAACGCAACTGCTATGGGACGGCGCAATGTGGGGATATCTACCCAACAATAGTTCTCTTACAACTCCAAGAATTCCCACTAAGTCTCAGAAGACTAGTCACGGTGGTATTTCCAACAATAAAAGTTAGAGATATCAACCCAAGTACCCCAAAATCACCGAAGTATGTTTCCTCAAAGGCAAAATAATCTTGAGGTTCAACAACGAGCCAAACCGTATGGAAATTCTTTCCCCCAAAACAAGGTAGCAAATCCGTCTAAATCAGACTTATCTAACAAAGAGTTATCTTTCTTTAAGGAACCAAATAACCTGACACAGGCTTCTCGCCTACCCTCAAAAAGAAGTGTCCGACTGAAACAGACAACTGCACCCCGATTGGAGAACGACGACTCTTAAGATTATAGAACAGATGAAATCCTGTCTATTATCCAATTCACGTCGATCAGTCAAGGCCTATCTTGCTTAGGCGACTGACTCGACTAACCAACAAAAGCTGGCAAACACACACCGTTTTCCACGAACTGGGAAAAAAAAGGTTTCAAACGATCAAAAAGGCGTCACAAAAAGTCGCCACAAATAGCAACTCCCCAGGAAAAGAACAATTAGTATTCACGCGCCCCACTTATAAACAAGGAACCCAAACGAAAGGTCATGTAAATCCTTCCACCTAAACGAGGAACAGGGTGTAACGGATTTTAAACACCCAAGGGGAAGAATAACAATCGCAAAAATCCTGCAAACACACAATATAACGCAAGTATTTCCCGCAGAAAATCAAATGTTTTTTTTGTTTTTGTTTTTGTTTTTTAAATTGACACAACACGGCGAGGAGAGCAGCGGTATGCAATAAGGCAGTAAGAGGGGTGAGGGACACTCGACCCCACTCCCCCCTCCCCACTACTCCTCCCCCAAAAGGGCTTCCTACTCTCTAAAGCCCTACCCAGCCAACCTCCCACTTAAACACAATCACAAAACGAGACAAAGGGATCCTGCGCCCGTGGCAAGGTGGCAGACTACCCAACTAAACCACTCTCCCCGGCATCTCCACCAAAATGTCAGGTACTGGGGGTCCCGACGGTCCGACCACAGGGAGAGTGGAGTCAGGCACTCATACCACACTCACCACAAAACACAAGGACCCAGGACATACACTCAAAGACAATATTTATTGCACATTACAACACACTCACACTGCGCACGCACACTAAGTGGGGTGGGAACACTGGCAGAAGAGAGAGGACAGAGAGAAAGGCAGGAGAAAGGAGGGAAAAGAAGAGCGAGATACAGAGAGATTAACTACTAGATAGGGGCCAAATAAAATACTAAAGAAATGTTAAGCCCCCCGTCCCGGGATGCCCCAAATTACACCTCTATTTTCCCTTAGAGAGAAAAGAAGAAATAGAGACAATCTAAATATGTTCACATCACAGGGCCTGAATTTTCAGGAAAGGAGAAAAAAAAAATAAAGAAAAAAAAAAGAAAAAAAAAACAATGCAGAGGAGACAGAGGGGCCTGGACCACTACCACACCACTCAGACACTCTCAACTAACACTCATCTTGTGTCATCCAAGTCCAATGTCTTGATGGAAGTCGGGACTTCCAGTCGGCAGTGGAAGCACAGCACCTCTCCTGCCGTCGCCTCAGCAGCTCTCCCCAGCACCGCAGCCAAGGAGGAGGTAGGCCCAGGAGTTCCGAGGAAACAGCCAGACCGCGAACCACCAGAGAAACCACCAAGGAGGTAGGCCCGGGAGTTCCGAGGAAACAGCCAGACCGTGAACCACCGGAGAAACCACCAAGGAGGTAGGCCCGGGTGTTCCGAGGATACAGCCAGACCGCGAACCACCAGGGAAACCAAACAAGCAAACAAGCAAGCAAGCCCTAAGGCTGGGGTCAGTACCATGCTGGGAATATGATTCCAGTTTGGTCAGTGTCAGAGGGTTGTGGTCGGTTGGTCGAGGCCAAAGAAAGTAAGAGTGTAAGAGGGAGATAAGAGGGAGGAAAGCAGCAGATAGAAGCATGAAAAGCAGAAAAATGAGGTCCGTCCAATAAGAAAGAGTAGGCGTCGATCGAAAAATAAAATACTGAGGTAAGGAACAGAGGGCTTGTATTGGTCAAGTCATGTCACACATGATACAGGCCCTAATCTCTAAATGTTAATGCAACCCTGATAAATTTGCCACGGTCAACCTTCCTCAATATTTATCCATCTATTTCAATCCAAAACTGACATAGGTAGGAACATGTTAGAAAGAATTATGCATTGAATCAACAGGTGATTGAGCAACCACTGGAAGACTTCCCTTTAAATAAAAAAAAACACACTAAATATTTCGAATCATCACCCGTAGGCAATTTTGCTCTTTATACATAAAATGGATTATACTATAATGAACACTCACACCGCAAACATGCACACAAATATTTATGCATTAAACGAGGAACAAAAACATGGGGAGGAGAAAACAATGACTGGAAGAGAGGGTGGATGAGCGCCCCACACCCACCCCTGGTAAATTTTGCCCTCAACCAAACACACCGCGGTTCGCCTCATGAGTAAAATTTACTCTCCAACCAAATAAAACAGGCTCTTAGTCTCCACCAAAAAGCAAATAGTATTGTAAAATTATTAAAGTACGACAGACACTAAATTTCAATGAAAACATTCTTTTGCTCTATGCGTGAGCCATACTCGACCGCAATATCTCGCACTCACAAGATTTTAGGACAACTAAAACAACCCCTGCACAAGCAGCAGACGAAAAACCAGCCGAACACGCAAAACGTTTAGAGAGAAAGTAACAATAGAAAAGAATTACGACCTCCACCTTAGAATTTGAATAAGTGATTTGCTTTACATTAACCATGGGAAAATATGCGAAGAAGCCTATCTCAAGGAACAAAACGTCACTTACCAACAGGCCTGTGAAAAGCTAGCCGTATGCTACGCTCTGCTCACTGAAGAACCAGCGTCTTCAACACCAGGCTCCCAACTCTCCCGACGAGAAAAGAATGGTCGTGAGACCACAGCCCCAGCCCTGGTCAGCAGGAAAAGAGCTCCCTAGTCACCAACCATCAAAACCCCTATGCCCAATCCAATGAAGGATAGCACTCCGGGGTGAGATGAAGATTCCAATGAAGAAATCAAAACAGCAATGAAGCTGAACCCGAAAAACGCTACCAGGGAGAAGATATGTCTTCGACTCGAGGCTGCACTTTCGCAAAGTGCCAAGAGACGACACCGCGACAAAAACGTCAGCTTCGATTCTAGGGTGAGTAAACACGAGAATCTCCGAGAAAAACTGAGGCATGCGTGTCAGACCTGACACAGCGAGGCCTCGCGAAAACCCGTGGACAGTTGCAGGTAGGAGGGAGGATGATGAAAATAGATTATATAGAGGGGGAAGGATGGAGGAAAGGCTACACTGGAAACAAGAAATAACGAAAACAGGACCCAAAACATATTGCTAGGGTTTCTGTTGTCGGATGGGAAATAAAAACGAACAGGAAGGATCTCCCACCTGAATATTACCCCTGGACAAAAACCTGTTCGTGACACAGACAGATCAAAATCAAAGGAAAGGGAAAGGGACTATTTGGGGGGAAACTACCTGTCGCCAAGATAGGGTCACGGATGAGTGAAAAGGCCTGAAATATGTGACGTCAGCTAGGGTGAAGGTCATGTATTTAAAGACCGCGAATGACGTCATCGGTGGGGGAGGGTGGGAACGCTCGCAGAGTCAGCACGGACCTACGTGCAGCGGCTCGGCCACTTGTGCCTCATATGTCTCCCGAGTCGGCCTCACGCGGCACAGGACCGTCGCCACTCAGCATGAAGACGGCCACCCGGTAGCCCTGACGACGGCCATGGAGGAACCGCCACGACGATGACGACACCAACAACATCCACATCAACCCCAGCTGAACCACCTTCAGATGATCGCTCGGCGGTCCTAATGACTTACTGCTTTATCCAGGCTCCTGCCTGATGCCGCCGTCTTCCCCGGGACCCTCCACCCGACCACTAACCCAGACCTCTCTACCCAACCTGCCAACCTTCAATGTCTTCCCCGGGACCTCCCACCCGACCACTGACCCAGACCTCTCCACCCAACCTGCCAACCTTCAATGTCTTCCCAGGGACCCCCACCCGACCACTAACCCAGACCTCTCCACACAACCTGCCAACCTACAATGTCTTCCCCGGGACCTCCCACCCGACCGCTAACCCAGACCTCTCCACCCAACCTGCCAACCTTCAATGTCTTCCCAGGGACCTCCCACCCGACCGCTAACCCAGACCTCTCCACCCAACCTGCCAACCTTCAATGTCTTCCCAGGGACCTCCCACCCAACCGCTAACCCAGACCTCTCCACCCAACCTGCCAACCTTCAATGTCTTCCCGGGACCTCCCACCCGACCGCTAACCCAGACCTCTCTACCCAACCTGCCAACCTTCAATGTCTTCCCAGGGGCCCTCCACCCGACCACTAACCCAGACCTCTCTACCCAACCTGCCAACCTTCAATGTCTTCCCAGGGACCCCCCACCCGACCGCTAACCCAGACGTCTCCACCCAACCTGCCAACCTTCAATGTCTTCCCAGGGACCCCCCACCCGACCACTAACCCAGACCTCTCCACACAACCTGCCAACCTACAATGTCTTCACCGGGACCTCCCACCCGACCGCTAACCCAGACCTCTCCACCCAACCTGCCAACCTTCAATGTCTTCCCAGGGACCTCCCACCTGACCGCTAACCCAGACCTCTCCACCCAACCTGCCAACCTTCAATGTCTTTCCCGGGACCCCCCACCCGACCGCTAATCCAGGCGTCTCCACCCAGCCTGCCAACCTACAATGTCTTCCCCAGGACCCCCCACCCGACTGCTAACCCAGACCTCTCCACCCAACCTGCCAACCTTCAATGTCTTCCACGGGACCTCCCACCCGACCGCTAACCCAGACCTCTCCACCCAACCTGCCAACCTTCAATGTCTTCCAGGGACCTCCCACCCGACCGCTAACCCAGACGTCTCCACCCAGGCTGCCAACCTACAATGTATTCCCGGGACCCCCCACCCGACCGCTGACCCAGACATCTCCACCCAACCTGCCAACCTTCAATGTCTTCCCCGGGACCCCCACCGACTGCTGACCCAGACATCTCCACCCAGCCTGCCAACCTTCAATGTCTTTCCCGGGACCCCCACCCAACCGCTGACCCAGACATCTCCACCCAACCTGCCAACCTTCAATGTCTTCCCTGGGACCCCCCCACCCGACCGCTAACCCAGACCCTCTCCACCCAACCTGCCAACCTTCAATGTCTTCCCAGGGACCTCCCACCCAACCGCTAACCCAGACCTCTCCACCCAGCCTGCCAACCTTCAATGTCTTCCCCGGGACCCCCCACCCGACCGCTAACCCAGACGTCTCCACCCAACCTGCCAGCCTTCAATGTCTTTCCAGGACCCCCCACCTGACCGCTAACCCAGACATCTCCACCCAGCCTGCCAACCTACAAAGTCTTCCCCGGGACCCCCCACCCGACCGCTAACCCAGACCTCTCCCACCAGCCTGCCAACCTACAAAGTCTTCCCGGGACCCCCCACCCGACCGCTAGCCTAGACGTCTCCACCCAGCCTGCCAACCTACAAAGTCTTTGCCAAGACCAACATCTCCATGCTGCAGCCTGCTGTGGCGTAATCTTGTCCATAAAAGCTTTCGCTATGAGGACGTTAAGCTCAACCTTTACCGTCATCGGTGGAAATTAAAAGAAAAGGTAGAATGATTGGTGGGGGATTGTTCTTTTGATAATTTATCAGTTCAATATCAAATGCTGGTTCAGACTCATGCTAGGTCTGAAAATGCTTACATGGATTATACAGAGGTTTAGAGCAAAATATGTAATTGGGGCGTGTGGCCACGTTTATAACTAATGCAGAGAATGTAAATATGTTTGTTCAAGCTCACCCATGTTATTTTGCACGAAAACCCCCCTTTTCACATCCAAGTCACGTCCTTCTCATGTCAGTTTTGACCAAAATTAACACCTGTTTTTAAACAAAATTAACACCTCAAAACCTCTAAAAATCGACACAATCAGCACATTTAAAACGGGGGCTTGCGTGCTAGATAAGATTTGGTGATAGTGAACAAACATATTTACATTCTCCCCAAACACATAAAATCAACTAAACATTTTAACATTTATATGGCTTAACTGCTCTACTCCAGACTGGCCCTGCTGCTGTTGTTACGTGACACCGCAAAATCGATAAATTGCAATTACTGCCCCGACAACGAACTGCCCTACCCAGACTGGCCCTGCTGCTGTTGTTACTCGGCACCGCAAAATCGATAAATTGCAATTACTGCCCCGACAACGAACTACTGCAATGCGACACATTATTATTCATTGCGCGTGCACGCTTAACCAATCAGCAGGAGGTATGACATCATTTTTGGTCGACAGGTTCGTAAGCCCCAGCCAGTCGGCCATTTCTGACTGGAGCGCCACATTGGAGGGTCGTGTTGTGCAGACGTGTGTGCGTTTTCTGTGAGAGAAGTGATTTTACCAGAAATATTTATGTCTCAAGACAGCATTTCTTTAGAATTAGAGAGAGAACTTCTGGAATCGCAAGTTGCTCATTAAAATCTATTAGATTTCTCAACACAGCCATCAACTTTAATTCTACCTGACATGGATCAAGCTTCTACTCAACAAGCTCAAAACCTCCCGTTACCACCCCCAACACCAACAGAATTGTGGACTGAAGAAGAAATGTTTATTTTGCAAGAGAATCAAGACTACTTTAAAAAAATGACAGAAATAATTGGAAAAGCAAAACAGAAGGGCCACAGAAATTGCCAAAGAAGCCTAAAACAACACTTCAACATCTGTTTAAAGAAAAGGAAGGCAAAAAGACAAGCAGGAAAGAGTTAACACAAGTTGAGCTGCATAACTATCTTATGTCAAGTCAGGCTGACGTTCGATCAGCTATTTTGAGAGAAACATTTTCTGAAGATCTTTTTTCAAACACAACAGATGAAAATGAAGTTGTGGACAGGCTGCGAAAGGGGGTGAGAAATCTGAAGAAGCAGGATGCTCAAACAATCATGATCTACGTTCAGTTTGGGAATTTCTTGAATCTTTGCAAAAACTGGCATGAAGAGGTAAAAAAAGCTGGAATAATAAAAGAAACTTGGGGTCAGTGGCTCAAAGAGAAATGCGGATATTCTGATGATCATGCCCACAAATTGCGTGCTGTTTCAAAAGTGCTTTTTGGGTATCCTCAGTTTTACACTGTTGGTCTCCCCTTCAGTTTTATTTTCGGCAAGTTAAAACAAATTCAAACCATGCTGCAAGACCTGAATTTGGAGACTATTGGAAACAACCTCTCAGTCTACCTCTGACAACTACCCTGCAAGCCTCTCAGTGAACGACACAAAACATGACGTGGGCCTAAAAATAGTAACGGTCTTGCAAAACCGCCTGGCCATCGATCGTGTGTGCAGTTTCTCTTCGTCGTCCGACTGGCTTGAGCTGTGTTTACGTTCCGCTTCACTTACAAAGGCTGCCTTTTCAGGCGGCCGCCGATAGAACTGAAACAGATCCTGTGATCAATATTCAGGACTCTGATAAGTGCTTTTGGCGGCTGTCTCGAATTTACGTCGTTCAAGTGTGAACCACAAAAAGCCCCTTTCAATTCCCCGCAAGCACCTCCCTATCTATTGTGTGTGTGTTTGTTTGTTTGTTGTTTGTTTGTGTGTGTGTGTCTGTCTGTCTGTGTGTGTGAGCACGCGTGCATTCATGTGTTTTGTTTGCACCTATGCATCTCTGTGTGTGTGCGCTTGCGTTTATGTATTAAAGCGGGTGTGGCGTGCGTGTGTGTGTGTGAGAGAGAGACACACAGAGAGATCAGGGAGGGAGAAACTAATTAATTATTTTTTTTAATTTATAATTTTATTCTGGTTTAAAAATGAAGGCCGAAGAAGTTATAAAGCTTACTATACTGTTCAAAAAAAGAAACGCAAAATGCCAAGCTGCCGATTTGAAACACAATTTATTGAAGCTCAGTGTGACAACACGTTTAATGTGAAAATGACAAAAACAGGTCATCAGTAGGACGGAAGTCTCCCCTGTAATGCTGTGGTAAAGAACCAGCCCCAGACCCTCAGGGAAATCGCCAGGCCGCTTCCAAAGTCAGTAACGGGTGTGACCCCCTCTGGCTGCAATGGTAGCCTGGCATCTGCGGGGCAATGAAGCAATAATGTTCCTGATTGTCTGCTGTGGGATGGCCGCCCACTCGGCCTGCAATGCCCGGAACAGTTCATTTGGAGTCGCTGGGGCGTTGGCCCTCACTCTCAGGCGTCTGTCCAAAACGTCCCAAACGTGCTCAATAGGATTCAAATCCGGGGAAAGAAAGGGCCAGGCCAGGGTGTTGATGTTGTTGGCGGTAAAGAAGGCTGTGGTCAGGCATGCTGTGTGGGGCCTGGCGTTGTCCTGCTAGAACACGGCCCTGGGAGTGGCCATTAGAGGCAGGACGTGTGGCTGAACAATGACCTGGACGTACTGCTGGGCTGTCAGGTGACCTTCCACGCGCACCAGCTGGCTCCTGCCTGTGTTGCTGATGGCCCCCCATACCATGACATTGCCGCCACCATGCGGAGGTGCCTCGTCGACGCAGTTCTGCTGGTTGCGTTCATTAATCCGGCGGTAAACCCTTCGCCTCCTGTCATGGCGCTGCAGCAGAAACTGTGACTCATCCGAGAACCAGACGTGTCGCCAATGGTTCCTCAGTGTCCAGTGTCTGTGTTGCGTAGCCCATTGCAGTGTGGTCTGTCGATGGCGCCCCGTCATTACGTTGCCACGTAGGGGCCTGTAAGCCCTCAGCCCAGCAGCATGCAGCCTGTTCCGGACAGTCTGGTCGGAGATGCGACGGACACCAGCGCATGCCTGGACAGTGGACGAGGCCGGCAGGAAGCGATTGCGGAGATGTCTGAGCCATATAAAGCGGTCCTGGGCTGGCGTTGTGATATGAGGTCGGCCTGACCTCGGGGCATCAGCTGATGACCCTGTCCTCTGGAAGCGAGTCCAAAGTCGGCATATGGTACTGGGGGAGACATTCAAAGCATGGGCCACATCAGTTGCACTCTGACCAACTTGCAAACGACCCAGGGCGTTTTCTCTCTCTGCTGGGCTCAAACGTGGCATGCTGTTTTTTGGTACGGTGTGCCTGCCGGTTGCCAAAATGACCCGGCTTTTATACTGCACTATGACCATGGTGTGTGTGTGTTCACACTGAGTTGGGCATGCTTTGCAGGCGAAACAACAGAAGCACAACCCAATGTTTACACTGTCGCACCTGGCCCACAACACGCACGTGCACATAGTGACAACCTGAATCAATGTTTACTAGCACGTTGACGTTCAAGACATACATCAGGGCCGGTTTTTGGCGTGTTCTCAACTGTATGGTCCACCCCAGGTGGCAAAATTTCATTTTGCGTTTCTTTTTTTGAACAGTATAATATACTTCACACGTTGAATTGGAAGGCTAATAGAGAAAGGTTAAGGTGCAGGTTTGAACAATCAATTACTGATCTTTTTATTCACATAAATATACAAACAAGCGTGAAGAAGGCCATCAGTGAAATACCAGATTCTTTTTTTTTTTTTAAATATGTTTTATTCCTCCTCTCTCATCCCTCCACTCTACAGTTCCTTCACTTTCTTCCCTTCCTCACGCACTCATCCTTCGACATGGATTTACAACAATTTGACTAATGTCGTACATGTGATGTTACAAAAATTTGAATTTATGGGG
>CM031614.1:6439405-6468020 GCA_018398815.1 Conus ventricosus
GTCGGCCCGGTCGCAGCCCGGCACCAGCAATCACAGGGATCAGTCAATGTCAAGTTCGTTCAAGATGCATACCCACCGGAGGAGACATGCACTGCTGCCGAGTCACTCGGTGGTGTTCAGTGGCGCCTGTTTCTGATTAACTTAGCGGGACTCAACTACTTAAGCCCCCTGCGGACGACAATGATTGATTATCGCGGAGCCGGCGACGAGTGTGCTCATCCCTCCGGGAAGACGCCACCACGTTCACCGTCCAACGGTCACCCCCTGGACTCGGCCGTTACCGGTGACCCCGACGAAAACCCAAACAAGACCGCGACGTGGGAGAGGTAAATCGTAACTGAGGTTACAATGAGAGAAAGGGCTTTGAAGGGGCCATCAGAATTTGAGGGATTTTTTTATGCTGATCAATGAGAATGTGGATGATTAAGTTGATGTTCGGTTTTCCTTTGTCGGTATGAGTTTACTTCACAGGGTGTACTCTACGCTTCCTTTCTTAATATTTCCGGGCGTCGTCATCAGGCACGAGAGATACAGCCACCAGCAGTGTGTTGGGTCAGGAAAAATTTGGAGAAAAAACCACTCTCAGATAAGCCATCAATTTAGTGGATGAAACCTCGACCTGTGTGGGTCCCCAGTCTTCCCAAATGAAGTCCGCAGCAATCTCATACTCTGGGTAGTAGGAGCCGGTCGGGGCAGAAAGAAAAACCCACATGGACTCTGATGGGGTTTCGAACCCACGTCATCCCAGCCGTGAGTCCGCGGAAGCCTAACCACTTCGCCACGGCGGCCTGGTCTTTTTAATTATAATCTTTTTAATTGCTTCAGCTTGATCTTGAACATAGGAACGCAATGTTGAATCATATAAAAATCCAATTAAGTCCTCTCATCTTTGCCTTCTGATACAGGTTTCAACATGCACTTGTTTTAAGCTTGTGATTTACATATTAATTCAAATTTGTATCCTCCGAATTTGTGACGTTTATATTGTTATTAACCTCTTATTTGTATAAGGACTGAATAAAGTGTTTCATGTTTCACAATTCCATAAATGATCTGTGAGTGACGAAAGTGCAGTTTTCAGTTATTGTAATAATGTTTTCTACAAATTGTTCCATTTTATGGGAAGGGTTTTTTTAAAGTGCACAATTCAGGACAAGCAATAAAAGATGGGGTTTAACATTCTACATTATATTTTGGAGAAATTATTTCATTAGTTATAGCAAAGTCTCTTTTTGGTGTATGATAGTAGCAAATTTAACAATCTCAAAAAGAAACTAACAAGGAAGGGCAACTTCTAACACACAAACCACACACTCTCGGCACACACGCAACACACACACACTTACACATGTGTATACCATTTCATTTGCTAGTGTTGGCTGGGCTCGCGAAGAGATATTTCAAATAGACATTTATTTCCTTAATATGGGGATGGTGCTAATTTGCCTTTAGAAAACTTATGCCTCTTACTGTTTCATTCGTTGTCTTTTCATGTAATATTCCGCAGCAGTGTTCATTTCTGCTGATTTATTTCCATCCTTCCTTTCACTCCCATTTGTTCCTCTTATTGAAGTGTTATTTTTCGGTTAATGTATAGTTAAGCCATTTTTCTAATTGTGCTTTCTCCAAGGGCACGGTTTAGTCTGCTTCCCGAAAATCCCATCCCACTGTTTCAGTTATGTTTTAGAGGACATTCTTGAATTTGAATATTGGTTCTGAGTATCTAAAGCCCCCTGACGTCGCAGCCGGGATCAGCGGTTGTACGCAGATTCATAGTTTTCTTTCAGTGGATTAATACAAAAAAAATGATAAGAAATTATTATACATAATTATTATTAATAATAATAATAATAATAATAAAAGGGAATGATAATAATATCACCACTTTGATATCTATAATATATGAAAAATCAATCACAATATTTTCAACATATTTTTTTTAAGCATGCAACTGCACATCATATAAATTTAAAACATAATGATTTTCTTACAGGTAGATATCACTTCTAGAGAGGACCTTTATATTTAGAGTTTTGTAGGGTCTGGAAGGTAAAGCCCCGCCACACGATCAGAAACCGCAGCGAGCCCTGCCAACCAAACCAAACAAGCTAACTACTGGGTAGGCCAGTCCGCTGCAATTGGTCAGCAGAAACAAGTCACGGCTCCACGAATGCCAGGACCTGCTGCGGGCTTATCTTTAGGCCTACAGTTGTGGGGCCTCTTCCAACAAATGTCCTCCGCCCCTCCGGGGATTGCAGAAAAAAAAAAAGAAAAGAGGAATACACACACACAACACTCCACCACACCTCACACACACACACACTCTCACACCACCACCACACACCACACACACACACACAACACACACACAACATCACAACACACACACACACAAGATGGGCTGAGGTATTGAGGAGCGGACCAGACAAAAGATGTGAAATAATGTTGCCTCCCTTCCTTCAAAATAAGATAAAGTACAGGGAGAAGTTAAGAGTTTGTAGCACATCCCTGATATCCTCCGTTCCTCCATAATCGAAAGCGAAAAAAATAAACCCAGAGGCCCCGGAGCAAAGGATGTGGCCCAAAATGCACAAGAAGCTTCGAGGTGTGCCCCCCCCACCTCTCCTTAAAATAAGGAATGTAAAGGTGGAACTCACATCAACAAAATTTAGGCCTGGGTCGTATTTTCATGATAAAAGCCATTAACAACTACATCAGCAACTAATACGAAGAAAGAAGAAAAGAGGAAAAAAGCTAAATAAAATAATTGTAAACAAAGCACTCTCAATTTAGTGATGAAGAAATAAGCTTTATAAAAATCAGTGTTTGATAGAATGTCTCTGGTCATTTAAAGAGAGGGCAACGTGCCTTCCAAAAAAAGTGACATTGTACGTATGATCTGCTTATCTTTGTTTCAAATACACACAAGAAAAACCTTGTGTTTTGGGCAATGCATTTTTAATGTTATCCTTTTAATATGTAATGTTTTTGCAAGGCAAACAGGATATATTTTAAGACCAAAATCTGTTTCAAATCCTTCTTTATCATCTTTATTTTAATCATTGTTTTGAGTATGTCAAACGCCTCGAAATGGTGACAGTTGCTGGTAACAACATAAGGTTAGATCAATCCAAAAACCTTTTGGGACATATTCGACTGCCCATTATAGCGTGTTGTTTTGTTTTGAATTGCTGTTTGACAGAGATTACTTACAGGGCTCTCCTTCAATTTTTTAGGCGTTGATTTTTTATAGTGTTTTTGAGGCGATGTTGGTTTTTCACTCCTGGAAACCATCTCCAAATTTTTCTTCTTGACTTCTTATGTCTCTGTTTGAAAATTTCAAACCATTTTAAATCGTTTTAGATTCGTTCCTTTTTTATGACTTGCAAGTTGGATGAAACCTATGCTCTTGTAAGCTTTTGCCTGGACTACTTTTGCCACATGATTGGATTTCTTTCCTAAGTTTTTAGTATATTTTAAACTACATCTTGTTCACAATAATCTATGCTACTATTTCATGTTGGAATTCAAGATGGCGTTGATAATGGGGGGGTTCGTTTTATATAATTGAAGAGAGTTAGTTCTGATATTTGGATTATTTAAAAGTTTTTTAAATTCTCTTAAGGTTAGGTAGATTATTATTCATTTATTATTATACGATGGGTGAATGATTGTAACTTAGAATAATTTTTCCTCCAAACCCTTTCTTTAATGAATACTTACATCCTATTCTCTTAGTTGTAGCTTTGTTGCATGAATCAGCCAAGAAATTCTGCAGGATTCGGTGGCGGGCAATGCATTTGCTCAGTTGTTTTGTAGTGCTTCTGCACGTCTGTCCAAAAAAGTTCTTAAACTTTTTCAATCATTCATGTAATATTCTTCTCACCAGTTTTGACTCATTTACCAAAAATTAGGAAATATGGCTTTCAAAAAAGTTTGCAGAATTCTTCATAGTTAGCCGTTTTATAGCCAGGTTACTTTTATTGAAGCATTGTTTGCTTGTAAGGTCTATCCTCTGCCTTTCCACCTTCATACATTTGGTTTACACCCATATTCTTATGTCCAGTTTTTGAAAAGTTTGTCAGTTTTGTAAAATTGAATGTTATTTTCTAAAAAAACAGGTCGTAAATTTTTTCGGCCATGATGATAGTTCGGGGACACCTTCGTGCTAGGGATGGCAGGAAAGGTCTCCTAAATATTCATTGTTCTGCCAAAGGTGATGTTTTGCTTGCACGTGTTATGCAATTAAATCCTGATTGAATTATTTTTACAATTTGCACACACACACCCACACACACACCACATCTCTCAACAATCACACACACACACAAACCTAACACACACACCCCACAAACACACACACACACAAACGGGCGCGAGAGCGATCAAACATGTCTATTCTAATTACTTGCGTGTGTCATGAATATTTGTTTTTTTCAATTAGGATATTATTATTATTTATTATTATTTATTATTATGTTTATTATTATTATTATTATTATTATATTTTTATTTTATTAATATTATTATTTTATTACATATAGATATTGATGATAGTTTATAACTGACACAAACTGTTTGAGTTTCTCGTATAGAGGGAACGAATAAAGAATTGAGACAGACAGGACGAATACAAGATTAGTCATAGACTGAAGAGAAGTACGTTGTGATGAAAGGACAGAACACCGGAGAACATTAAAAAGGCAAAAATGAAAAAACTATTAATTTGACCAGGACCTTATGGTTATGCATAGTTTGGTAGGACAGAGACAGAACAGAGTCAATAAACAGAGTGCATAGTGATAGACAGACAGACAGTTGTGTGTGTGGGGGTGTGTGTGTGGTGTGGTGGTGTGTTGTGGGTTGTGTGTGGGTGTGTGTGTGTGGGGGTGTTGTGTGTGTGGGTGGGTGTAAGTGTGTGTGTGGGTGGGTGGTTATAGTGGAAGTGTGTGTTTGTGTTGTGTGTGTGGGGTGTGTTTTGTTGTGAGTGTCGTGGGTGTGTGTGTGTGTGTGGTGTGGGGTGTGTGTGTGTGTGTAGTGGGTGTGGTGTGTTTGTTGTGTGGTGTGTGTGTGGTGTGTTGTGTGTGTGTGTGAGGAGAGAGAGTGGAGAGAGAGACGAAGAGAGGAGAGAGTGAGAGGTGATAGAGATGAAGAGAGAGAGGAGAGGAGAGAGAGAGAGTCGAGGAGTGTGAGTGAGAGGGGGGGGGGGGTAATTGGTTAACCGAAACTCCTAAATTAGAGGATACTACTTCTTAAAGAGGAGAATAGTCGGAAAAAAAAATAGGGGGGGGGGGAGGCGGGCGGGGGGAAAGCAGGTACGGAGCGAGGAAAGAAGGAAACAGAGACATCGGTATAGGGTCGGTCAGAAAGCAGGAACACGAAGAAGGACTGACAGACAAACAAGATGATCTGTTTACATGACGTCAGTAGACCGTTTGGCCTTGAGAGGCCGGGAGGTCTCAGGGGTCACAAAACTCTCCAGGGAGATCAGCTGGGTTCAGGACAGATTGAGAGGTGCTCTGGTTTACTCTGTACACCCCCACCATGTAATGGGGCCTCGGACTGGTTTAACACAAACTCACCAACACCTACACACCACTAAACACTCCACTCACACTCACCCACACACACACACACCACACTACACATTAACTCATCAAATTACTCGTACGCTAGCTAGCATCTCGCTCACACGCACGCACGGACGCACGCTCGACTCGCATCGACTCGTCTCGCACGAACCGGCAGCTCGCACGCATCACCTCACTCTCACACTCACACACATCACACACACTCTCTAACAAAGGTTTTTTCAACATAAATGGACGTACCGTTTGGACACTAGTATGTATGCCTCTTTTTTTTCGGAAAACTTTTTTTAATGATGTTACGTACAGAATGTACATTAAATGCGTCAACTTCATAGTGAAGTATGTATGTATAGCTTCTGTTTCAACAGGTGCTGGTTGGTCTTTGGGTTCGTGAGAGAGATCCACCTGTTTGGGTTCCCTGCTAGTATTTCTTAGATGATTAGAGATGGATTGAGTTGACGCTCTTAACCTTCTAATTGGGAGTGCTTACGTCCCTTCTGTCTTTGCAGGCTTGATCGTTTGTCTCATCGGTATTTTCCGTTTAACTTGTTTCGTTGTTACCTTTTAGAATAAAAGTTTTGTCAATTCGTCGTTTTCTTCTTTGCAGTTGGTCTGTTTTCATGGTATGTTTTTTGCGATGTTCACGGGTCCCTTTTCCATCATACTGCCTGTTTTGGGTGTTCTGTAACTCACGGTACTTTTGTATCTCTAACTACGCAGCCTTGTGAAAGCCTGTGTTTACTGTGCCATGTTGAAGACTGTGTTTCTACTGGGGTGCCTTGTTCATAGCACTGTGTTCATCTGTGCCATGTTCATGTCTGTGTTCAATCCGGTGCCATGTTTGTGAATGACCATGTTGGTCAACTGTTGCCGGGTGAAAGCCTGTGTTCATCTGTGCAGGTTGCTTGCTTGTTCAATACTGTGGCCTTGTTGAAGCCTGTGTTCAACGGTGCACATGTTGAAGCTGTGGTCAACTGTGCCCCATGTTCAAGCCTTGTGTTAAAAATGTGGCCTTGATCAAGCCTGTGTTTCATCTGATTTGTGCCTTGCTTTCAAAGCATGTGTTCATACTGTGCCATGTTCAAGACTGGTGTTCAAACGGTGCCTTGTTTATGCCTGTGTTCACTACGTTTTTTTTGGCCATGTTTTAAGCCTGTGTTCAAACTGTGCCATGTTCAAGCTGTGACTCATCTGTGACATTGTTTAAGCCTGTGTTCTTACTGTGCAATTGTTTAAGCCTGTTCAACTGTGCCATGGTTATAGACTGTGTTCAACCTGTTGAATGTGTATGCCTGTGTTAAAACTGATGGCCATTTCAAGCTTGTGTTAATACTGTGCCATGTTTCAAGGCCTGTGTTCAACTGTGTGCCATGTTCATGCCTGTGTTCACTGTGACATATCAAGCTGTTGTGTTCTTCTGTGCCATGTTCAAGCCTGTGTTCATATGTGCAAAAGAGGAACAGTGGTTTTCAGTGTTTGTCGGATGTTTCCTTCCTAGCTTTATACCCCGCGTTCCGGCTGTTGTAAGCCTGTGCTGCGACTTGATACTCGCCCTTGCCTACTCGTTTGTCAGATTTTGGGTATAGGGGTAGGGGACTGCATGCTTTTTCAAACGACCGCGACGCCGATGTCGGCCGAGGGGGGAAAGGAGAAAAACAGAGGGCGGTTTGAAACGTGATCGTCAGCAGTCCGGATGCCCTCAGCGTTCGTGCATTCCATCAGTATCATACTTAGGATGATCGGGGACACGGTAAAGGCAAAAACCCATGGACCGATGTACCACGCTTAGAATGGAACCCATCGAAACTGGACCACTCAAGGTTTTAATCTAAAACGTTCATAAATCGCTTATGGATTTAACGATCTTAAAACTCTGTCCGTTTGAAACAAGGCTATGTGTTTGGGACCACATAATCCTGGACTATTACCAGCTGTTTGACAAAAACAGTCTTAAAATACTATTTTCTTTCCATAACTAATGACTGTACAGTTTGCAGATCTTGAGGTGTTTATGGTCCCACCTGGACTTTGGTGGTCAGGACCTTTGTGTTTCTTTGTGTGTGCCGTCTCCCACCTTGTAGGAAAAAAATAAAAAACAAATTCCAAGGAAAATTCATTGTCTTAGACCAGCTCCCCCCCCGACTGCTTGATCCATTTCAATATATTACGAAAAATTGTTTTATTGTTTGTGATATTAATGTCCATTTTTGACAATCCAAATGTTCCCTGCCACTGTCGCTGAGTGATGTTCTTGAAAATCTTAATTTCAACTAAATATGGTGATGAATATACCTACTCAGCGTTAAAGGGGATATACGTTTAGACTAGTTCATCACCAACCGTGTTTCTGAAGTGTTTGATTTTAATCTGCTCGTGGACATGAGCTTATCAGATCATTTTGTATTTGTTTTGAATACTCTGTTTAGAATGCATGGAGCGGGCAACAAAGAAATTTGTTCTCACAATCGCGGGATAAAAAAGTAAAAAACAAACAAACAAAATATAAATCCCACAAAAAATGGGTCTTAAACACAGTTCACACATCTCTTTTGTTGTTCAGATGGAGTTTTACCTGCAGTCGATACAAGGAAGTGTCTGCAGGAGTATCTGCCTGCGTCTCGGAGAAGAAGAAGAAGAGTTTCACGCAAATTTTTTAAGGGCTTTATTGAGATGCATGCTTTCAAGAACTGATGTTCATATTAGTTGCTTGATGCAATCTGTCTGTCCAATTCATCTGTAACTCAATTTGTAACCTACGTCTCTTGCTGGCGACAACTGCTAGTCCAACATGCCACTCTCATGTACGCACTGTATCAGGACCGTTTATCTTCCGCCCCTGTATGATCTACATGTCATTCTTGGATAAAGTGCTACGGCGGACTGACAAGCGAGAATGGCGCGAGGTTGGTTGTCTTTCCAAAGAGAGGAGAAATATATGCAGTAGCTGCGTAAACATGGTTTACAAATACACGATATATGAGGCAATAAATAATTACACATGTGTAGGTTAGCAGGGTTGCTGGTAGCTCCAGAGAAATTTATTACGCCCTAGTGATTCAGCTGTGGGGCAAAGCATGTCGATACTGTGTTTCTTCTAGAATAACCCAGAGGTCTATTCCCAATAAATTCTTTGAGTTTTTTTTGTTGACTAGATTGATCAGATCAGAAGCCAGCTTTGACCTGATACTACATGACACTTCTGTTGCTGTTTTGGATCTCTGGTATACACTGTTTGAATTAATATGGAAGCCATGTATCTGAGGATTCCGTTTTGTATAAGAGGATTACAAAAGGGAATATGCCATTGACAGTCCGCTGAAACGAAACGTATTTCATGCCTCAATTTGCATGTTTGTTTGTTTAGACGAAATTGCGCACACATTGTCACTGTTATTTTAAACACCGTCACTTTAATATGGGATTGTGCCTGGGCTTTATGCATGCTCTTGTGAGGCCCCTGCTATAGACAGGCATACCTGGACCCCCAAAACGGCGTGAAGAACTAGTCGTTACCGTCCTCCAGTCTTCTAAGTTTGTCATAGGTTGTGGAATCAGCATTGTATTTTAATCTGTTCTACATCATCTTGTATCTATAACATGTTTCTTTTGATTCAGTCCAAGTCCGCCTATCGTAAGGGTCATAGGCACAGCAAACTTGCTTTTGTCGTGTGGTCATGACATCCTTCAGTCTTCAGACAATGCTTTGACGTTGTCGGCAGCATTTTGACACCAATAATAGCGACAGAATTCGTCATAAACGCACGGTCGCATACCAACTTTTGGACTGGCTCTGGATCGGTTCTGGAGGGTTTCATCTCCTTTTTAACCTAAGCTGTACCCAGTTTGTGTGGTCTTCGGCCACGTATCTGCTTCCTCATAGTGTTGAAGTGTGGTATGCCCACCTGGGTTCTGTTCTTGAGTGTGGTCCAGTTCCTGTTTCACTATGTACACACAGCCATCTCAGCACTATTATTTTTTCAGTCAGGCCACTCTTACCATCTTGCAGATGACTTGCAGCGGCATGACTCTTTACGGCATCAGATTTTGGTCTCTTGAGTGCAAGTCTGAGAGGGGATGTATAGAAAGGAATGTTTCGAAGTGATGAGTAGTGAACATTACGTTAGGGATGGGGACTATAATCGAGTCTAAGTCTGTGTCACTTGAACTAAGATCTTCACGGACTCTAAGATCCGGTTGCTCTTGTCCTATGACGGGTGAGAGTAAACCGAGCTCACGGTAAAAAAATACGCATTGCATGAACTGTGTGGACTGTAGAGTATACGTGATAGACTGTGGGGGCACGGGGAGGTTATAAACATCCCATCTGAAGAATGAGTAGTACAGTAGACAACAAGTTGAATATGAATGGGTTGATAAATAAATGTGCTCATTGTTTACTGGCATTATTTCATAAGATCAATAAGATCTACTTAATACTGTTATGTCTATCTCTGGTTGTGAGCGTTTCTTCGCACGTAATTTAAGCGGAATCTTGATTTCTTTCTAGGAGGAAACCTGGTCTATGGAAGAACATGTCAATTTTGCCGTTATTCTGTACCGTCTGTTACTAGAATTTGGTACGTTCACAGTCTTTCTATCCACTGTTGTGCCAACAAACTTGCTGTTGTGTCCTTCTTACTGTCCAGGACTAAGGTTTACTGTAACTCTCTTCTTGCTGGTGCTCCCGACTAATTTCTAAATATACTTCATACACATACAGAATCTTGTGGCTCGCTTGTTCGCAAAAGCCCAGACGTGAGGAGCGCAAAAAAATCTCTCTCTGGACTCTCCATTGGCTTCCTGTTAAGGCCAAGAATTCTGTATGCAAGTTGCTTGTCTCTGCTTCCAGTGTAGCTATCATTCATGCGAACATCTGCCTTCTTTTCTTTCCCTTCTCTTTCTAATATACAAAACCTTCTCAAGCACTTCGTTCTTATCATACCCGCTGCTGCTGTTCTCCAGTATGTCTTGATAACTTTTGTAAACAATAATCTTCTCTGTCTTTGGCCCAAATGTATGGAACTCTCAGTTTCCCCCCGTCTTATTAGTGTATACATACTGTTTCTCCAACTTTCAAAACGGACATCTGAAAGCCTAAAACCTATTTCCAAAAACTTATCTGCCTGTGGAAGAAACTGAAAGGTGCAAGTCCTTCCTAAATCAGAATTCATTTCTGCCTGTAAGTTCATAGACCCAGTAAAATGTGAAGGTGGTGTGTGTGTGTGTGTGTGGGTGTGTGTGTGTGTGTGTGGTGACGGTGCGTGCGTGCTGCGTGCGTGACGTGCGTGCGTTGCGTGGCGTGCGTGCGTGCGTGCGTGCGTGGTGTTTGTTGAATGTGTGTGTGTGTGTGTGTGTGTGTTGTGTGTGTGTGTGTGGTGTGTGTGTGTGTGGCGTGGTGTCGTTTGTGGGCGTGCGCGCGTTGCGTGCGTGAGGGCGTTGCGTGCGTGCGTGGTGTGTGTGTGTGTGTGTTGTGTTGTGTGTGTGTGGGTGTGTGTGTGTGTGGGTTGTGTGTGTGTATGTGTGTGTGTGTAGTGTGTAAACGGATGAAGGAGTTGGTTTCTAGTGAATTTTGTGAGAGGGAAGGGACTTTGTTGTATTTTCTCGTATGAATTTGTTTTTGAATTAGTCTTATTTACAATGTCTTATTTGTGAACGGAATGTGACTTGTTTTTAGCATTGGATATTCTTGAAGGTTTGTTTTGCGTGTTTGTGTTCGGTGCGGTGCGTGCGTGCGTGCGTGCGTGGCGTGCGTGCGTGCGTGCGCGCGCGCGCGCGCGTGTGTGTGTGGTGTGTGTGTGTGTGTGTGTGTGTGTGTGTGAAGGAGTAAGAGTGGTTTTAAGAGTTGTATGAGAAGGAGGGAGTCTTTTTGTGCAAGTCTCGTGTTGATTGTTAATTATTATTGTTAATAATTATTTATTATTGTTTTTATTATCATTGTTATTTATTATTATTATTATCATTTGTCTTAATTGTGAATTGCAATATGGTTGTGTTTTAGTATTGGATATCTATAGGCTTTTGTGTGCATCTCGGTTTCATTCCTTTTGTTACCGTTGCCTCCTTTTTGAAATGTTAAAGCGCTGTTGGCATTTTCTATGGAAATTGCGCTACACAAATAAACTTTTTTATTATTATCTTTATTGTATCATTAAATCGGGTTGTATAGATTAGTCTACAGGTTTTTAAAGGAGACACAAGGAAATAAATGCTCCTGTATGCTTTTTACAGCCAACTTGCTGTCTGAAATTGTGTCCCCCTCGCTCTCTGAACCTTCCTTGCCATGTAGGGCAAGCTCGGTTTGTTTTTTTAAGAAATCTGAAAGCAAGTGAATTGTGGGAGATAACTTCCCTGTTGAGTCATTCAGTGTTGTCATGGATGTTACTGCGCCCGTTGCCCATGTTTATGTAATTGTATGTTTTGTAAAAAGTGGAGGACCAAATCGTGAGAAAACAAGAAATCAATAAGTGAAATAGACCCAAAACGAGATGTCGGAGAAGTCGAACTCATCTTCAACGTCAATAGTCCATGGAATCTTAAGTATGATACCCGTGAAGATAGAATTTTCATTTACAGTAACAGAAATGATATATAAATATCATGTTAAGTGTAACATTTATATTGTGATAATTTGTCGTGCTTGGATCATGTTCTAGTGCACAGTTCTGGTTCGTTGTCCTAAAATGATGGCTCCCACAAATCTCTGTTGCATGCTGCCACTGGTGGCGCTGGTCATCATTACGTCTGTCAGTGTGCGATCCTCGCATTATTTCTAAACTTTGGGACACTGTTCTGTTGCACGACAATCTTCATGCGGCAACATTCCCACTACTCCTTTGCCACAACACACAAGCCTACCCTGTGTTGCACCAGGTTCAAAATGAGGCCAGCTTTAACCATGAACAAAAATCCAAGAAGAAACTTAAAAAAAGACGCAACATGATTATGATTCCTATAGTTCACAGGAAGATTTTACATTATTTTTCAATTTATTAAACTTAGCCATTCTCGGACATAAGGTAAACCATGATTAAAAAAAATCGAAAAAATAAATCTTGAAAATTGTTAGAAAATTAAAATAAATGGAGGAAATAAAAAATTGCAGCAGCTGGTTTTTAAAAATTGTCACTGTAAAGGACAGGAAAACAATTCTCAGTGAACATACCTTTAGAAAGAAAAAGAAACACACGTAGGTTGCTGGGGAGGGTCCAGAGAAGCACATGTCTTCACATGCTTTAGAAGCAGTACTGTAACAACCTTGGGGAACCTGCGCTTTGTTGGACGACTGGGTATCAGGCACGCGCAGGACCACTCCATTTAGATATCAAGGGACATAACTGCTCCTGAACAGTGGTATTATTAGAGACTACAGGGAATGCAGCTCTTTAACAGCCTTAAAGGTAGCTTCCCCTTGGGTGTTACCAGCCCGTATGTCATATGACGGCAGAGACCACCGGCGGAATATAACACCACCCTCCAGCTGCCGTGCCAGAGCACACCCCACAGAACCAACCACCCCTGCCCACGGGACTGATTGAAGACAGTGCCACTCTCAGACTCAGGCACAAGCTTTCGCCATACGGGTTCTTATGGTTGCCCCCTCATAGTGAGGTATCCAAAGTTGTAGTTCTTTCCCACTGTCAAAAGGCACTTCCCATCAGTCTGAGAAAATTCCGGATACACACACAATATTTGCAGCTTAACCCTCGGAAAGATTTTCGCTTCATAAATCAATGATCCAGTACGTATTACTAATGTCAAAACGACTAGGACAGTCTTCCAGCATATTACCCTGTCGCCCAGGACTGAGGACAGTGGGAAAATTAAATCTGTAGAGGGGTGTAAGGGATGGAGTTCCACCTGTTGTTGGTTACTGAGGCCAGCTTCCATTTCTGGTGTGGTGTTACATGGTGCCTTACAAAACGTATGCAAAAAGAACGAGCCGTGTACATCAATTTTTAGGGCATTTTTTCTTTCGCAAAGAAGGAATGAAATCGTGACATCAGAAAAAATTTGTTTTTTTTTAATTACATGGACTGTCACGTCATATGAGAAAATTATTGTTTCTTTTCAACTGTTTGTTTTCGCGAAGAGCCAGTGATGTTGAAAGGGTGGCAATTTTTTTTTAAAATAGTTATTCCGCTTCGTAGAAAAAGCACAACATCCACAGTTTTGTGAACAATGTTTGAGATTCTGTTGTATCAGCACTGAGAGGAAACCAGTCCTGACACCCATATAACCCACGCTTGTTATTTGTTAACATAAATAATTTCAGAATGATTTTAAAATCATAAAAACGGTACTTTCGCTCGTCAAATTTTTTCTTCATTACAACAGTGCTACGGCCTAGTAAGAGGGTGAGATAAGGTGATGAGATGTTTAACTTCTAAGTTCAACCATGTCACTGATAGTGGATGAGTTGTTTATCCTTACATAAGCCCTCAATTCATAAATTAAAGGGAAGGGGTGAGGTGAAGAGTTGTTTTCGTTCAAGAAACCCATCCATATCCGTAAATAAAAGGATGGGGTGGAAGTGATGAGATGTTTACCTTCATAAGCCCCTCATCTTCTATCAATTAAAGGGAAGGGGGTGACGGTGCTGAGAGTTTTCCTTCAAAAGCATCTATATCATCATTACGGGGGGAATGGTGTGAGGTGGTGCTTGAGATGTTTTCCTTAAATAACCCTCCTTATCTTCGATATGAGGAAAGGGATGTGGTGATGAAGTGATGAGGTGTTATCCTTTCAAAAAACCCCTCATGATCATCATAAGGGGGGGGGCGGGGGGTAGTGGAACGGGTGTTTACCTTCCAGAAGGCTCCAAGTGGGGGGTGAAAGAGGATGAAGATACTGTTACAGTCTGGTTGGTCATGGAAAACGATGTTGTAAACTGTGTCTGCTACTGCCGGACTTGCACACAGGGCGTATATCATTACTTGGTATTGAGGGTGTTGGTGGTGGGTAGTGGTGGGGTTGTGGTGGTGGTGATGATGATGATGATGATGTTGATGCATGATGATGATGATGATGATGATGATGAATGCTGATGATGATAACGATATCGGAATGGCAGTTGGCATAAACAAGGTAAAACAATTGGAGTATATCTAAAATGTCCTGGGGATGTGGACGGGGTAGATATGTGTTGATCAGGGAAAGCAGGAAGCAGGCACAGGATTGGTCGGTCAGCATCTTGTGCCCAGATCCCAACTCCCACTGTTGCCCTTCCACACCGCCAACCTCCAGGACATTCCCCCACTCACGACCAGTATCCAGGTCGGACACCACGTATTATAGAAACATAAATAGTGTGGTTTTAGTCTTGTTATCCCGTCTCTCATCCTATGAACAAACCGAAAGTTGCGGTTACTGAGCCTCTTGCTGCATTTTACAGGGGACATTCGTTCTTGTCATTTGTGATCGTCTATAGGTCTATGGCTTGTGAAGATGTGGTGGGTGCCTGGCTTTGAGGCATTAAGGGACGTCTGCAATATGGTGGCCGTGGAGTATGGATGAAGAAGTAAAAAGATCCTATCTGGCATGGATCTTGTCAGAAATCCAGCCTGACTGACAAAGCAAAACGTTTCCACAGATGAAGTGTGCCAGACTCAGACTTGTAAAAATCTACACCATAAAACCTTTTCAGAGAGCTTGAGAGAACTAATGTATTGCCTAATGCCGACTCCTTCTCTGATGTTTGTTGACTCCACCTACATATGTTCGATAGTTCGGTCTGATAACAGCACGGTCTGTCGTCATCTGTTGTTACACACCATGGCCATCCGAGCTGCATCCACGTTGCCAGTACTGATATCTGGTCTGTAGCGTCCATGTTCTTTAGATCACTTGGGACCTCCAGTTCTTTCATTTCACATTCTATTCTTCATGCTTTATTCCAACTGTGTTGTTCCCAGTAAATTCTTCCCACGTCCTTGCATCTGTCACCTGTCTCGTCGGACACTCACACTCCCTCCAAAAGGCGCCACCCCCTCTTATCCGCTTCCTTCTTCCTGGAAACCCTCATTTCCTTCCCCTGCCCATTCCGTGTCTTGTTAAGTAATTTCCATGAGGCCACATTTTGACTGGATGTTTGCAAAGGGTTTTCAGATTGTTACAGATTTTACAGATACAGGAATGTATAGATAAAAAGATAATTTTCGTTCTCTACTTCCATTCCAGTCTGTCCACCTTATTTGGAAATATGGACTTTGTATGTGGACATGATTGTGTCGAAGGTTGATTACTTAATTAGTAAGTGAGTGATGAGTGAGTTGGTCAGTTATAGTTGCTCCTCCCCTCTCTCTCTCTCTCTCTCTCTCTCTCCTCCTTACTCTCTCTCTCTCTCTCTCTCTCTCTATTGATTTTATTTGTCTGTTTTGCATTATGACGAAAAAATGCGATCAAGTCGAATGGCCACAGTATGTAAGAAAGAGGGATAGAAGCGGAAATATAGATTGACAATTGAAATCAAATGCATAGACAGAGAGGAATGTAGATCAGCATTGACGGAACATTTTACACGTCGTGGTACAAGGTGGAAGGAGTGGCAGAAGAATAATTGAAAATATGTAAGATCGTTCAAACGACGACTATACTTACTCTTATACTAATAAGTCTACTATCTTACTACTTTACTTACTACTTACATCACTATGATACTACTACTACTTACTACTGCTACTACTACTACACTAGTAGTAGTAGTAGAAGTTACTAGGGAGTATTATTGTCATTAGTATTGTTGGTTATTTGTTTCAAGTGCAAGTTCCTAGAGAGCTATGTTGGCACTTCACAAATAACAGTTTGGTGGGGGTTATTCTCCGTGCAGTTTCACTGCACTGACATACCATTGTTGCAGTTGATTTTAACTTTAGCTGTAAGAAATTATAAAATAGGCATAAGCCTGACTCAAATAGAAAGAATGATACGGGGAGTAAAATTAAGTTAACGAAAAAGGAACAAAAAAAAAACGTACCTGAAAAGTCAGAGGTTGATCCTGTCCGGTCAAGGCCCTGACGCGTAAAAAAATACCTCCATGTTGATTGGACGTTCATGTTGACGCCACCTACGTCCAGCTCCGGAAAGCGGCCCCACTTGCGCACCGCAACACGAGATGCGCCGAAGCTGAGCTGACGGATTCATCCGGGTATCTTTCTCCCTGACACTCCAGAGGAGACAAATGTGGTGTGGGTGAATGTAATCAGTGCTGATGTCCCATTCTCGTGGTGATATTAAAAATACGTCTGTGAAAAGCCCCGGGGAGATGGTACTCTCTTCCTTGAGCGTTGGATTGTGTTCTGTGTGCCATGCTACGAGAAAACCAGGACACAAGGTATGGAGAGAGTCAAAAAGGGAGGCCAGGTGCCTTTCCTGATCGGTCAGTAAGAAAGGAAGTAGGTTACGTTTTCTCTGCCAGCTCTTGTTTGTCTAATTGGGGGATAATTAACAGCCACAATATAACAAAACAGGTTTCCACGCTGCAAGTTTCAGTATTCCACTTAGAAAACTCATCGGTAATACTTATGCTTGCAGGTGTATTTGCTCACAAAGTGTTATACAGCCGCGCACACTCATATATCCCTCTCGAACAGAAGACACAAAGCACACCACATTTATTATTTGTTATTATTATTATGTATACAGATAATAGCGGCTGTCCTCGGCTAGAGACCAAGCTCTAAGGCGCTTTACATCCACTCTCTAGGACTCTCTACCTGGGTAGTGCCGATGAAGAGCTGCCAGCTGGCGCTTCATCTGTTGTTTTCCGGTGTCATTCAATCTTTAATGTTCAATTTGGTTCACCCCTATTTCCTTACTGCCTTCATTCTCTCCCATCTCTCACGCAGACAAGGCATTGATATGTGTTAACGTGTAATCCATGTTTCTACGGCCATATACTTGGCCTTCTCATTCCGAATGTTGGTGATGGGTTTTTTACGTGTGTGCAAGTTTGTTGTACCGTGCGTTCACATTCGGAACCTCGGTTTATTGGACTCATTCGAAGATGTATGGGTAAAAAAACATTTATAAAATAAAAATTAAAAGAAGAAAAAAAATAAACCACTAGTGCACCCTCCGTGACTGAAACATATTCGGGGTTTTGTAACGTGGGTACACTATTATGGCTTGTAACGGACAGTACTACGATGTTTATGTGGAATTCAATATCCGTTTCTGGTGTATATACCTCATACGAGGTCTGGTTCTCTCTGTATATTTTGGTGTTATTTGAAAAAAAATATTTCTCTACGCTTTCTGACTCTGGCTTAGTCATTAACATATAAGTAGACTTACATGGTTTAAGCAGTACTTTGTTATTCATTAAATGTTCTTGACCTTAAATTTTAGATAAAACCTCTGAAAGTGTTGACAAGATTTTTTTTTCAATTAGCAGAAAAAATGACTTGTAAGAATATCATTATTTTCCCCATTTTCCCAGCCGGAAATTCAATGATTCCGTATTTTTGGGAAATAACACTGTGGATGTACCCTCCTTTGATCAGAACGTCAACCAGCATCACCACAGATACGTGTATTGTTGTATAAACGTCCAAAGGGACGGTTGCGTGCACCACAGATACGTGTGTTGTTGTATAACACGTCCAAAGGACGTTTGCTTGCACCACAGATACGTGATGTTGTGTAACCCCCACATAAAATAAGGAATTTCTGTGGTAGATTACAGCCAGGTTGGTTCTGCACAACATCTGTGCAAACAACAACAGAAAGAGTCGAGAATTGCACGGATGCTGTATGTATAGTTTGGGGGAAAATTTTTTACTAAGCAGGAAGTAGTCCCGCAGAAGTAAACAAACAACCAAAAAGAAATAAATTGTATTAGGGATTTCTATTATTGTAACATTCTAGGAAATCTTTAAAAGTTGAAATAAATTAAGGATCACTCATTTATAAAAAGGGAAGGTTTTTAAATAAATTCCAATTAGAACAAAGAAATGATTATGTCCGGGGAGGCGCCCATGTGACTTCCTGTTTGAGTGACCTTGTGGTTCCCTCCGGTAAAAAAGGGAAAGCACCACGTGCTAGCAAACCCTTTTACTTAGAGACAAAGAACCCCAGCTGCAACCAAGCAAGCTGAGGGGGCTTTAAAGGCTGATCCCTGCCACTACCAGCAGAGGTGGGTGACTGTCTTGTTTTAAAATTTTAAAATTTATACATTTGTTTATATTGCAGGTTTCATTATGGTACAAAAAAAAAAGGGAACTAAGTGATTAGCCAAAGTTTTTCCCAAAGAACGAAAGAGTTGGGAACGAAAGGGGATTGCACCTGGTGGCCACAGGGTTGGCCACATGGTTCTAGGTAGACGAACAAAGACGGGTTTAGGCCTTTGTGATTAGAGTTTTAGCAAGCCTTCATGCAACTACTTTCACCTGTGGACACGGGTTTATGAAATAGTTTATAGTAGAATGTGAATGTTTTGGAAAGGATTCTGGTGTATGTTCTGAATTATTGTTTATTTAGAGGTTGAGATTTTTTATTGTGTTTGTATTGGAAAGATTTTTTGCTGATATTGTCCATGTTTTTGATCTGAAGTAGGGCAAGTTGCTCTCAAAGATACGGGATTTGTTTTCATTGTTTTGTATAATTTTTGTGGAAAAACAATATAAATGTGCTAGTAAATAACAGAAGAAAAAAATGGAGAAGTGCGATACCTTTTTGGAAATTGATGACCATTGGGAAATTAATTTTGGGAAGGGGCAGGAGCGACCAAAATGAGTGATATGAGGTGTTGGGGAAACACACCTCGTATCAAAATTGTTGAGTACACTGTGACATGGAGATGTGACACAGTGTTGATAATAATTATTGAGCAGGAAATGCTCAGTAGCATTCAGTGTATACTTTGTTTGATTTTTTCAGGGAAGAAATCTTGAAACAGGCAAAAGATAACACGGGATGACAAAGAAATTTATGACCATGCTGTTTTGGGGCAAAATGGCAGGGTTGTGAAACATGTGGTCAGAGACAAAGGGAAAATTTCCATGTGGCATGGGTGACATGCAACTCACTGACGTTTCCCTACTGTAAAAGCGAGGGCTAGGCAAAGTCAGTTTTTTGGGCATATTTATTTCACATTGTTTTCAGGTTACTTGTAACATGTGTTTTTTGATTTTGCAAGTGTACTTTTAAATATGTTTTAAGATGTTATGGGTTTGTAGTTTAACTTTTCTTTTCAGCCATGGTTGTCTTTTCAGTATCATGTGTAGCCATTGATTTAATGGAAGAAATTTAATGTGGAGAGATCCGACAAAAAAAATCACTATGTTTGTGTTGTTTTTCAGACGATTTTTTCTTTTTGCCTTGAGACCCTTGGTTTTGTTTTGGTTGTCAGTACGGGTTTTCTTTTTTAACTCCTAAAGGCTCTTAACACTCATAAAGATTTAAGATTCTAAAACCCACTTTAAAAACTTTTGAAACTCTAAATTCTGTAAAATTCTAAAAAGTTCCCCGGGATCTCAGCTTTTTAAATTTTTCCCTGGGTTGTGTATGGATAGGCCATACTGTTGAAAGGAAATATTTTGGGCTGAACTGGGAAGAGTTTTTGTTTTCTTTTTTGTTTCCCTTTATTATTTTTTTGCTTAGTTAGTCATATTATTCAAATAAACATTTTTGTTTGTTCTGAAGATTTTTTAGAATTTAACCTGCAAAAATCAGCATCTGAGACACCAAAGTATTTCAAAAGTTTTAATAACCTTGATCCTACAAAAAAAAAGACTTTCTCACCTTTGCCATTGATGTCTGTCAGGAAATCATGAAGACCATTGACACGGGATTGGTGATTTTCCAGTTGCTAATAGTCGCAAATTTTCCAGCAGTTGCAAGTCAGTTTCTCATTACTGTCCTTCACATCACCACATTCAGCGAGCAGTTTAAGTTTCTAATAGTAATAGCCACCCTTTTCAAAATACTTATTAAAAAAGTTTACCTGAACCCCAATCAAATATTTTTTTATAGTTGTCCTTCAAAATACCACGGAGGATTCTGATTCCTTTAAGAATAATATAAGTGAGAGAGTTGACTAAGGATCATATTCAAAGTGTGCAAATTGTGAAGGTTTAACTCATTGTGTGCCCACAAGCAGTTTTTTTTTCTTTTCAACTTGACCCATCTCTATTACAAAAAAGAAAAAAAACACTTTTCACACTTCTGATACTCCTAAACTTTTAATGATGTCACTTGCTAAATCTAGTCCCCAGAGTATAAGTATCCCTTGCAATCTCCCGGGTCTGCTCGTTTGTATGAATGTGTTGTAACTGATTTTTCCCCCCATGAATTTCTTTTCCAGAAAAAAAAAAGATTTTTGTAAACGCGGTGGTATAGGTAAAAAACATTCTTATTATTATTACTACTACTACTACTATTACTTTTTCCGTACTACGTTGTTTTTTTACTTATGTTTTGGTTTGCTTGTCGTAGAATGTCAATAACACCCTTGCAATTTTTTTGTTTTGATCTCTCCTCACTAAAATAGTTTTGTTGTATGCTATTTTTACGTAAAATATTGACTACACAATTGTGTATACGGTGACATTGATGTAAACCTGTTTTTTCAAAGAGAACCTTTCATTGCAAAAATAATCAGCTGATGATTGTGGGCATTACATCATCTGGAGAAAAACCTGCAATATTATTAATATCATTACTTCAACAAAACAAATAGCATTACTCTTCACAGAGAGAGAGAGTGAGAGAGAGAGAGAGAGACGGGTGGGAGTGGGGGTGGGGGGTAGACTCGCCGATGCTCCAAACGATCCAAGAGTCTCGTTTGTAAGACGATCTTTCACTCTTGCTAGGTGCTTTTCAGCAAGAACGTGGTTGATCAATGCGACTTGCTCCGGAGCCATACTTGATCGCTTTCATTACACCATGTGCAGACTGCTTGTCCTGGATAGGGATTTTCCTCATGCAGTCTTTCAGTCTGAGAATCACACTGTGGCTGACGGCGCCTTTGGAACTGGTCAGCATCACTTTTGCGCTCACTTCCTCCCCAACCACTTCCAAGTCCATTTCTTTTTTAACTGAAGCATCGACTTGCTTCGCAAGACTTTCTCGCTTTCTGCTATCTGACGAAACATTCTGGTTTTCGCTACTCTCGTCAAACCGAAAGAAAATGGCGTCAGGAAAAAAATTCGCAAACAGTTTGCCGCTTTTCTCAAACATCAACTTCCGTTTTGATATTTTTTCGGTCAACCGCAGAATGAACACAAAGACAGCAGTCTGACGGCCCAAGCGAAACCGGAAACATCCCATTTGCGAAACGGATCAATTGAGAACACAATATCGATCGACTTCTCGCCGTACATTGGCTTCACACAAACCTACCTCTACCCCCCCCCCCCCCCCCCCCCCAAATTTTTTCTCAACGGATTTACACTGATCTCAAAAACGACCCCTGGGCAAAATCAAAAAGACGGAAATCCGCCAATCGGCGGAAAATAATCCCATCTCTAAATTTAGTAAATTAAAAACTGAAACTGGCATCCTTGTTGTTAGCTTCACAGACAGCAAAATTCTTTTCATTTGGCTACAACAGAGAATACTGTACACAAAATAGATGAAATTATCAGCACTGGAAAGATGATATTTATGACAAACCTTAAGCAACATCAAAAACACCAAAAAGCAACAGTACACAAAATGTCAAGTGTTGAAATACCCCTCTTCCACTAACCTTCCTGCACTGGGTGACCACAAAATCCTCAGCATCTTTATCTAATGTGTTTTTCTGGCAAGGTCTTCAGTTTCTGCGTCAGGAATTTCAGCACCTTCTCTCTAATGTTGTCGTCATCTTCATGCTCTGCTAGTATGTACTGGAACATCCCCCTCCAAAGCACCTGAAAAAAAATCCAGGCCCGGGTCAGAGTCAACTTTCAACTTACAGAGTAAACACGGATGATCATTTTTTAACACATACACAAAGGGAGGTAGCAATTGATTTATATTAGAACAGGTATTTGTAAATATGACTTACGAGTGTGTCTTTTTGTGTGTGTGTGTGTGTGTAAAAGATACACACTTCTATACAGGAAAATGTACACTGAATGAGTTTTGTCTTCTATTTCATTCTGTTTTTAAACTAACAGTAAAAAAAACAACAAAATTTCCCTTATCGACAAATGTGAAAATAAATACAATTAACAGTTTATAAAAACATATACAGTTAGAAAGATAACCACAAACACAACTAAATTGTGAAAAAGGCAACATAATAACAATGAAAGGGAGAACGGGACTGAAATGAAAATAAAATATGGACACAACTTTTCACTCAACAGAGGAAACTCTCAATACGACACCCTTTTCCATTTGACACAGACCTTTAGCATTGACGGAGAAGAGAGAACACAAGCGACGCCTGAATGACACTCATTTCTGTTGGTAAATCCAAACACCAACAGCTGACGGGCTTCAGAAATCTGAGGAGTTTTGCTCAGGACATATCTGCACAGTGATGGCAAGTCTTTTATGGCTTGCTTCCGAATCTGAAAAACATAATCACCAAAATTTTCACTTTCCCTCATGCACTCTGAATCCGCAAAATGAAAATACAAACACGGGGATGTATAAATATTTCTGCTTTTGCACAATTTGGTGCAAATAGGATTACAGTTCTCATTTCCCCTAGGGCTCACTGGGGGCATGCCAAAACACCACAGAGGAAACTCATTTGGTACAGAAAACAATGCCCAAATGAATGGAACAGTGTTCTTTACAAGAACTTTTTATCAAAATGACAGGCAGAATTGTTGAGCATGTTAAGACCAGTGGCACAGAATAGTGACTTCAATAACTAAAAATACAAATCTATTCCTAAATATAAGCACAAACATAAAACTGATCACATTTCAATCACTTCACCACTGTTCCTATCAGTAATTCACCTTCAACCACCACACCACAATTCATTACAAAGAAAGAGAAAACAGCATGTCTGCTGATATATGCAATACCGAGAAGATGTTCAAATTGATATCCATCCTTCTCTGGAACATTTTTGCTTTAGTAATCGAGTCCCAAGGCCACTGTTTGCTTCAATCTCAATGATGTCTTAAGGAACATAAAAAGTGCAAATTGACAGCACTAAAAAAGAAAACCCTTAAATGATGGCTAGTTCACAGCTAACGTACTCACCATGACTTCTGTGTCTTCACACAAGTCGGAACATGGCATTGATGGTGTCTCGGGCCATTGCAGGGAAGGTTTAAAGAAACGTGCCATGAACTGCGACGCCAGACGTTTCTCTCCCAACTCCCTTTTACCGCTTCCATGAAAAAAACGGTACTCTGCTTCATGCTGCATAAAACAATCAAAGTATCTATGTATGATCCAGTGACAGATTAGTTTTTCATATACTCAAGGAATCAAAACAGATGGCATAAAACACATAAATGCTGTGAACAAAAAAATGCAAAATGCTGCTGATCAACTTTTCTTAAACAATGCATTTAAATTCAATTCACATTCTAGTCCAGCCAACTACAAAGGTCATTTCAATTTCAGGGCTGTCACTTTTCCCAAAATCAATTCCTTACAAAGGGTTTAAAAAACACACATGCGCGTGCATGTGCAGCACACACACAAGATACATTTGGTACAGCCAATAAAGTCCAAGAAAACGAAGCATTAAAAGGATGATGGGGAAAAGGGGAAGAGAGAAGAAGAGAGAGAGGGGAGAGAGAGAGAGGAGAGAGAGAGAGAAAAGAGAGAGAGAGAGAGAGAGAGAGAGGGGAGAGAGTTTTGTACATCTGCTCGCCTAGATTGTGTTGACAGATATTGACAACTGTGTGCAGGATGTTACGTTTCACTCGGTTATAGCAGCATCTAAAAAATCAAAAATGTGGAAAAAGTGAAGAAAACTGAGAGTGTGCATGCATATGCAAAAATTGTGTGTGTGTGTGTGTGTTGTGTGTGTGTGTGTTGTGTGTGTGTGTGTGTGTGTGTGTGTGTGGTGGGTGTTTTGTTTTGTGTGTGTGCAACTATGTGTACAAGCCATAAGTTACGATTTAGGAAATATTCAGAAGATCGCCATTTCAAACTGATAATAGTATAGCTTCATCAGGGCTTCAAAGTCATGAAAGTGACCAGACACCCAGATACCCACAATTTTTTCTTAATGTTGTTTTCCTGTGACTTCTTTCTTCCTAAATTTGGACTGAAGATGCTCAATCCATCTGTGTGACCCTGTCTGATGTATGAAGGAAGAAAGGATAAGGATTCCATCCTTTTGTGAAGTTATAAAAGAATAAGAGCCCTCCATCGGTTTTTCAGACTAGTTCGCATTAATTTGAAGTTTGCAACGTAAGACACAAAACCTGTTACATAATTAACTTTCCGCGACATGCCTTGTGCAGCTGACTGCAATCTAAAAAAAATGCTCATGTGTTTCCTCCACCAATGAATGGATGCAATCACATTTCCTATTAAGTGTTGGGGTGTTGAGTGGTAATAATGATCTTGACTTGTCCAGGGGGAAAAAACTAGAATTGGCGGAACAATGAACAGGTCAAAAGTCAAACTCCCCGGTGACTGCACTGGGGTTGTCCTGGAGAGGATGTCTCCTGTCGAGAGAAAGCTTGACGGTCAAGTACCATCTCCTACAGTCAGGTTTGGTAGGTCTTGTTGGATGCAACCAGGCATTAAAACCCCTTCACCATGTATGTTTGTTGAGTCAGGGAGTACCCGGGTTATCATGAAGCTATTCACTTGGTCAGTCATCCCCCAGAAGCATGATAGACTTTCAGTGACCAAGAGCAAAGATCTGCATTGTTGATACTAATTCCTCAGGTGGAAACATCCATATGCTATACACATAATACAGACAGGAGCTGTCAAAGAAGCTTGACCCAAAGCTGAGGGTCTTTGACCCATAAGAAGTGGTTATCAGTCCTCAAGTCTTCTCAGTTCTGCCTTGTAAAAGGGCAAGGCCTGGCAGTGAGCTGGTTCCTGTTCAAGGAAAAATGTGAAAGCCAAGGCAAATGGGCTCAAATCCTATGGTGGAGCATCAAATGGTAGTTTTTTCTTTTCTACTCAAAACAGGCACATAAAAATGCTCGGGCAGGCGAGTGATGGGGCCCCTTTAAAATGCACCTGGTATGATAGGGCAATGTGGGGGAAATTCAGGGCCTTGCAAAGGACCTTCCCCTACAGAGCAGGATTTTGGAACTGGCCAGGAGATGGGCCCACAAAGGCAAGATAAAAACCCCGTAAAATTAGAGTAGAAAGGAACCTAAAAAGCATGGAAAGATCAGATTTTCAAATCCCCGTTGGTCCGACACAGATGCACTTTCTCAGAAAACTTTCTCTTGTTTAAGAGGCCTGGTCTGTAAATCTTTAATAATAATATAATGTATGGATTTATATAGCGCAATTTTTGGGATCAACTCACTGCGCTCAACACACACTCAAACACTCGTACTAAAAATGTGTTCACACACCTACCGACACAGGCGCACTTATCAAGTTCATCGGTTCAAGCGTAAACAATACATTTTGCATGCAGTACATAAAAGTCAGGTCAGAATAACAACACAGCATTTAGATATTATGGTTGAAGAAGGCTTTTCCTAAAGAAGTATGTTTTTAAAATCTGACTTTAGTTTAGTTTAAAGTAAAGGGCTGGGAATGATGGTAAGCATGATCAATGACATTTCTCACACCAAATTTCTGCAGCTAAGTGACTAACTCAGTCCCTGTTACAATGTGCTAGTGTGACTGTGGGGAGACTGACACAATGCAACAGTGACTGTATTACCAATTAGGCAGTAGAGTCCATGTAAAAAATAAACTATGGTCTATGGTTCAACAACTTTGTTTTGCTGTCCACATCATCTTGAAATAGAACATGACTTAGATTTCACATTTTCCCATCAAAAAATGCACCTAAAATAGCATCAGGCAAATTCAGTTAAAATGTACAGCTGCCTTGGTGGCGACCTATCGACTTCCCTGAAAGGTAGAAACTGAACTTTAATTGTCCATTAAATTGTAAGTGCAAGACTATATTATGTTATATACATGCAAACCCGCCGAGTCAATGTAACAATAGTAAACACGCTGGAGAGCACTGGTCAACATCAGGCGCCATCTTTTGTCATCAAACCTGATGCCTACATGATGAAGACATTTGACACTTGTTTGGGTTTCGCTCTGCTTAGGCTGACTTTTGAAGATTTTCCATTTGATATGGGACATTTCTTATCAAGAGTCAGGCCGCCTGAAAACATCTGAGCTAGCTGTAGTTTGAGGAAAAAGCTGGTTCAGTGGTTGGTTCCTTGTTCTGGATGCGTAAACTTAAGCATTGACAGAACACAAAAAATACTCACTGAAAGGGACGTAATCCTTTAATCTGAAAACAAAATTGTATGATAACAATATAACCCAACTAAGAAAAACAAAACAGGCGCCTTTAAAAAAAGAACTTTTTCTTATTTATTGGCCTTCCGGTAAGACAGAAACTTCTTTTCTCTGCCATAGCTGACTGGAAAATACAAGGATACTTGTAGCCACCCGATATGGCCTGAACCCAAAGCACTCTGCCACCTGGTCGAACCTCTCAGCAGCTCCAGTTTGGTGTAAGGGGTGGGGATGGTTGGGGTTAGCGAAAATGCAAAGTGCAGCTGAACCTCCTTTTCAGGATCAGGATTTTGGGGCGTTGTATTAAAAACAACTTAGCCCATTTAGGCTTTTACGGCCCCATATATATATATATTTAAATTTTTTTTTTTTGGTTGCCCATTGGTTCAGTCGTAGACTTGCTCAGTCTTCTCTACCATCAAATTCATATTTCAATTTTTGTTATTATTTATGTTTATATAGAGGTTCTTAAATACTTTACACTAGGTGCATGTTGATGTTAATTCATTCCAAAAATTGACCACTCTGTTTTTATAAATTTTCTCAAATTAGTTCTGGAATATTATTTGAGTAATTTATCTTCACTGTTTTCTTGTAGTATTGATCTGTGGAGAACAAAAAAAAACATGCCTTGTCAACATCATCAATACCTTTAGATATCTCATATGTCTGAATCAAATCCCCTCTTATTCTTCTTGCTTTCAGGGGTTTTAATTGTAAATATTTTAATCTTTCTTTGTATGAGTAATCTTTTAGTTTTATAATATGGATCATCTTGTTGCTCTTCTTTGACCCTGTTCCAGGCTTCTGATTGTTTCCCTTTAGCACTGGACACCCATACAGTATTTCCATATACAAGAATGGATCTTACTAGCGTTTTACACAAATGTAAAAAAGTGTCATTTTCTATACATGTACTGGTTCTTTTTTTTTATTCCCAATTCTGTTGGCCCTTGTTAATTAATATTCGCAATATGTTTGTCAAATAGCAAATTTTTGTTGAAAGTCACACGTAGGTCTTTCTCTTCCTGACATTTATACTTTTATTTCCTTTTCCTTTCCTTTTAATTATAATAAATAATCATTTTGTGGGTTTAATTTTCCAGCATGAAGTACATTTTATGTGTAGAACTGAATGCTTTTCTAAAGTCTAAATACATTCTCTCCTTTAAATCTCCTTTGTGAAGTTTTCCATCACTTCTTTGAATTTGAGTCACACAAGATCTGTTTGTGCGAAATCCATGTTGGCTCTCACCATTTTAATTCATTTTCCATGATATGTTTAACAAATTAGCCTCCCCAATAAAGGATTCTAAAATTTTGCTATAATGCATGTTAAACTCACTGATCTATAAATTCCTTTCATCTGTTCTAGTACCTTTTTTTTAAATACTGGTATAACTGTATCTGTTTTCCAGTCTGCACACTATCCTTTCTTCAACACATTTAGTAAACAGTATATAAAGCGGAAAGGGAATCTCCTCATTTAGCTCGTTTAGTAGCCTTGATGGAATGGCATCTGGACCATATGCCTTATTAGGGTTCAGAGATTGAAGTTTCTTTTTTACCGAATTCCACAAAATGTATACATTTTTCAAAATATACCTTTTTTACCTTGAAGCTGGACTTAAAGTAGGCATATTATTGATATCTTA
>CM031614.1:6469020-6516520 GCA_018398815.1 Conus ventricosus
AAAAGATAGGTCACCCCCCCCATGAGCTGAACCCGAAAACGCTACCAGGGAGAAGATATGTCTTCGACTCGAGGCTGCACTTTCGCAAAGTGCCAAGAGACGACACCGCGACAAAAACGTCAGCTTCGATTCTAGGTGAGTAACACGAGAATCCCGAGAAAAACTGAGGCATGCGTGTCAGACCTGACACAGCGAGGCCTCGCGAAAACCCGTGGACAGTTGCAGGTAGGAGGGAGGATGATGAAAATAGATTATATAGAGGGGGAAGGATGGAGGAAAGGCTACACTGGAAACAAGAAATAACGAAAACAGGACCCAAAACATATTGCTAGGGTTTCTGTTGTCGGATGGGAAATAAAAACGAACAGGAAGGATCTCCCCACCTGAATATTACCCCTGGACAAAAACCTGTTCGTGACACAGACAGATCAAAATCAAAGGAAAGGGAAAGGGACTATTTGGGGGGAAACTACCTGTCGCCAAGATAGGGTCACGGATGAGTGAAAAGGCCTGAAATATGTGACGTCAGCTAGGGTGAAGGTCATGTATTTAAAGACCGCGAATGACGTCATCGGTGGGGGAGGGTGGGAACGCTCGCAGAGTCAGCACGGACCTACGTGCAGCGGCTCGGCCACTTGTGCCTCATATGTCTCCCGATCGGGCCTCACGCGGCACAGGACCGTCGCCACTCAGCATGAAGACGGCCACCCGGTAGCCCTGACGACGGCCATGGAGGAACCGCCACGACGATGACGACACCAACAACATCCACATCAACCCAGCTGAACCACCTTCAGATGATCGCTCGGCGGTCCTAATGACTTACTGCTTTATCCAGGCTCCTGCCTGATGCCGCCGTCTTCCCGGGACCCTCCACCCGACCACTAACCCAGACCTCTCTACCCAACCTGCCAACCTTCAATGTCTTCCCCGGGACCTCCCACCCGACCACTGACCCAGACCTCTCCACCCAACCTGCCAACCTTCAATGTCTTCCCAGGGACCCCCCACCCGACCACTAACCCAGACCTCTCCACACAACCTGCCAACCTACAATGTCTTCCCCGGGACCTCCCACCCGACCGCTAACCCAGACCTCTCCACCCAACCTGCCAACCTTCAATGTCTTCCCAGGGACCTCCCACCCGACCGCTAACCCAGACCTCTCCACCCAACCTGCCAACCTTCAATGTCTTCCCAGGGACCTCCCACCCAACCGCTAACCCAGACCTCTCCACCCAACCTGCCAACCTTCAATGTCTTTCCCCGGGACCTCCCACCCGACCGCTAACCCAGACCTCTCTACCCAACCTGCCAACCTTCAATGTCTTCCCAGGGGCCCTCCACCCGACCACTAACCCAGACCTCTCTACCCAACCTGCCAACCTTCAATGTCTTCCCAGGGACCCCCCACCCGACCGCTAACCCAGACGTCTCCACCCAACCTGCCAACCTTCAATGTCTTCCCAGGGACCCCCCACCCGACACATAACCCAGACCTCTCCACACAACCTGCCAACCTACAATGTCTTCACCGGGACCTCCCACCCGACCGCTAACCCAGACCTCTCCACCCAACCTGCCAACCTTCAATGTCTTCCCAGGGACCTCCCACCTGACCGCTAACCCAGACCTCTCCACCCAACCTGCCAACCTTCAATGTCTTTCCCGGGACCCCCACCCGACCGCTAATCCAGGCGTCTCCACCCAGCCTGCCAACCTACAATGTCTTTCCCCAGGACCCCCCACCCGACTGCTAACCCAGACCTCTCCACCCAACCTGCCAACCTTCAATGTCTTCCACGGGACCTCCCACCCGACCGCTAACCCAGACCTCTCCACCCAACCTGCCAACCTTCAATGTCTTCCCAGGGACCTCCCACCCGACCGCTAACCCAGACGTCTCCACCCAGGCTGCCAACCTACAATGTATTCCCCGGGACCCCCCACCCGACCGCTGACCCAGACATCTCCACCCAACCTGCCAACCTTCAATGTCTTCCCCGGGACCCCCACCCGACTGCTGACCCAGACATCTCCACCCAGCCTGCCAACCTTCAATGTCTTTCCCGGGGACCCCCCACCCAACCGCTGACCCAGACATCTCCACCCAACCTGCCAACCTTCAATGTCTTCCCTGGGACCCCCCCCACCCGACCGCTAACCCAGACCCTCTCCACCCAACCTGCCAACCTTCAATGTCTTCCCAGGGACCTCCCACCCAACCGCTAACCCAGACCTCTCCACCCAGCCTGCCAACCTTCAATGTCTTCCCCGGGACCCCCCACCCGACCGCTAACCCAGACGTCTCCACCCAACCTGCCAGCCTTCAATGTCTTTCCCAGGACCCCCCACCTGACCGCTAACCCAGACATCTCCACCCAGCCTGCCAACCTACAAAGTCTTCCCCGGGACCCCCACCCGACCGCTAACCCAGACCTCTCCCACCCAGCCTGCCAACCTACAAAGTCTTCCCGGGACCCCCCACCCGACCGCTAGCCTAGACGTCTCCACCCAGCCTGCCAACCTACAAAGTCTTTGCCAAGACCAACATCTCCATGCTGCAGCCTGCTGTGGCGTATCTTGTCCATAAAAGCTTTCGCTATGAGGACGTTAAGCTCAACCTTTACCGTCATCGGTGGAAATTAAAAGAAAAGGTAGAATGATTGGTGGGGATTGTTCTTTTGATAATTTATCAGTTCAATATCAAATGCTGGTTCAGACTCATGCTAGGTCTGAAAATGCTTACATGGATTATACAGAGGTTTAGAGCAAAATATGTAATTGGGGCGTGTGGCCACGTTTATAACTAATGCAGAGAATGTAAATATGTTTGTTCAAGCTCACCCATGTTATTTTGCACGAAACCCCCCTTTTCACATCCAAGTCACGTCCTTCTCATGTCAGTTTTGACCAAAATTAACACCTGTTTTTAAACAAAATTAACACCTCAAAACCTCTAAAAATCGACACAATCAGCACATTTAAAACGGGGGCTTGCGTGCTAGATAAGATTTGGTGATAGTGAACAAACATATTTACATTCTCCCCAAACACATAAAATCAACTAAACATTTTAACATTTATATGGCTTAACTGCTCTACTCCAGACTGGCCCTGCTGCTGTTGTTACGTGACACCGCAAAATCGATAAATTGCAATTACTGCCCCGACAACGAACTGCCCTACCCAGACTGGCCCTGCTGCTGTTGTTACTCGGCAACCGCAAAATCGATAAATTGCAATTACTGCCCCGACAACGAACTACTGCAATGCGACACATTATTATTCATTGCGCGTGCACGCTTAACCAATCAGCAGGAGGTATGACATCATTTTTGGTCGACAGGTTCGTAAGCCCCCAGCCAGTCGGCCATTTCTGACTGGAGCGCCACATTGGAGGGTCGTGTTGTGCAGACGTGTGTGCGTTTTCTGTGAGAGAAGTGATTTACCAGAAATATTTATGTCTCAAGACAGCATTTCTTTAGAATTAGAGAGAGAACTTCTGGAATCGCAAGTTGCTCATTAAAATCTATTAGATTTCTCAACACAGCCATCACTTTAATTCTACCTGACATGGATCAAGCTTCTACTCAACAAGCTCAAACCTCCCGTTACCACCCCAACACCAACAGAATTGTGGACTGAAGAAGAAATGTTTATTTTGCAAGAGAATCAAGACTACTTTAAAAAAATGACAGAAATAATTGGAAAAGCAAAAACAGAAGGGCCACAGAAATTGCCAAAGAAGCCTAAAACAACACTTCAACATCTGTTTTTAAAAAAAAGGAAGGCAAAAAGACAAGCAGGAAAGAGTTAACACAAGTTGAGCTGCATAACTATCTTATGTCAAGTCAGGCTGACGTTCGATCAGCTATTTTGAGAGAAACATTTTCTGAAGATCTTTTTCAAACACAACAGATGAAAATGAAGTTGTGGACAGGCTGCGAAAGGGGGTGAGAAATCTGAAGAAGCGGATGGGTCAAACAATCATGATCTACGTTCAGTTTGGGAATTTCTTGAATCTTTGCAAAAACTGGCATGAAGAGGTAAAAAAAGCTGGAATAATAAAAGAAACTTGGGGTCAGTGGCTCAAAGAGAAATGCGGATATTCTGATGATCATGCCCACAAATTGCGTGCTGTTTCAAAAGTGCTTTTTGGGTATCCTCAGTTTTACACTGTTGGTCTCCCCTTCAGTTTTATTTTCGGCAAGTTAAAACAAATTCAAACCATGCTGCAAGACCTGAATTTGGAGACTATTGGAAACAACCTCTCAGTCTACCTCTGACAACTACCCTGCAAGCCTCTCAGTGAACGACACAAACACATGACGTGGGCCTAAAAATAGTAACGGTCTTGCAAAACCGCCTGGCCATCGATCGTGTGTGCAGTTTCTCTTCGTCGTCCGACTGGCTTGAGCTGTGTTTACGTTCCGCTTCACTTACAAAGGCTGCCTTTTCAGGCGGCCGCCGATAGAACTGAAACAGATCCTGTGATCAATATTCAGGACTCTGATAAGTGCTTTTGGCGGCTGTCTCGAATTTACGTCGTTCAAGTGTGAACCACAAAAAGCCCCTTTCAATTCCCCCGCAAGCACCTCCCTATCTATTGTGTGTGTGTTTGTTTGTTTGTTGTTTGTTTGTGTGTGTGTGTCTGTCTGTCTGTGTGTGTGAGCACGCGTGCATTCATGTGTTTTGTTTGCACCTATGCATCTCTGTGTGTGTGCGCTTGCGTTTATGTATTAAAGCGGGTGTGTGCGTGCGTGTGTGTGTGTGAGAGAGAGACACACAGAGAGATCAGGGAGGGAGAAACTAATTAATTATTTTTTTTAATTTATAATTTTATTCTGGTTTAAAAATGAAGGCCGAAGAAGTTATAAAGCTTACTATACTGTTCAAAAAAAGAAACGCAAAATGCCAAGCTGCCGATTTGAAACACAATTTATTGAAGCTCAGTGTGACAACACGTTTAATGTGAAAATGACAAAAACAGGTCATCAGTAGGACGGAAGTCTCCCCTGTAATGCTGTGGTAAAGAACCAGCCCCAGACCCTCAGGGAAATCGCCAGGCCGCTTCCAAAGTCAGTAACGGGTGTGACCCCCTCTGGCTGCAATGGTAGCCTGGCATCTGCGGGGCAATGAAGCAATAATGTTCCTGATTGTCTGCTGTGGGATGGCCGCCCACTCGGCCTGCAATGCCCGGAACAGTTCATTTGGAGTCGCTGGGGCGTTGGCCCTCACTCTCAGGCGTCTGTCCAAAACGTCCCAAACGTGCTCATAGGATTCAAATCCGGGGAAAGAAAGGGCCAGGCCAGGGTGTTGATGTTGTTGGCGGTAAAGAAGGCTGTGGTCAGGCATGCTGTGTGGGGCCTGGCGTTGTCCTGCTAGAACACGGCCCTGGGAGTGGCCATTAGAGGCAGGACGTGTGGCTGAACAATGACCTGGACGTACTGCTGGGCTGTCAGGTGACCTTCCACGCGCACCAGCTGGCTCCTGCCTGTGTTGCTGATGGCCCCCCATACCATGACATTGCCGCCACCATGCGGAGGTGCCTCGTCGACGCAGTTCTGCTGGTTGCGTTCATTAATCCGGCGGTAAACCCTTCGCCTCCTGTCATGGCGCTGCAGCAGAAACTGTGACTCATCCGAGAACCAGACGTGTCGCCAATGGTTCCTCAGTGTCCAGTGTCTGTGTTGCGTAGCCCATTGCAGTGTGGTCTGTCGATGGCGCCCCGTCATTACGTTGCCACGTAGGGGCCTGTAAGCCCTCAGCCCAGCAGCATGCAGCCTGTTCCGGACAGTCTGGTCGGAGATGCGACGGACACCAGCGCATGCCTGGACAGTGGACGAGGCCGGCAGGAAGCGATTGCGGAGATGTCTGAGCCATATAAAGCGGTCCTGGGCTGGCGTTGTGATATGAGGTCGGCCTGACCTCGGGGCATCAGCTGATGACCCTGTCCTCTGGAAGCGAGTCCAAAGTCGGCATATGGTACTGGGGGAGACATTCAAAGCATGGGCCACATCAGTTGCACTCTGACCAACTTGCAAACGACCCAGGGCGTTTTCTCTCTCTGCTGGGCTCAAACGTGGCATGCTGTTTTTTGGTACGGTGTGCCTGCCGGTTGCCAAAATGACCCGGCTTTTATACTGCACTATGACCATGGTGTGTGTGTGTGTTCACCACTGAGTTGGGCATGCTTTGCAGGCGAAACAACAGAAGCACAACCCAATGTTTACACTGTCGCACCTGGCCCACAACACGCACGTGCACATAGTGACAACCTGAATAAATGTTTACTAGCACGTTGACGTTCAAGACATAACATCAGGGCGGTTTTTGGCGTGTTCTCAACTGTATGGTCCACCCCCAGGTGGCAAAATTTCATTTGCGTTTTTTTTTTTTGAACAGTATAATATACTTCACACTTTGGGAATTGGAAGGCTAATAGAAAAAGGGTTTAAAGGGTGCAGGTTTGAACAATCAATTTACTGATCTTTTATTCCCCAAAAATATACAAACAAGCGTGAAGAAGGCCATCAGTAAAATACCAGATTCTTTTTTTTTTTTTAAATATGTTTTATTCCTCCTCTCTCATCCCCCCTCTACAGTTCCTTCACTTTCTTCCCTTCCTCACGCACCATCCTTCGACTTTGGATTTAACAAAAAATTTAAACATAAGCATGTCCAGTACATGTAAGGATGTGTAGTTATAAACAAAAATGAATTATGAATAGTAAATATACAATTGTTACAATCGGGAAATTTTCTTTGTGTTTTACTCAGTTTGAATGAGTTGGGGGGGGGGGGGGTGAAGGAGAAAAAAAAGCAGTATTTACAGGAGGTTTGTTTTCATTTTCAGTTACAAACAGACTGACAAACACAGAACATTATAGTGACAAAACAGTAATACTAAGTAAGTATCAATTTAGAAAATAACATGCACCCACACAATGTACATACACAACACACACACACAACACACACACACACACACACACACACACACATACACATACGTATGTACCATATACTACACTGTATATATGACATACATACACACACCTGCATACACTTTACACACATATTTTACACATACATAACATACACATTACATAATGCAAATACACATACCAATACTTATACAAATGCACGACTACAACACAGAGGCGAAAGGACACAAAAACGCGCACACACACACACAAAACCACCCCACACACATACACACAGGTAAAGGTACAGGAGAAGTTGTTAGTTGATTATCATAGATGATCCAGCATATATATAAATACATGATACTCTTATCGCTAGTATCAGTTGAAGTTGATCTATACATATATAGTTTTTGTGTAGTAAGTTACGTGAAGTGAAACAAGTTAGGTATGATGAGACCTCTTCGGAATGCTCGAGGTAGGTATCTACACTTCCTCTTTTCTTTTCTTTTTCTTCTTTAAACGGCATGCCACACACAGCTTATATAATATTGATAGGAATCGACTAAGTACTGTAACATAGTATAAATATTGAAAACAGTTTGCATGTTTGATAATAACCATAACAGAGAAATACAAAAAATTTTGAAAAGAGTAATAAATAAAATTCTTTGACAGCAGCCTAGGGCTCTATCCGTTTTGTTAATAAAAAGAAACCGTATTTCAAAAAACAAGAAAAAGTGTGGAATAAGGCAGCCAACTTTTTTTCAAATTCTCTATATGTGTTGTTCAAAAAAGATACATATTTTCTGATTCCAATCTGTTTCTAAGAAATGTTATGAAAAACGGGACATTTGGGTGTATATTTTGCAATTTTGTCTTGTATTAAAAAAATTTAGCCAGAAGCAGAATAAAATCTAGAGGCTTATCTGTTGTAATATTTTGTTTTACTCCGAAAAAAACAATTCTTTATCAATTGAAGGTAATCACAATGTGGATATTTTTCCTTAAGCAATGTTCAAAACCGGTCCAAAATCTGTTGCCCAATAGCACAATCATACAACATGTGTGAAATGCATTGCTCACCCCATATTACAAAGTTCAAATAGGGGAATCGGTAATTTTAATCCTGAACAAATTATCTCGAGTGGGGAGTAGTCTATGTAATAGTCTGGTTTGAAACCATCTGAGCTGTACATCTTTGGTAGTTTTTTTAATAATGTGAAAAAATATGCTTCCAGCTCGAGTTTCAAACAAGTTTGTTCCTTTTTTTGACTGCTGTTGGAATGGGCATCATTTCCATTTAAAATGGTCTGCACATGTTTATTCCCCTTATAAAAAAAGGGACCATGTCATCGTGTCTAAGTTTTTGTATTGTGGTTAGAACTACATTTAACTTTTGAAAATTATGTTCGGACTGCGTCGACAATACCTTCGTACAATATAAAATTGGTTCTAATACCTGGGTACTTAAGCAAAATTGGTTATATGTCATAAAACTGACCATTATCATTAATTAATTTTTTACATAGAAAATGTCATAGTCACACCATTCTCGCACCCAAAACTACCCTTGTCCCCGTATAATATTAATGTTGTAATGAATACATTCAGACATGAATTCATGCACAGAAGATACACAACATTTTGTACATAGTTTTTTGTAATGTTTTACAACATCCTTTCCAGAATGGGTTTCCAACATTTTCAATAATAATATTAGCATATTCGGCTCCAAAATGTTTTAAATGTCCTAACCTAGGGAAATATTAAGGGTAAAACCCTTCCACTCAGAATCAGAGTTCAGTCTCCTTAACCAAGATATCTTCATAGAAGACAAAAATTTTCCCAACATCAGCTCTTCAATCCACCTTCAAAGTATGTTTTTCAACCACAGACCTTTTGATTTTGCCTTGTTTGCCATTCCACAAAAACATGTACAGTTTTTTTTTCTAAAGATTTCAAAAATAGTCTGGTGGGTCGGGCAAATTAATTAATAATAGATAATTTTTGAAAACACTAAGGTTTTAATAACAGTTATTTTTCCATACGGATAATCTGTCTTTTTTTCCAAGACGCTAAAACGCGTCTGATTGAAAAAAGTTTGTCCTCGAGTTTAGTTGTACAATAGTGTCAGTGTTGGGGGAAAAATGTAATGCCTTAAACCTTAAAGGTGCCTGGTCCCAACAAAATTCTTATCACGCATATATTGCATGCCAGAATTTTTTCTGCTCCCTATCCAAACAACTTGGGTTTTGTCAAAATTTATTTTTAGACCAGAATATGTGCAAATCTTGTAAGGGTATGTACTGCTTCAATAAATGACTTTTCTGATCCATCAAGGCACAATGTTGGTCATCAGCAAATTGGGATAGTAAGTTTACTTTATTTTTAATTTTAATTTCCCTTTTAAATTGTTCACATTACGGCGGATCATGAGAGACAATTTTCCACACAGATTAAATACAAATAAGGTGAGGCAGGATCCCCCTGTCTGCTCCCTCTTTCTATTGAAAACCAAGGAGTGTTTTGGGCCCATTGCCCGAGATACAGGTAAAAATTTTGGGTTATAAAAAGTCATTATCCATTTAATAATGTCTGGGCCAAATTTTAAAAAATGTAAGCATTTTAGTAGAAAGGACCAAGACACCACTGTCAAAAGCCTTTTCAAATCTACTAATAATAACATGCCTGGAATATTTTTATTTTCAGTGTACAACAATGTACATAGAGTAACCTGATATTTTCGCCAATGAAACGGCCTTTTAGAAACCTTTTTGGCTTTCATGAATAAACTTGGTAAAAACTCTCTTGAGACGGTTAGCAATACAAGCTGAAGCGATTTTGTATGTAGTATTCAAAAGGGAAATAGGGCGCCAATTTTTAATAAATCGTTAGGTTTCCCTTCTTTAGGGATACATATTAGTTCCTTCCGCTGGGTCGTTTTACATTTGACCTTTGTCAAAACTCTCGTTGATAGAACGCACAAGGAAAGAGCCAATACAATAAAGAAAAACTTAAAAAATTCAACAGTAAAGCCACAGGTCCTGGACTTTAAAATTTTTCATATTTTTCAAAGCACAAGCAGCTTCCTGAAATGTTATTAAGCCTTCGATAGATTCACTCTCCTCATTAGATAGAAATGGTGCATCAGGGAGTTCATCAGTAATGTTAACATCGTTTACCTCTCTAAAGCAATTTAAAATTTTCATAGAAGCATTTTGTTTCATAAGAAATTTTTTGATCTGAAATTTTGTTCCATTTTCCTTTTCGAGAAAGGGTTAGACTGTCTAGGTAAATTACGGTTTTCAAAATTACAGAAATATTTACTAACCTTTTCACCCTGATGGATCCAGCGAACCCTCGAACGCATTGCCATACCTTGAATCCTGTGATCCCTATTTCCTGTAACTGTGTTTTTAAGTTTCTAAAACTGGAATATCTTCCTCATGCAAATCACGTTCAAGATTAAATTATTCTTTTTCAAGGTTTTAGTTCTTGCTGGTTTCCTTTCTTTTTTTGTAAGTGCTATAAGATATTGTTTCCCCCCTATTTTCTAATAACAGGGTTTCAAAAAAAAGTTGATCATTGATCTCAAAGGAGATTTTTCATTAGGAATATTTTCTGTTGTCTAAATTGAAGGTAATAGTGCATTTCTGTTTTTTCACCTCATTGATGATTCTTTTTATTTCTGAAATATATTTTTATCTTTAAGCAAACTATTATTAATTTCCAGAAGGCCTATCACGTTTAACTGTTCTTTTTTTAAAAGTATAGTGACTAAAGAATGATCTGATCTGTATCCCGGGTTAGTAAAAATGTTATTTTTTTCGACCAATAGTTTTTTCAGTAATTGGAAAATAATCAAGTCTTCCTGTTTAAATGAATTAAATTTACGCCAAGTATATGATCTTTTTTCAGGATACATTCCCTAAAAAACATCAAAAAGATTGAATTTTACCATCATGTCAATAATTTTTTTCTGGTCCTAGGACGATTATTCACACTTGCATAATTTTGACATCTATTTTCATGTCCAGGGCACAATTCCAGTCACCAGTGAAGATCACTGTTCATTGGCAATGCGCTCAAATTTGTTCGCACACACCATCAAAAATTCAGGTGTACGTTATTACTTGGCCCCAATAGGTTGACTAAGGTAAGTTTTTTATTAGAATTTCCAGCTTCATTACAATATAACAAACCCTGAGGATCTCTAATGACATCTAACAATTTATATTCAAATTATTGCTAAAAGAATGGCACCCCGTTTTTATTTGTCTCAGAACCACAGAGCCAGACAATTTTAACCCCAACTTGCTCTTATGAGTTTTCCCGATTCTGTTTTCAAATGTGTCTCTTGAAGACAATATATGTTGGCTTCTCTTTTCTAGGAAATCAAATACATCCTTCCCCTTATTGGAGTTGTTTAAGCCATTACAGTTAAATGAGCATATTTTAAAGGAGTTATCACCCGCCTTTGGTAATTTTGAAAGAGAAGAAGGAGTGGTATAAACAGAGTACCCAAAACATAATCTTTTCCCACCAAAAATAGTAAATCAAATGAAAATTTAAACACATTTTCTGTTTCTGTCTCCACATACTATAAAAAAAGAACAACGTACCTCACTCAATCCAGAAATCCCCGAATTAAAAATAAACCTGTCTTCTGGAAAACTAGTATCAAAGGGCAATTTTAAAATCCCAAACCCGACCTAATTTCAATGTTCACACTCTCATCCACATGCACACAATGTAAGTTTGCTGTATCAGCACACACAAACGACAACAAAAAAAGACAGGGACACAACATGCAGAATTTACAACTAAAAAAAAGGGTTTTATCTGTAGGCCCATGCCCCACTCCACATCAACTGGCTTTAACAAACATATTTTGCTATACACAGTGCAAAAAGAATACCATAAAGAAAAAGTATACAGGCCCTTTCCACAGTCGTTAGGCCTAATCCGTTAGCGGCCATCTGAACATCTATCACGTGACAAAAACAAAAACCCCACGTGCTTCCGACAGTAAGACCAAAAAGACAAGCAGATCTTCACAGCCGGGGAGTTATTTGATTGTCAAAGAAATAACGATCGCCATTATGTAGCAAGGATAACAATTCAAAAAACAAAGATCCACTGGTCCTCATCCCGCTTATCACACGGCTGTTGAATTGCCTTGACCCAAAACATTGACCAATGAAATAGCTGAAAAGGGTAAACTTGTAAAATTTTGGAATAAAGGGAAATCTCAAAATCCTCTACAGAGGAAGGTTATTATAACGAAACTTTTAAGCACATACACGAAAAGGGAAAAAACAACAAAAATTACTGACCTTCTGTACGGCACCATCATCATATCCCTCAAAACATTGTCTCAGGTCGGCTAGAGACCTTCACACTCCCTATTTCCACTAACCGTCTTCACAAATACGTTCCCGTTCTTTGACCAGGCCTGTTGACCCGAGAGTGTTTTCGTTTTCACTGAACACAACAATGTGTAGGCTCTGGGGGTTAAGTCCTCAACTAATGTAATCCTCGTGCCTTTTAGGGTACGTCGAGCGTACAGCACGCTGTCCCGAAGCGCCGCGACACGAACCTGACGATGAGCCCCGCCCGTAGGCCTATCCCTGGAGACGCTAGAACCATCAGACCCAACGATCCTGTTTTGTGCCCACTCGATGTACAGCCTCAATAGCTCCCTTTGTCATGGAATTTTGGTTTGTAAATTGAAAAGGGCAAGCATTTTCCCCTTTGCAGGGGTCGGGTTTTTCTCGGGCCCCCGGAAAGTCTGCCCCTTCCTTGATCCCGTATATAGCAAGTTGTTTCTGCGACATACGCGGACGGGTTTTAAACCCAAACTGTCGGAAAATTTTTTTAGCTTGAGCGGGGCCCTTGGGCCCAAATTTGTGTTTTATCTGGTCTCTCTTTTCCCTTTGCGTCAGCACCTCTTTCTTCAGTTGTCGTTGTCCGCCTGCACCGTAAAAGGGTTGCCTTAACTCGTCACCTTTTGGGGTCATTTTCGAGATTTTGTCCTTGGCAAACAACTTCACCCTAAAACTGTTCATTGGTAACCCCGGTTTGCTTTTACTGAGGGAAGAAAAGTGGGGGAAAAAACGGGCGGGGTGTTGCTGAAGTCTGTTGGGCGTTCGCCCCTTTGCCCCATCGTGTCTTGGGCGGGTTTAAAAACCCGAACAGTTTCTCCTTGAATGGTGTGGAGTGCTGGGGCTAGGGTCTTTTTTGCTTTTTGGGGTACACTTTATTTCAGTTTTTCTTCAGTTTTCTTTTTTCATTTAAAAGTTTTAAGACGAGCAAAAAACTAGGGGGGGGAAACCCTGTTTTTTTACGTTGTTTTTTTTACGATTTTTCGGGGCCCGCCATTTCCCGCCCCCTTTAATTTCACAGTTTTAAAGTCCCACATTTTCCTTTTCAGGGGGGCCGTGTTGCTTTAAAAAAATCACCCAAAACTCGTGGGGGAGGTAGGAAACAGGTGCTCGGTCAATTAGCGGGCTTTCTGAAGCTTGATCAAGTGTTAATTAACAAAAAAGATTTAAATTTTAATGTTGCAGCTCCGGAAAGGTGACTTCCTCGATCGTGACTAGAGCTCCCTCAAATCCCCAAATTTTTGGGCCCAAAACCCGGAAAAAAAAATTTGTTTGCCATTTTAGTTGATTTATGCTTCTAAAGTTGTTAATCTGAACTTTTTCAAACCAGCCTGAAGGGGGAAACTTTTTCCTTTTTAAATTGAAAAAATTGGGTTTTTAACGATTGAAAAGACTATAAATAACATTTTGAATTCCCAATTATTTTTTTTTTTTTTTTAGTTTAAAAAATGGCTGCCGAATTTGTGTATCTGTTTTTAAAAAAATTTGTAAGGGAATATTTAACGAGCAATAAAAGTTTTTAAACATTGATTTTAGTAAAATCTGGTTTTGAGAAGGTTTGAAAAACAATAAAATTTAAAAGATTTATTTGAATTTTTTTAAAAGAAGCAACCAAGTGATGAACATTGACTGTAGTGTTTCAGAAAACGTTTTAAAAATGCTGGCGGGGGTTTTTGAAAGGGTTTTAACCGGGGCCTTGAAGTGTTGAAACGTTGGGTGAAAAATAAAAAAAAGGGGGTTTCACTTACTTTTTTTTTTTTTTTTTTAATTTCGTAAATATTTGATTTAAATAAATGAACTCAAAAAGGGTCTGATTTTGAAAAACTGCGCCAGCGACGGGGGAAAGGTACGGCAAAAAATTTAAAGGGCAATATGTTTAGTGAAGTGGACAGGGAAACTCTTTAAAACCCTTAAAACGTTCGGGAAAAGCGTAGCACTTTGCTTCTCTAAAATCCCAGGTCTCTTCAAACGGGCCCCGCCAGTAAAAGTTTTGGGGGGGCCCTTTCTGATTGATTATTTTAACGCTGAGGGATAGTAACGGGAAATTTTGGGGTTTCAACTAAAAGAAAAAAGTTTTTTAGTTTTCCCCAATTTTAAAATTCTGACTGGGCTGAAAACATGCTTACCATTTTAAACCATGAAAGGGTAAAGGGGGAAAAAATTGCGCGGTTCTGGCTGGTCGAAGGAAAGCCCTTTCCCAAATTATATTGAAAACAAAAAAAGGGTTCAAACCCTATGTTTGCAATTTCCCCTTTTCCTTTTCCCAAAAAGATTTTAGTTTTAAAACGTCCCGGGTCTTAAAATAAAAAAACCTGACAACATGTGTTTTTTGTGGTGCGTTTTTAGCGTTTTTTCACCCTGTTACAAGAACGCGGAAAGGGAGTCTCTAATTATGAAAAATTTTAAGAAAGAGTGAATTTTGAAAACAAAACCTTTCCTTTTTGAGTAAAAACAGTATATCTCATTTTGAAGAGCAAAAAAAAACCAATCACCTTTTAAGAAATAACATGGTCTCAAAAAGTTATCTAGGGGCCTCAAAGGGTTTTTCCAACGCCTTACTTTAGGCAAACCCACTTAACAAAAATGTAGATTGATACGGGTTTGTTTTTGTACAAATTTCCCATTATGTTTTTAATCGAACAAAAAAAGCAGACTTTGGCTTATTACAAAAATCCTCCCTAAACAGGGCTTTGTAAAAGGGGTGTTTGGTCGGGTTTCCTCTATAGAAGAGGGGCCAGTCTTAAGAAACATTTTTTAAAAGTTTTGTAGACTGTAAAACCCCAAACTCCTCCACCTAAAACCGGGGTAAAAAGGGTTATTTTTTAAAAATTTCACAAAAAAAAATGAGCCATACGTTTTTTGGGATTTGGGAATCAATTTTCCCGCAGTATATGGCCACAACAGCGAGAACAAAAAAAAACCCTTTTTTCCCCACCTTAGATCTGTTTCTTATGGTTTTTTGTTGTTAGGTCAGATGCCCAAACATACAACCCCTGAGTTTTACAGGGGCCCCCAACGAGTTTGTAGTTTTTTAGAGCAGATGAAAAAACTTCCCCCCCAAACAGTTACCCAACCAACAAAATTTCTTTTAAAATTTTGTTTGACCCCAAAAGACCAAAAACTTTTGGGGCTCATCTACACACGGTTGGATATGTAAAAAAGAATTATTAGGAAAACGCAGTAAGAGCCACGATCCCCTTACGGGAAAATTTTCAGGGGGGCCCGGGTCCCACAACAATTGAAATCTTCAACAAAAGGTTGACCCTAAGCAGGGAAAAATGCCTATTTTTTTCAAAAAACCTGGGTACGATTCTTTTCATCAGAAAGCAGTGTTTCTAAAATATAAGGGGGTTTCCCTGCATTGCACGGGTCTTCAGAAAAGTACAGGATTTTTACTCTTGACTGTTTTCCTTTTATGACCCCCAAAACATCTGATGGGAGTTTAAAATAAGTTAGCAGGATGTTTCGTTTTTCCAATCACTAAAAAATTATTTGACCCATCTTTGGTGCGTAAAGGCGTCTATCCTTATGAATACATGAACTCGTGGGATGGGTTTGATAAAGGGATTTGCTTCCTCCTAAAGGCGTTTTCCTTTTCTATTTCTTAGAGGAAAGACAAACTGATGCGGAATAGAATAGGGCACAGAAACCCGGGACAGAATTCCCATGTAAAACAAGGGGGGCGATTATCACGATCAATTTTTTTATTGGTAAAGTGTGTTTTGGGCCCGACGTTTTTCAGAATTACAAAAATACATGATGAAACTTTACAGCTTAGACTCTTTCAATTAATCTCTGCCCCTGGCCTTTTTTGGGGTTTGCTTTTTTGGGAAGTCTACAAACATAAAGGGTTTGGGACTTAATTTCTGTTTTCCCCCACACTCAAGTGATTGAAGACGGTTTAAGGGGAGGTATTAGAATTTGGGCCCCTCTCCTTACTTTCAAAGCCAACAACAAGTATTTTTTGGGCGATTATGATCCCAAATAAAAAAAAACCAATTTTCTAATGTATTAGGGCGCCCAAAAAACGTTGGGTGGGCCATGGAGCCGCCCTTCCCTTACGTAACTTCGGAAGTACCCGGGCCTTTGGGACAAATAATTTTCAAGGGGGATTAAAGTGGTTGGGCAGTTTAAAAAATTTAGATAAAAATTTTGGTTTTATTTTTAAAAAGTAGGGCTTCCGGGGGGGGGGGGGGAAAATTTCCTTTTTGAAAATGCTTTACCCCCACAACGATTATCCCCTGGCCGCGAAACTTAAAGATGGCCCCCCCAGAACCTCCTAAAAATTTTCCCAATCTTCGCCCCAAAAAATAAGTTGTTTTTTTACAGACTGTTTAGTTTACCTAAGCACGGCCCGAAATGCATCCCTTCATAGAATCTTGCTTTTGATCAAGAGCCCCTTTTTGAGGGCCCAAAACATTTAAGAAAGGAAAATGATCTTAGAAAACCCCAAACCCCTGACGCTTTAGAAAAAGCCCTTTTTTAAATGATGAACAACAGCTGTTTTGGTAAGACGATGGAAAATCCCCCAAACGCAAAAATGTAAAATTATTTAAAAAAAGAAAACCAAACAATTAAGTTGGCCTCTAAACCTAACTATCAAGACCCTTTTGAAAATTTAACGACCCGCCCGGTTGGTTATATGAAGAAAAAGGATGTTAAGTTGGACAAGCGGGGTTTATCGGCTTTACTTTTATTAGAGTTGTCGAAGTTATTGTTTTTAGAATTTTTGTACGATCTTTAAACCACTTTTACCCCGAAACAAAAGTCCCTTTTCACAGGGCACTGACCCCTTTTAAAACTAGACGTTCCAATGAAGACTTTAATAAAAGGGTTTAGAAAACCCGAAGTAGCTAAAAGGAAAGGGTGGGTGGTTTTGACACATGCGACTATCCAAAAGACGTTCTTTTCATTCAAAATGCGAACAAAAAGTGATTTGGAAAAAATTTAAGGGTGAAAATTTAAAGGGACAGTTATCAAAGGGTTTTGTTGGTTTGCGGTCGAAGATGTTTTTAGCTTGCCAGCCCCCAAAATTTTGTAATGAAAAAAGCTAAAAGGGATAAAGTAAAGAAGTTGCAAAAAAAAAAATAACTTTACGATAAAAAACAAGCAAGCTTTTCTTTTTAAAACAAAGTATTTTATACCAAAAAGTTTTAAACTGCGCTCTACTCTCCATAAAATAAAACCCAACTGCAGTTTTAAAAAAATCACTAGTCTCTAACAAAAACAAAAGGGAAATTTTCGTTAATTCTGAGCTTGCAATGCTGTAGGGCATTGGGGAACTTTAAAAGATTAACTTGACTGACTTTGGGTTGTACTTAACTTTAAAAACCTAACAAGAAAACCCAAAAAAGAAATTTTTTAAGAAAACCCAATTGTACTTACTTAAGAACCTAACCCTTTTATTTTTTTAAGAACTTAATTTTTTCTTTAAAAAGAATTTTTTAAAACCCAAATAGTTCTTTTTTTAAGAAAATTAACTTTACTTTAAAAAGAATTATAATTTAATTGTAATTTTCTTCATTTAAATTAAAAAGTAGTTTTTAAAACTAACTTAACTTGTACTTAAAAGTACTTATTGGTTCTTAACATGTACATCTAGTTTTTAAAATTGTATTTTTTAGTTCTTAAACTAGTTCTTAAAAAAATATTTCCCTTGGAAAAAAAGGGGCTACCGGGGGAGGTTGCCTTTTTTTGCAGAAAGGGGGTTCTTTTCTTTTTCTGGGGGGGCTTGGGGGTTTTTTGGGGGGTAGGTAGGGGGGTTGGTATTTGGGATGCTAAAAACCCCCCAACAACAAAGCGCAAACAAAAAAATACATAATAATAATCTTATCGTTTTTATTGTGATTGTGTTGTTGGTTTTTTTTTTGGGCTGTTGTTGGCGGTGGGGGGGGTTGTTTACATCTAAACCAATTTTTTTTTTGCTGTTTTGGGTTTTCTTTTTGCAGTCTGTTCCATTTTAGTAGTTTACGCCCAGCCCCAACCACGTCCGGGGCTTTTAGACTTTGTTAAAAATTATCAAATTGTGGTTTTATTCACTTGGGTTTCATTTTTGCCCCCTGCGGAGGGTCCTTCGGATTGTCCCGGGGTTGGGGTTTCCCGCGGGTCTTCTTCTCGCTCATTTTTTTTTTTGCGATTAATTTTAAAATGATCAAAAATTAAAATTTATTAAAAGGGAATTTTAAACCCTGATGAAAGGGGATAAAAATGTCCCCAAAACTGGAATCATGTCACAAAGCGGGGTTTTTTAGCGACCTTGTTTTTTAAAAACCCGGGTCTTGTGTAAGTCTATTTAAATCTTCTTCTGAATCCCAACCCGGGGCCCCATCTTTTTTACTAACTTAGCATATAAATAAATTTAATTTTCTGGCCCCCCCGTTTTAAAACCATTTTTGACCCCAGCTGTGCTTCGTTCCCACGTGTATTTTTCAAAAGTCCCGGGTGTTGAAAAGTTGCCCCCGAAAGGCCCCAAAAAAATTTTGTTCAGTGCCCCCAAAACTGTTAGTTTTTCCCCACGCAGCCCGAGGGGGTTAAACTTTCTTTTTTGGCAGTGGTTTCGGGTTGTCGGCTTGTCCTCACACTTTAAAAGGTTTGTACAATCCATTTTTAAAAAACAATAAAAAATTTAAAATTAAACTTTTTTAAAACCCTGAGTTTAACGTTGGGGGTTTAAATTTGAAGGGGCCCATCTTTTGGGGTTATAGTCTATTCAATCCCTTGCAAAATGTTTGTTTTGGAAAAAAACCCCCCCAACATGGGGGAAAAAAAGATTTTTAAAATTCGCCCAAAACTAGTTGCATCCCTTTTTTTTTGCTTTCAAAAAATTTTAAAAGCCCATAACACTTTGATTTATGAAATTTTAAAAAATAAAAATAGGAAAAACCCCCCCCCCCGGAAAATTTAATTTTGTATTCCTTTTTTTCTAAACTGTTTTCTCAATTTTAATTAACCTTCCCCCACCCCGGAATTTCCCCCCCCCGGGGGTTTAATTGTTTAATTCTCAATTCCCCCCAAAAAATTTTTTTACCCCAAACCACCCCCCCCAAAAAAGCCCCGGTTTCCCCCCGTTTGTTTTGACCCCCCGGGGAAAAAATTTGGTTAAAAGGGCCCTTTTTTGCTTGCCCTTTCCAAACAATTTAATAAATTCGGTCCCCCCTGAAGAAAGACCCCAACCCCCCCCCTTTTGCAAGGGGGCCAGTGGAAAAGGCTATTAGCTTTTTAAAAAAAAAAAACAGGGTTTTTTGAAGAACCCCTTTTCCAGGGGGTTGATGAGGAAAGGGGGGTTTTAAGGTTTTGTGGTGAAAGAAGTTTCTAACATCGCCGCCGCCAGAACTGTCTGACTTTTATGAACCATCAGAAGAACAGAAAATAGCAGAAATTGGTTTTATTGTGGGTGCTATGGGAGCAATCTATATTCTTGCACAAACAATCTAAAAATACAATTAAAAATACAATTAAAATACAGTTCTTCTTATGGACAATACGAAGTACAAAATATATTATTCTCCTAAAGGGTATTGGAAAGGAAAGACTGCTATTGAAAAACTGAGTAAAGCTGCTAGAGTGTCTGAATCAGATGCGAAAGACTGGCTTTCAAAACAAGCAATTTGGCAAATATATCTGCCTGCCCCAAAAAGAATAATAAGACCTAGATTTGTTAACTCAGTTCCAAATGACACCCACCAGATGGACTTGCTGTATCTTCCACATGATAAATTAGAAAGAAAAAAGTTTAAGTATGCTCTGACAGTTGTTGACATGGCTTCAAGATACAAAGACGCTGAACCTTTAACGGATAAAAGCTCAACTGCTGTGGCTGTGGCTTTACAACAAATATACATGCGAGGCCCATTAAAGTATCCTAGGATGATCCAGTTGATGATGGAAAAGAGTTTAAAGGATCTGTAAACCAGCTGTTTTTAAAACATCATGTTGCAGTTAGGAGAGGGATCCCAGGCAACCATCGGTCACAAGCCTTAGTAGAAAACTTTAATAAGAATCTAGCTGAACGCCTGTTTACCTATCAATATCACAGAGAAATTATGGACACTACGAAGTACAGAACGCGCAACACAGAATGGGTTAGGAGATTGCCTGCAGTCTTACGTGCCATGAACAATGAAGAATTTAAAGCAACAGGCCTTAAACCAGTAAACGCGATCAAAATTAAAAAAAAATAGCATTACTGAAGATGTGCAGGGAACTCAAAAACTCCTGCCGTTTGGATTAAAAGTAAGATACTTGTATGCTCCTGGAGAGGCAGGGCGATGTTAGAATTAGAGCTACAGATCCTATATGGAGCGTAGATGTATATGAAGTTGAAAGAATTATGAAAACATCCCCTCCCGTATATTATTTAAGAGAGACTCTCTCTTCTAGCGGTGCTACTGCGTCTAAAAAGCCTGCCCCTAAAAGATCGTTTGTTCGCGAAGAGCTGCAAGTTGTCCCGCCAAACACAGTGAGTTAACAAAAAAAAATAGTATTTGCTAAACTTATTTTTTTGGACTATTTTGGGTTTAACTGATAATGTGTTTGTTTTTTCAATGTTCTGTTTAATTGCATCAGTGTCTACCTGTCGTGAAGTAAAAGTCTTTCTCCACTCCTTTTGAAGTTCAATTTTTTGCCGTCTGTAATCATCACCGTCAGCCATAAGCTTCTGAAGTTCTTCGTCCGTAATGTTTTCATCCTGTAATGATTTGCTTATTCTTAATCTTAATGAACAAAGTTTTGCTGATGCTAAGGCCACAATGGCAGTGTGCTTTTGTAATTTAGGAGTTAATTTTTTTTAAAACAGCACTTACAATCATAGACACGGCGCCTAAACCTAACCGAGGCCCCCTAATGCTAAAGAGGCTGGCGCCCCAGCCCCAGTGGCTAAAAGAGCAACACCAGACCCAGCACTAATGCTAGCTACAGCTGAGGAGCCAGTAATTACATAAGAAAGAGTATTTAAAGCTTTAGCATATTTCTTTCTAGTAATCCTATACTTATCCAAGTCGCTTTCTATTTCCTTTTGAAGTTCAGTTATTTGCTCTAATCTAAACTGTTGAACCTCCATTTTTTAATTAAGATTATTTTATTAATTAATCTTATACATATCTTCTTATTAATCCGTCCGGCAACACTTCATCAACAGAGTAAAACGCAATAAAATCAACATACTTAATGAAAATAAAGTCGAGTACTGTTAGTTTGTCTTTGTCAACCATTATAGTAACCTTGTCAGATGATGAAAAAGTGTTATTTCATCCCCGTTTTTTAGTAATAACAATAACGAGCTTAAGAGGGGCATCCAAGTTTTCAGACTTTATTTGTATGCCTCTAATAAACACATGTTCTGGCAAACTAGTATCTCCCTCCCTCGGAGTAATAAATAAGTGAAAAATCATCGTCATTTGCCTAGGTAGTGATTCTAGCGTTGGAGTAAATTCTAAGCCTACGGTGTCACCCCCCACTTCAGCTAAGGACTTCTTTCTCTGTAGCACATATTCAGAACCCCGCTTTGTTATTTCAATATGTTTTTTTTCTGTTGTGTTCCTGGAACTAGGCTAACAAGAATGGGACCTTCATTTAAAGCCTTTCTAAAATTGTTGTTCTTATCATAGTATACATTGGGGCTTCGTAGTTCAAACTTTAAATTCCAGTCAATTTCAGGAAGCAACGCCCTAGCATTCTCTCTTTTATGAAGTTTGTATTCACGTTTGCCAAAATCGTTTGCTCTTAAATTTCTTATCTCTTCTAGCGTAGGATATTGCTGTCGTTTTTTGTCTTCAATTTCTGTTCGTTTGTAAACCCCGTCATCTGTGTATTCAAATCCATAAACATTTCCTGGCACTCCTATTAGATCAAACTCAGTTGTGTCTGCTAGGTCTTTTTAGCTCTACTGCAGTGCATTTAGGAGCTAGCTGCGCTTTTGATTCTGGCCCTCAAGACATTCTTTTTAATATTAAAATTATAATAAACAAATTGTTATAAGCAATCTACAATAAACAATCTACAATAAACACACGTATTGAACTGGGGGATCAGTCCGTAAGCATAGCTTAGCGTGCTTAGATTTTTCTAACTGCTCTTTTATTTTTTTTTAGCTCATCTTTGTCCCTTATTATATAGTTTTCACTTAAACATTCTTCAAAACTATCTTTGTCCTTAGTGTAAAATAATACAACCGATTTTAACTGCGATCTAAAGTCTTTTAAGACAGCATTGTATTTTTGAGTTAAGAGCCACACAGAAACTAAGGCATGGCGGCCGCTAAAGGCTAGCTTTGACAGGGCTTTTCTTTTTTTAACAATGTCTCGTTCAGCTGAACAGTCATCAATAATAAACAGCGTTTCAGTTCCCTCAAATAGTCTATAGTAATGTTCTAAACAGTCGCTCAGTTTGTCGCTAGGATCAACTAAAAATATATATCGTCTGTCCAAATAAACTTCCTTTCTTTGTAGGACTTGTTGTGCTTAATGGTTGTGCAGAATATAACAATGTGCTCGTAATGAAACCTGTATATTGTTTGTAACAAATCAAGTACAAAGACAGTTTTCCCACACCCAGTAATCCCGCAGATAAGAGAACAGTGCGGATCTTTAGGAAGAAACTTCAAGCCATCCATCTGTTTTTTATTAGAATATTTCTTCTGCATTTTAATAAGCCGCGTCTTTTAGCCTGTTTTTCTTCAATGTTTAACTGAGCATCACAAACCATAAAAACATGCATTTTTATTGGGCCGTTTCCATCTGCTTTCTTGTGAATATTTATTTTTATACCATCTTGCCCTATCCTTTCTCCACTTCCAAACAATCTGTTGTCAAATGTGGATCTAAAATCCAGCCACAGCCCTATTTGGTTATTAAGTAGTCTTCGAGTCTTACATCATAAAGGCGAAGTTTTTTTACATACACGATCAACTGCAGGATCCCTTTGCCTACCTCCAGCGAACAACTTTCTTATTTCATCGAAGTGTTGGTGAGGTAAAAGTCCGCGACCCGAATACAACTGATCAGACTTGCCATTTATTACACAGTCAACCTTCTCAATTTTTGGATTATAAAACGCTTCTGATTCTCTCTGAAAAGGATTTGTTCCTTCAGTAAACAAGAATAAAATTCCTTTTAAAAACTTTAGAGACCGATTTAGATGTATGTTCCAGAGAGTGTCTCGCTTGTTTTTTATTTTCTGTTATGGCGTGTATAACTCTTTCATAATAAATAACTGTTTTATTTTTATACTGGGTTAAGATTGTTCTGGCCAGTTCGGGGTTAGTAACAACATCAAACTCAAGAGAAATGTCGCTGACTGCGTATTTAGCTAAAGGGTCTTCAGACAGAACAACAGAACCGCTAGGATTAAATGTCAGTTCATAAGTAAGTTTTTCTTTTAGTGCGCCTTGGTAATATGGCATATGCGTCTCTTTAACAGTTCAAAATCTAGAGGGATGCAGAATCTGTTGTCAAATGCTTCTGCTACTGCCTCATCTTTAACATCATCCTTTGCATCCTCCGCTTTAAAGCCTGTGCTTGAGACCGTTTGGACTTTGTATTCCCTGATAAACTTTCTCTTTTCTTTCTTTTTTAGGTAGCCATAGATCAGAATAGAGGGCAAAAATGTCTGCCTCGTTTAGTACAAAGACATCTACACCCTCCAGTTTAATTGCTATACGGTTAACGATTGCCCTGCCCAAATTAGCAACAACAGTAGCATTAGGATCTGTTGATGTAATGTCTATTTTGAATGATAGTTTAGCAGTGCCTGGCATTATAACATCGCCAGCGCCAAGATCCGGGAACATAACTATTAAAGTTTGTCCAGGCTGAATTGTTGATGGAGTATTACACTAATTACAGTTTGCCTTATGCCTTTTACGCCATGGGGTTCCTTCTCTTTTCTGTATGGATCGAGGTCACAACCGTATGAGTTCATTTTTTATAAAACAAAAAAGAATATAAATAAAAAAATATGGATGAAGATTTTGGCGCGCCTGATCCTTCTGAAGAAGAAAGAGATCTGCCAGGCCCTTCATTTGAAGAAGATGAAACAGAATTAGGTCCTTCATTGCGCGAAGAACTTGAAAGAGCAGCAGAAGGTTCTTCAATCCCTTCATTAGAAGAAGCAGAAACACCCTCTTCAGTTAGTGCATCTCGTGCAGAACTATTAACAAATAGAATTAACTCATTCTACATAAGCTTAGGACTAGAGCCGCCAGAAGGCCATAGTCCTTTTGATTTTAAGATGGATAAAAGCAACCATCTGTATATAAGAACTAGCAGAGGAAATTTTGTAAGAGTTACTACAAAGCCAGACCCAACTAAGTTTATAAAACTAAACACAATTAGACAGAGGATCCCTGTTGCCGACCAAAGACGATTAAACATTTTAAATTTAAGGCCTGAGGCTGTTAGTCTTTTACAGAACTTGGGGCAAGAGTTGCCAACACGATCTGAAATAGAAATGACCTCTTTTCAAGATTTAGGACCAAGAACAGATGAAGCAGCAACAGAAATTGAGACGAGTTTTAATGAGGAAACATTCAGAAAAACATTAGAAACAATTGGCGATTCTTCATTGCCTATACGTGACCTCCTGGGGCTTAATGATCGTCTAAAGTCAATAAGGGGCGAACTTGAAAACAATTTGGCAAAACTTGGTGATCTGGATAGAGAGATAGAAGAAGAAAAAAATAAACTCGCTGATGCAGATGATAACAATTTAGGGCGAGAAGAAAAGGCTAGAATACAGCAGAAAATACAAGATTTAATGCTACAAAGGGCAGCCAGGTTAGAAACGCTGTCTACTAACAGAGCGCAGCTAGCATCACAAACAAGCAGAATAAGAGAAACTATAAACAGAATACTTTATGAAAACACTACGCTAGCTGAAAGAATAAGGACTCTGTTCAGGGAACAGGGGATTACAATAGTTAACATATTAACAGCCGTTGGGTTTGCTATCTCTACACTCGTTTATGCTTTAACAGGCGGTGCGCCAACAGGGTCAGTAGCGCCCCCAACACCCCAGCCTGGTAAAAGTTGGATTAGAAAACAATTACATCATCTAGCAAACCTATTAAAGAAGTTAGCAGCCAAAGCGCTTGATGCTCTGCCCAGCATAATAGGTAGTGTTGTTAGTTGGGTTTTGTCTACTATAGGCAAAGTTGCTGGTTATATGGCTGACCATTTGTGGACGTTAGGAGTGCTAGCTGCTGGATTAATTTTTAGTGAAATAAAGTATAGCTAATCCAGTAAAAGTTAGAAACACAACAAGGGCTGTCTTTTCGCAAGTATGACTGTTGGTGTGAGGCAGATCAACAAGTGGAGTGCTTTCTGGGCTGCTTTCTGGCTGTGGGGGGCTTTCTGGCTGTGGGCTGCTTTCTGGGGGGCTTATAACTGGATCGCTTTCTTCAGGGCTGGGTACTTTCTTTAAAATGGATGGAGCAGGCCTTGTGTTTAGGCATTTATTGTGCCCTAAGTTTTGATCGTCTCCAGCTATGAGGATTTCATTTTATAATTCTGTATCATGCCAATCTGTAGTCTAAGGTCAGAGGGTAGCATGTATAATCCATAACCTACAACAAAGTCAACCTTTGACCTAGCATGTGTAAGAACGTCTTGATACCTTTGTATGCTGGCAGGCAAATCAACAGCAGAGTTAATAGCATCTTCTAAATTGGCTAGAAATTGTTTTCTGGCATCAAAGCCTGTAGATTGATCTACTATGCTAGACTTGGTCTGTGCTTGTGCCACCTAATAGACACCAAACGTATGTCCTTATGGAGTCATTGAGTCTTTGCACGCCTGGCATTGTTAGGCCTTTACTTTTATCTAAGATAAATGTTTGTCCAGGCATTAGGGTGTTTTTGTTCTATGGATCCCAATCGAACTTGTGCGTTTGGTTGGAAAGAGGTGTGGCCAGGCCAGTAGTCATAAGTATATTCTCTTTTGCGCCCCACAAATACAATGTGCCTAACCATGATTGCGGTCTAACTTCTGTCTAAAATCAGTTGAAGGATCAATGTTAAATTCGTTGCAGATTCTTTCATATGCATTATTGTCCATTGGGCTTTTAAATGGATTAAAAGCGTTGTCGTTAGGGAGGGGCACTTGCAGTTCAGTTAGTATTCGTCTGTACTGGTAATAAACATGAAAGTTATATACTGACCTTACCAAGAGATTAGGGTGGTTTAAATGGTCTGCATATGAAGCACCGCAGCCTGTGGTTGCGCAGTAAATGGCAAAATTTAACTGATTCTGAAAAAAAGCCATAGGGTGGGATGCCCATGCTGATGGCACTCTGTCACTCTTTATTGGGGTTTAAATATCTAGTTAGTGGATTTGCAAGTCTGACTTGGAAGCCATATGATCCATCTACTGCAATGGTTAAATTGCTGAAGTCTAAAGATTTGGGGTTATAAAACGCTCCTACATTGTAAGTAGCATGTTCAATATATTTAAAAGCTACCATTTTTTAAATTAGTTTTTTAAATAGTTATAAAAAAGATGCGCATCTATATAAACCAACAAAACAAACGTGTGTTCTTAACGTACCCAATTGAGAATAGGCGCGGTAATTATAGGGTTGCCCTTAGAGAAATTGGGTTTAAAGTTATGTGGGTTAACATATCTGAAAAAGATAAGAATAACTGGGTGGATGTTAAGGACGAACAAGGCAATATATTAAAACATTTAAAAATACCCGATGGCTACTACAACGTTTGTTCTTTAAAAGAAGTACTTAACGAATACGGCATATTGTTAACAATTAACGAAGCAAACCTCAAAATTACTATCAATTTTCCAGAACTTAAAGAAAAAAGGGAGTATGTTTTTCCTAGAAGCCTTGCTCGAATTTTGGGCTTTTATAATAGTGGCGAAACATATAGCTTCAGCACACACGGCCTTGTAGAATGGGGCATTTATAAATATTTAGGTAATAGACCATCTGATTTTCTCGTAAACCCCATTTTGTATGTCCATTTACAAGAGTTAAGAACATGTGCTAATTTGTTTGCTGGCTATCCGTCTACAGTTCTAAAGGTTTTGCTACCAACTAGGGCGGGGTTTTGCGATTATCAGTTATATACGTTTGATGGAGACAGCCAATTTAAAGAATTAATTTGGGATACTATAAATTCATTGGATGTAAAAATAACTAATCAAGACGGAAAGCCAGTTGTTTGTTCTGATTTATTAATAGAGCTAGAAGTAGAGGAGCGTACTGGAAAAGTAGCAAGGGCTCAATCCCGCGGACGTTAATAGCGGTGGAGAGAATGTAAATATGTTTGTTCACTATCACCAAATCTTATCTAGCACGCAAGCCCCCGTTTTTAATGTGCTGATTGTGTCGATTTTAGAGGTTTTGAGGTGTTAATTTTGTTTAAAAACAGGTGTTAATTTTGGCCAAAAGTAACATGAGAAGGACGTGATTTGGATGTGAAAAGGGGGGTTTTGTGCAAAATAACATGGGTGAGCTTGAACAAACATATTTACATTCTCTAATGCTTTACCTCTGAGTCATCGTGGAAACCTGTCTGGTCACACTGAGCTGCCACGTTGGTAACTAATACTTTACCCCTCCACCCAACCTGCCAACCTTCAATGTCTTCCCCGGGACCCCCCACCCGACCGCTAACCCAGACCCAGAGAAGCACTGTCTTCCAGGACTGCTCTAAAGGCAGGTGAAGACAGTGCTTCTCTGGGTCCTCCCCAGCACCTTCGGGTGTTTCTTTTTCTTACCTCTGAGTCATCGTGGAACCCAGCCTGGTCACACTGAGCGGATACATTTATAACTAATGCTTTATCACTGAGTCACCGTGAAACCCAGTTTAGTCACACTGAGCAACGACATTTGTAAGTAACGCTTTGTCACTGAGTCGTCCTGGAACCCAGTCTGGTCACAGTGAGCCAGTGCATTTATGATAAGTGCTTTACCACTGAGTCATCGTGGAACCCAGTCTGGTCACAGTGAGCAAGTGCATTTATGATAAGTGCTTTACCACTGAGTCATCGTGGAACCCAGTCTGGTCACAGTGAGCAAGTGCATTTATGATAAGTGCTTTACCACTGAGTCATCGTGGAACCCAGTCTGGTCACAGTGAGCAAGTGCATTTACGATAAGTGCTTTACCACTGAAACTCTCTGGAACTCAGTCTGGTCACACTCAGCAAGGACATTCACAGCTAATGCTTTACCTCTGAGACATCGTGGAACCCTGTGTGGTCACACTGAGCAAGCACAATTATAGCTAATGCTTTACCTCTGAGATCGTGGAACCCAGCCTGGTCACATTTATCGACTACATTTACAACTAATGCTTTACCACTGACTCATCGTGGAACCCTGTCTGGTCAAATTTAGCGACTACATTTTCAACTAATGCTTTACCATTAGTCATCGTGGAACCCTGTCTGGTTACACTGAGAAACTTCGTTTATGGTCAATTCTTTATCTCGGAGACACACTGGAACCCTGTCTGGTCACACTGAGTGAGAACATTCATAACAAACGCTTCTCTCTCCTCTCTCTCTCTCTCTCTCTCTCTCTCTCTCTCTCTCTCTCTCTCTCTCTCTCTCTCTCTCTCTCTCTCTCTGCGTGTGTGTGTGTGTGTGTGTGTGTGTGTGTGTGTGTGTGTGTGTGTGTGTGTGTGTGTGTGTGTGTGTGTGCCTGCGTGCCTGCGTGCCTGCGTGCCTGCGTGCATGATGCGTGCATGCGTGTGTGTGTGTGTGTGTGTGTGTGTGTGTGTGTGTGTGTGTGTGTGTGTGTGTGTGTGTGTGTGTGCGAATGTGCGTGCGTGTGTGCGTGTGTGTGTGCGTGTGTGTGTGTGTGTGTGTGTGTGTGTGTACACGCGCGCATGTTTTCTGGAGACTTTCACTTATATTCTAGGTGTAAGAAAAATTATAGGTACTGCTACTTTATTGATTTCAGACAGAAAGCAGGTGTGTTGAGCAGATCTAGAACTGCAAGCAGGTGTAATGTTTTCAATGTACAAAATTCACCCTTTCTTCGCGTTTTCCTGTGAAAATCCTTGACTTTCTTTGTTTTTGCTTTATTTCCTTGCATTGCATCTGCAAAAATGCAGAAACATGTTTTGTTGAATATAACCGGTCTTTTGTTTATTTCAACAGATGTAACATGTTTCGTTATTAACGTATCATGTAACAAAACTCGTACGCACGCACACGAACGTACACACACATACAAACACAAAAACATACAAGTTAAAAGCACACACACACACACACACACACACACACACACACACACACACACACACACACACACACACACACGAAGAAGACGACGACGACGAAGAAGAAGAAGAAACGTCAGAAACAGAAGGATAGCATTTTATGTATCTATTTTTAAAAGATGATTCAGATACACATGTTATGTGGCACGGACGCTTTATACTAACAAACAGTATAATCATGAGATCCAGACAGCCAACTCAAGAAAGTCAGGGAAGAAAAACAAATAGTCAACCCATGTCACAGAAGTAAATTTCTTTTTTTCTTTTTTTTTTCCTTCGAAAGGCCTCGGAGCAGGCAATACAAATATATCTGCTTTCAAAAGGGATTGCGATGGTTCCATTATGCAGCTAGTGAAGAGTTTTCATATCTGTAATATATGTTCTTAATTTCATTTTCTCAGTTTCTCCATCTTCAACACCCCCCCCCCCCCCCCCCCCCCCCACCTTAAGTCCAAATCTTTGCCAAGTCATTGCTATGATGACATTTGAGTTGTTGGCCTGCGCTTGTTTTTCCCCCACTATGGGATTGTTCGTCTTTGTATTTGTCTGACTTTATTCAAGTTCAAAAGGCTGTGCCAGTCTTGAATAAAAGTTACTCTGTGTTAGGTTTTCTTATGGGAGTAAACGTTACCCCACTTGTTTACTGTTTATTGTTTACTGTTCCCTGCCTCATTTTATTTCCAATTTCGTTTTGATCAAATTAAGGTTACTTGTATTTGTTACTGTCCGTCTGTGTGTTTGTCTTTTGATCTCCCTTGCATCCTTGGGTGGATCCTCAAGCGTAGGCTCAAAGATTGTTCCCTGCACTTTATACTATTTGCATAATGTCTTTAGTTTTTCAGCAACTTTTTTTCCTCCCCACACTTTCATTTGATTTCATTACTACCCTTCACTGGCTGCTTTGGGGGTGCTATTGGATTCTTTTTTGCACCATTGGTGATGAGAACACCACGGTATTATGGACTATGGTGTGTCTCTATTCGACGCCAGGAGCGCAGACACAACCAGCCGTGTCTCCCTGATGAGTTCCGACCCAGCGGACGAAAGGCCTCGGAGCAGGCAATACAAATATATCTGCTTTCAAAAGGAATTGCGATGGTTCCCTTATGCAGCCAGTGAAGAGTTTTCATATCTAAAATATATTTTCTTAATTTCATTTTCTCAGTTTCTCCATCTTCAACCCCCCCCCCCCCCTTTAAGTCTAAATCTTTGCCAAGTCATTGCTATGATGACATTTGAGTTGTCGGCCTGTGCTTGTTTTTCCCCCACTATGAGATTGTTCGTCTTTGTATTTGTCTGACTTTATTCAAGTTCAAAAGGCTGTGCCATTCTTGAATAAAAGTTACTCTGTGTTAGGTTTTCTTATGGGAGCAAACGTTACCCCACTTGTTTATTGTTTACTGTTCCCTGCCTCATTTCATTTCAAATTTTCTTCTTTTTTTTTTTTTTTTTTTTTTGCTGTCCCAACCTCTGCGCCTCCTCAGAGGCAGTGCACCCACGCCGCTCATTCCGACACCCCGTCCACAACCACAGCCCGGTCGGCCCCGCCGCAGCCCGGCACCAGCAATCCACAGGGAGCAGTCAATGTCAAGTCGTCAAGAGGCAACCCACCGGAAGAGACTCTACACTGCTGCCGAGTCACTTCGGTGTTGTTCAATGGCGCCTGTTCTGATCAAACATATGCAGGACACCACCTACTAAGCCCTCTACTGACGACAATAATTGCTTAGTCGCGGAGCCGGCTTGAGTGAGCTCTCCCTCCGGACAGCCCCCATGGACTCGCCAATACCGGTGACCCCGACGGAACCAAACCAAAGCCACAGACGTAGAGAGGACACCGAAACTGAGGTCGCCATGAGAGCAGGGCATGAAGGGCCACAGAATTTGAGACTTTTTAATGCTGATTGATGAGAATGAGGATGATTAAGATAATGCTACGGATTTCCATTTCGGTCTGAGACTACATGACAAGGCTGTACTCTACGCTTCCTTTCATAATATTATCCCGGCGTCAACCAGGCCTGAGAGATACAGGCACCTGCAGCGTTGGTCAGGAAATTTGAGCAACACTCTCAGAAACGCATCCATTAAGTGGATGAAACTCGACTGTGTGGTCCCAGTCTTCCCAACTGAGTCCGCAGCAAACTCAACTCTGGGTAGGAGCCGGTCGGGGCAGAAAAACCCACATGACTCTGATGGGATTCGAACCCACGACCTCTCAGCCGTGAGTCCGCGACGCTAACCACTTCGCCACGGCGGCTGGTATAAAAGTAAATTTCACTGAAATAGACACCGACAGTCAACCCACATCATATTAGAATTTGGTTTCAAAACCAAGTGACTGAGGGCAGAAAATGAAGCAAAAGTTAGAAAGAGAAGGGGTTGGTTGCCGCCAAGGACACAGACAAACAAAGTACAGGACAAAACACAGTGCATTTCGACCTCTTGGGTCTTCTTCAGGCAAAAACAAACAACATTTAGGACAGTGAAAACGAAGAACGAGCAACCACTTATCTTCTCATGTTCGGCGCAAATTCAAGATGGCCGTTGGGTGAAAACGAAGCCGTACGCAAGGCCATGGCGCATTAATTTTTGGTGTGCAGCCACACAGAAAAATGCGAATATCTCGGAAATAAAGACAGTCATCTCAAGTAATGTAAGATGTTTACATAACTGCTTCAGACTGTCAACTCGGGTAACTGATGAAAAGTAAAATCCTCAGAAAATGAATACTGTCCACTCACATTATGCAACATATCCAGGAGTGAACACATAAACAACATTGCTACAAAAGCCAGAGTATTGATAAACTGTCTTCGTTCATTTAAGTACAAGCTGAACAGAAAGGCTCTGGAGACAATGTACAAATCACTCATACTACCAATATTTGATTATGCTGACATAATCTGGGATGGATGCGCAGAGTACCAATCAAACATTTTAGAAGATCTACACATGGATGCTTTGCGCATCATCACAGGATCTGTCCGTGGAACCAGTCACGAAAACTTGTTAAAGGAGTCTGGATTCTGTACTTTAAAAGAACGCCGACGAAGACATAAACTGATAACATACTACAAGATCCTCCAAGGCAGCTGTCCCACGTACATATCAAACTTGTTGCCACAGCTCGTATCCTCAGTCAACCCCAACCCTAGACGAAGGCCCTCAGAACGAATAGTCCCCCGCCACAAAACCGATATTTATAAAAACTCTTTTTTTCCATCTACCACAATCATGTGGAACAATCTCCCACTGCATATCCAACAGTCCCAGTCGTTCAGTCAGCTCAAACGATGCCTTTCCACTAATGATAATCCAGTTCCACCATCTAACTATAATGGAAATAGGGAAGCACAAGTCAATCATTGTCGTATGCGTCTTGGTATGAGTAATTTGAATTTTGACCTATATACCCGGCACCTAACAAACAACTCTTCTTGCGCTTGTCGATATCCACAAGAAACATCCGAACACTTCCTACTTCACTGTCCACTTCACAACCAACACCGAGCAAACACTATCTTAAATCTCCCACCAAATCAGATTTCTATCCGAAATCTCCTGCATGGAAACAATTCCTTTAATGTAGAAACAAATGCTAAGATATTTGAAATGGTTCAAAGGTTTATTCTTCTCACAAAGCGTTTTGAAAACTAAACCAACAGCCTCAAGGTTTACTGTTTCCTAGGTATACTTATATTTCACCTCTTCAATTAACGATGCTTTCATCTATATTAACCTAGTTACGGATGTCAGAGGAGCTGGAGCGCTTACATCAATGTCCTGATTATGTCTTTATCGATGTACAGGAATATGATATTTGGCTTGATAACCGTATACTGCAGACGACCAGTGTTGCACACATTCTGTCATGTGCCAGACTGCCTTAGGCAGCCGCACCAAAACGGGCAATACCCTGTCACCATTTTCTCTTATTTCTTAATTTTCCATAATTTCATTCTTAATTCTAAATGCCAATTCTAAATGTTGGCTCTTCTCTTCTTTTGTTTACAAGTATAGCACTTTACTATACTGTTATTGTTACCTGTTTTGTCATGTTTAAATTTGTCTGCTATGGTTATATGTTGTATTATAGGCCGCCATCAGTCACATGTTTATTCTGCAAATTTCACTGCCAGGGCTGTATATAAGAGTCCTCTTGTTGTCCTGGCAAATGTGCTTTGTGTTCAATGTGTATGGCCATGGAAATAAAACTGTTTAAACCAACATACCCAGGAGATAAATGCAAACAGTCACCTCAAGTAATATAAGATTTTCAGACATAACTACAGACAGTCAACTCGGGTATTGTAAGATTTTTACTTACTTACTTACTTACTTAGGCCAAAGCTCAAGGGTGAGCATAGGCCATCGACAACACTCCGCCATCGCACTCGGTTCTGGGCTGCTCGCTGAATGCCTGTCCAGTTGGTCCCCTGCCTCCTTATCTCTGCCTCAGTGTCTCGCCTCCAGCTGCTGCGAGGTCGGCCTCTCTTCCTTTTCCCCTGCGGGTTCCATGTCAGGGCTTGGCGTGTGGTGCTGGATGCTGGCTTCCTGAGAGTGTGTCCAATCCAGCCCCACTTCCTCCGCAGAATCTGCTTGGCCACTGGTTCCTGTCCTGCTTGCTTCCATAGATCTTCATTGTTGATCTTCTCTGGCCCTCTGATTTTGAAGATGCGCTTCAGACAGGTGTTGATTGTAAGATTTTTAGGATATGAATATAGCCATCCGCTGACGTCATGTAAAAATGTTCAGGAAATGAATACAGTCAGCTCATGTAATGTAACAACAGATACAAGAAGTGAATACAGGGAGTCGTCCAAGATCATGAGAAATGATGTCCAATACAACAGGCATGGCCTTATTAGCACTCATGTCAGAAGAAGAGAACACGCATTACCAAGGGACATCATACCACAACACATGAAGGAAATGAACCCAATCAGTCCAGGGCATGCGAGGAGATTTCTTAAATAATGAAAGGGGGTGAAAGAAAGGGGAGAAGAGGGGAAGGATAACAATCCACCCATTGCTGGAAGGCGAGTTCAAACGGAAAAGACCGCAACAAGACCATACTGTGCAACGTTAGGATTCTGTCACGAACTGCTTTATTCTGTGCCGCCTCCCATCTCACCTTTTACTGACGTCGGAAAAGAGTTGTCACGTGCACAGATTGGTTCCCGGCTTGCTGCATGACTTTCTCTTTTGACTGGTTATTTCACAGAGCTCGATCCACTCCAGTGGAAATGAGGCAAATAGGGAATTTCCGAAGTCTGTGTCAGTTTTCGTATCTTAGCTCTCTCTCTCTCTCTCTCTCTCTCTCTCTCTCTCTCTCTCTCTCTCTCTCTCTCTCTCTCCCTCTCTCTCTCTCGCGGCTCTCTCTCTCTCTCTCTCTCTCTCTCTCTCTCTCTCTCTCTCTCGCTCGCTCGCTCGCTCGCGCTCTCTCTCTCCTCTCTCTCTCTCTCTCTCTCTCTCTCTCTCTCTCTCTCTCTCTCTCTCTCTCTCTCTCGCTCGCTCGCTCTCTCTCTCTATCATCAGACGATTGTTTGCCAGACTCAATTTTCTCTCATACTCCAGCGGCAATTTCCAGCATCAGCATTTTTTCTAGAGCTCTGTTGTTGCGGTATTCTCAAGATACCTAGAAATCATATACACTTCGTGCTATCGTAATTACTCAGCGAAACATTCATCATTGCATTTCTGTAAATGCTCGGGCCTCACGAAAGGACATATGAGACTAAAGTTATACGAACTACTTAGCCAAGATCAGAAAAATATTAGAGAGACACGACAACCAACATGTAGACTATTCAGACTATACAGTGCGCAGCTGTGTGTGATTGTTCATCTCCTCGTGATAAAACAGAGGAAAACCAGCTAAAGCAATACGGTCATTATCCTGACAAAATGCATGGGCGATGACTTCGCTTTTTCGTTTCCGTTCGTTGAAAAATGTGTACGTGGGCAGGGGCGTATATGCGTGCAAAATAGTGTGTGTGTGTGTGTGTGTGTGTGTGTGTGTGTGTGTGTGTGTGTGTGTGTGTGTGTGTGTGTGTGTGTGTGTGTGTGTGTGTGTGTGTGTGTGTGTATGTGTGTGTGTGTGTGTGTGTGTGTGTGTGTGTGTGTGTGTGTGTGTGTGTGTGTGTGTGTGGAGTGTGTGTGTGTGTGTGTGTGTGTGTGTGTGTGTGTGTGTGTGTGTGTGTGTGTGTGTGTGTGTAAGCAAACACGCATGCGCGTGTGTGTGTATGCGTCAGCTCCAGTGCGCGTGATCAGTCGATTAGGCACATTTTAGCGACAAACAAAAACTAAGAGACAGAACAAAACAAACAAACAAACGAAAAACACGGACGTGGTTTTGAATCAGTTCTCCGCGTTGATGAGTAAAGGAGATAGAGCACAAATAAGAGACATGGAAAATAAATGAAAAAAGGAAATGGCTTCATACCTGTTTTCTCAGGTGATAAGAAATGCAATCCAAAGTAAATAAACCAAAAGCTGAAACAATCCAAAGTAAATAAACCAAAAGCTGAAACAGAGTAGGAGAAAAAAAAAAGTCTTAACGACATCACCGTGTTATCCAAGCTGATGAGAAAAGTAGGCAGCTGCTGAGAAGCCAATAAGAGAGTTTGTCTTTTGACACTCATCTCAACCCCCATCATCATTACCAAGCCAATCATCAACAGCTCCAGTGTCCAGCATCCCGCAGACTGGGGAAAATGAGGACCAGCATCGACGCAGAGCACATCGACTGAGGAGTCTCCATCTCAGTGATCATGAGCCCTTCCACGGTCTTCTATGGGTTTGCCTTGTGTGGGGATCAGACAGAGTCCATGGGCTAGCATTTACGCTGAGCTCGTAGATGACCTGGACTGGAACCCACAGGGGAAGCGGAAGAGGGGACGACCAGTCACCACCTGGAGAAGAACTCTACAGGCAGAACTCAGGTTCACCAACATGACCTGGGGTAAAGCCAAGAGAACAGCTCAAAGACAGAGTGAGGTGGAGATCTGCAGTGCGGGCCCTGTGTTCCGATCGGAACGAAGAGGACTAAGCAAGCGTTGATGACATAGATAGAACTTGACAACTTCTCGTGAGCAAATGATGAATACCTCCTCCACTGTGTCACCGTCTGCTTTCATGAAGTTGTCAGGCTGTACATTCGGCCAGCTGCTCGATAAGAACCCTGGTCAAGGTACAGCCTTTCCTCCTCAATGTCTTCCCGCAGGGACAGTTTTCTGTTTCAGTATTTTGGACGCGCGCCTGTTTGGATTGAGGGCTGGACATGGGGCGATCTTAGGATAATGACACCGCTCGCCCTCCACCCTCTCTCCCTCCCTCCGCCATTCTCCTGCCGAGAAAAAACTCCTTTTGGGTACATCCCCTCCCCCTTTCCTTTCCCTCCCCCTCCTATTGCCCCACCCCCCACCCCCCCCCCCTCCGCACCACCACCTGGGAAGGATCCCCAAACCTCCCTTTGGAAAACCCCTCTCTCATATGATTGCTCTGGCTGATATTTCTTTTTTAATTTCTTGAGATTGATTCCCTGATCTCAACGTCTGAAATAAGTAGAGTATTGTACATAGCTGTTCAGGTAACAGAGATAGCAATATAATCATAAAAGTAATAATAGAACTGATAAGAACAGTACTAATAACAGTAATCATCATAACAATCATCATCACCAGCATCATCATCATTACTATCATTACTATTATGATGATGATGATGATCAGGAGGAGGAGGAGGAGGAGGAGGAGGAACAGGAGGAGGAGGAGGATAAGAATAATAATTAAAAAAACAAAAATTATGATGATCATCATGATTATGGTAGTGACGACGACGTTGGCAACGAAGATGACGACAACGGTGATGAGGAGGAGGAATATAATAGCAATTTGCAAATCACTCAGTTAGCACCCTCTCTACGTGCAGCCCAAAGTTTCCTCGTTGTTTCTGCACCAGCACGGATGCGTTTTAGTCTTAACATCACCGAGACTGCGCAGACTTTTAAAAAAGAACCTGCAACAAATCAAATCAAAGGAATGAACTATGTCTACCATTGATGTCAGTATGTGTCGTGGACCTGCGCACCTGCATTCCTGTCTTTGAACATACGTTCCTGAAGAAATCAGCTTTCAATTTACTCAGTTATACAGCTGCTTTGTCATAGTTGCATTAGTTAAAGTAATCTTTCAAGACTGAATTAGGCTCTACGTCTTTGCTTGATGTATATGAAGTATTGACATGAGGGGCACAATTGCTTTGAATTTATGACCAATTTTCAACGTTGTTTTGAAAAAATAAAAAGGTACACAGAATAGACAGGCATGCGAAGGAAAAAACAACTTGTAACAATGGAGTGAATGATTAATTAAGCATACTTTGTTCATTCATTAAGCTACCTCACAAACATTATGTACTTTTTGAAATATATATCCATCTTTCAATTTTCATTCTGATTGTTGTTTTGCAAAGGCCATGTGATATACATCCATTGACATACTCCTGCATTATTAGCTCTCGTTGCTGTGGGGGGTCTTTCTTTCTTTTCTTTCTTTCGCGTTCCTGATTGCTGTGGGTATAAAACTGGTCGCGTCACCCGTGTCACCAGCACACACCAAGGTGCTGAGCTGGACTGCTAGTCGGGTAAAGCCCGGCATTGACCACGCCGTTGACACCACTGTCCGAGCACATCAGTGACAGCATCAAGAAACGCTTTGACTTCACGCTTCAAGTTAGAGAGCAACTGCTCACTTTCTTTTAATTTTCAGACAGGCAGTCCTGACTAAGTAACAAAAAAATGTACAGTTTGAAATGGATCTGATTTGATCTTTCGGTTCTTACATTTTGGTCTAAAAGAGTATAATTCCCCACAACAACAAAAATGTTTGCCGTACAATGTGCGTTATGGAAGAGTTTGGTCGGCATTTCTGTCTGGTTCGTTTCGCTGCAGTATGTTGAACTCTGCGGTAAGGGGCACGTCAACAGGAGCCATCCATCTGAGGATAGTGCTGCTTATCCAGCCCCGGGTCTCACTTCTGCAAACCCCACGCAGGCGGCCCGGGGTGACGTCGTAGCTGACTTCACCCAACCAGACGCCGGACCCACTGTTCCAGAGCCTCCAGACACTGACGAGATATTCCTGATGACTATAGAAGCTTTGTCGATCCATATTACTATTACCCGCCCTATGAGTATGATTATCAAGATCAAGATCTTGGCCCCATCGTTTTGCCGTCCATTGATGATAACGAGACACAATGGAAAGATATCTTGCCCAACATGACGGCCCTCATGGAACGACTCTGCGGTTACGATTATTTATGCAGCAGCTCATTTCCAGTCGGTGGTGGTGGATCACGTGGCTGCGCGCCTTGCCACAGCTGCTACTGTGACAGTGGATGTCACCGTCGTGGTGACTGCTGCTTGGACAAGCTGGTCCGCGATGCAGCGGGTCCTATCGTCACCCGTCACACACCGGTGGCTCCATCGATGTTTGGATGCTACGACGTATTCTTCCAGTCCGATCTGTCTCAAGCTTACTTCCCCTTTGTCGACCCTTGCCACTACACTACGATGATACCGACGTTCTGAACAAATGCCTCAAGCCCTCATCTGCAACTGACAATCTTTTCCATTCAGAGCGGCTAAGAGCTAATTGGCCAGTTTGGTCAAACGCCAGCAGTTTCTCCAACCGCAATAAGTTTTGTGCCTTATGCCACGGCGAAGAGAGCACGGCTCTTCACGAATGGGACCTGTCGGTGAAGTGCTTTGAGAATATGGGACTGTTCAACGCTGATTCCTCCAAAGCCTTGATCGATAGAGCTTTGAATGATGAACTTTGCGATTTGGCTTTCTTCCCACCAACAACTAGGTAAGTTAACTGAGCATTTGTTGTTGTTATAGTTGTTGTTGCTCTTCTTCTTCGTCTTCTTCTTTTTCTTCTTCTTCTTCTTGACGAAATTCCAAATACATGTACCTATAATCATAGGCGGGTTAACGGTAAATGCTCTCTTGTATAATGTCTGTAACTGATCAAACTGACACGTCAGATGTGACTGCTTTCTACATAGTGCCTGACTTTCACAGCATGTGGTGACTCACAACGGAAGCTGTGATGGTTTATTGATCCCAGTGTGAACAATATAACATGTAACTAGTGGGAAAACAAGTGCAGGAGAACAACTCTCCCATCTTTACAACTTTGGTATCGTAAAGATTCTTTACAGAGAAGGAACAAAGGTGGTTTAAAGAGAAAAAAAATTGAAAACCAGCAAATGGGGTTCACTGAAGCCTCTTGTGGGAGAGATCCCTTTCTTTCACCTGGCTTGAGTCCACGTTCGGTCCCTGGGTAAGCTATTGCAGTCTACCATCCATGGTCTCTAACATACAGACCACATGTCACAGTCGGCATTCTTTTCATCACGGGTAAAGTTCACGAGCCATGGTTTTCCAAAACAGCAAGAGAAGCGTAATACTGAAAAACCTGGGGGGGGGGGGGGGGGCAGAATAAACAAATACGTTGCATGATAATGATGAAATAAATGCAATATGGGTGCCTGGTTGACCCGACGGTCAGGTGTCAGAATCTTGTACCGAGATTCAGGTTCGATTCCCCCTGAAGATCGTCTGATCGGAAGAGATTTTCTCTTCGGAGTTAACGTTCATCCAGTCTCCATTACCCCTATCACAGAGATGTCCCGTGCGTGAGCGCATGATACGACATTTTGCACACACATGAAATCCCGCTCCAGCTTTGGGAGGAGAGTAGTCAACTGAGTGCAAATGGAGTGGATGGCACGATGATACAACATTTGCACACCTGGAGTGGATGGCACGATGATACAACCTATGCACACCTGGAGTGGATGACACGATGATACAACATATGCACACCTGGAGTGGATGGCACGATGATACAACCTATGCACACCTGGAGTGGATGGCACGATGATACAACATATGCACACCTGGAGTGGATGGCACGATGATACAACATATGCACACCTGGAGTGGATGACACGATGATACAACGTATGCACACATGGCTACCTTGATGGTGGTTTAAAAACGGCCATTAACACAAAACTCTTGCCGTCAGTTGACCTCTGAGTACTGGCCAAAGACCAAAGAGAGGGACACGCATTTAAAGGAACTATTTGAGCGTTTGCTTGGGGGTTCCAGCTTGGGGATTTTTAAATGGAACGTAGAGTTAATCATGCACATTGTGAGCATATGAAGCAAAAGAAGAAGAAGAAGAAGAAGGAACAGAAAAGAAAAGAACACCAGTGCTTTTCCATCATTCCCGTATACTTGGCTTCATTTAGGTAAGGGGCCCTTTCAAGGGTCTATTCGTTGTTCCACGGTGATAGTAACTGAGAGAAAAAAAAGTGCTTTCGCCTCTCTGTTTCTGTCTGTCTCTTTGTCTTTCTTTCTCTGCACCCGTTTGTCTGCCTGGCTGGCTGTCTTGCTGGGAGCGGCTGTTCATGGGCCTGTGCACATACAGCCAACAGACCGAGGACAGACAGCCGCTGGCTTGCCTGATGAAACAAGCACAGAGTTCGGAAACTTCCTTGATTATCAGTCAGCCCTTTGTTTATGGACAGCATGTCTTCCAGTCCTAGAGGAAGACCCTAAAAAGTAACAAAGCTAAGCTTGTCTCAACCCATCCCGTCATCATACGCAGCTGGCTAGACATCCATATCTGCCGTCAACATACAGCAAGACCCATTAAGATCACAGGACCCAAAGAAATATGAAGAACAGTCCGTATTGGAACCTGCAAGGTAAGGACTTTCATGACAATCAGTGGTAACAGACCCATACGTCATACAACGCAATAGCACGTGAGCGTCGGCGATAAAACCTCAATACTAAGTCCTCAGTGACATACTTTCAGCTGATTGCTGAAGTCACGGAAGGGGGTTGAGGCTGCCGTTTCTTCTGGGAGAACAAGCCCAGGAAGGCGGCGACTGGCTTTCCCATCCAAACTGGTTTTCTCAGCCATCACAGATACCTCCCAATAGCTACGCGTGCGTTTGACAGCGGAACTTCAAAACACAAAAACGCTAACATATTTGTGTATTGTCTCACTGTCGAGTTTTGTAAAGATCATTTCTGAATTTATGCCTTATTTTCTTCTTTTTCAATAAACAGTAAATAAGTGGGGTAACGTTTGCTCCCATAAGAAAACCTAACACAGAGTAACCTTTATTCAAGACTGGCACAGCCTTTTAAACTTGAATAAAGTCAGACAAATACATAGACGAACAATCTAATAGTGGGGGAAAAAAAACAAGCGCAGGCCAACAACTGAACTGTCTTCATAGTAATGACTCGGCAAAGTTTTGGACTTAAGGAGGAGGAGTTTGAAGATGGAGAAATTGGGAACATGAAATTAAGAAAATATATTACAGATATGAAAACTCTTCACTAGCTGCATAAGGGAACCATCACAATCCTTTTTGAAGGCAGATATATTTGCATTGCCTGCTCCGAGGCCTTTCATCCGCTGGGTCGGAACTCATCAGCGAGACACGGCTGGTTGTGTCTGCGCGCCTGGCGTCAAATAGAGACACACGACAGTTCATAACACTGTGGTGTTCTCACCACCAATGGTGCAAAAAAGAATCCAATAGCACCCCAAAGCAGCCAGTGAAGGGTAGTAAATGAAACCAAACGAAAGTGTGGTGAGGAAAAAAGTTGCTGAAAAACTAAAGACATTATGCAAATAGTATAAAATGTAGGGGACAATCTTTGAACCTACGCTTGAGGATCCACCCAAAGATGCAAGGGAGATCAAAAGACAACACACAGACAGACAGAAACAAATACAAGTAACCTCAATTTAATCAAAATTGGAAATGAAATGAAATGAGGCAGGGAACAGTAAACAATAAACAGTAAATAAGTGGGGTAACGTTTGCTCCCATAAGAAAACCTAACACAGAGTAACCTTTATTCAAGACTGGCACAGCCTTTTAAACTTGAATAAAGTCAGACAAATACATAGACGAACAATCTAATAGTGAGGTAAAAAACAAGCGCAGGCCAACAACTGAACTGTCTTCATAGTAATGACTCGGCAAAGTTTTGGACTTAAGGAGTTTATTATGTTGTTTACTGTTCCCTGCCTCATTTCATTTCATTTCTTCTTTTTCGTTGAACATGTCTATTCCTGTTGTCAGCGCATTAGACACACGCCTTCCTAGTAACTGAATGTGAGACCATTAAAAAGAAAAAGAATGCACGCGTTAAGAAAGATAAGCACAAAAAAGGATAAACTTGTAAAGGTTTGGAATTCTACACCAGTTGACTTCTAAGACCATAGATTGCAAAATCATATTTTCTTGTTTAGTTCAATGGTGACATTTTTTCACGTGGTCTCTGAATGAAATGCAAAAGATGTCAAACAAAATGTTTGCTATGAACTGCTTTTGTGTTTTCTCGGTGTTTAAATTACCTTCTGCCGATGTTCACCCCCATCACCAATGACTGTATCCTCCGATGTTGCCTTTCCTCTCCTGTTTTCATTTACAGCGGCACTTGTGAAACAACCCGATCTGAAGAATCCATCCCTTGATCCAAAAGTGTGACGAATTACAGACCCATCTAAACCTTACACTACCTCGAAGAAATAACGGAAAATGTCTTCTAAGCTAACCTTTTTTTAGTACCAGCAAAACAAGAACCTCCTCTACCCCCTCCAGTAATGATGCAACTGGCGTTGACCATAGCACTGCGACAGCTCTTCTCAAAACAAAACAAAATCCTTTCCTTCCTCTTAACAAAGTTTGTCGATTTCCCTGCTTGATCTCTCTGCAGCCTTGGCACTTCATTCAAAACACCTACAGCACACATCTGGTGTGTCTCTTTACTGTGCCGTTCGCTTTTTTTTCCCAGCATGTCGTCCTGACCGTGAACAAACATTGTTCATCAAAAAATGTTCCTCTTTTCTTACAACTCTCTTGTATGCCGTACCTCAAGGCTGCGCCCTCGGTCAAATCCTGTTTATTCCTTACACACCTCTCTCCACTCTTCGTCCAACCACCATTTCTCCGCTGACAAGCAACTGCTTATAATCTCGAGGCAAAAGTCAAACCAAGAACACCGTATAATCCATTCAGTCTTGTACTTCAGACATGAAGTGTGGACGATCTCTAACGAACTCCACTGAATAAAATCAACAGAAATGTGACTACGCCGATAGTGTCCTCCAGGGCTCGTACTCGTTCCAATCTGGACATTTTGCCAGACAAATCCACTTCGTTTCAACAACAGCTCTCCTCTGCCAGTCCCCTCTGCTGTCTCGGGCTCAGAAAAATCAACACCGCCATTCCAGAAGAAGAAGCTATTGCTTCTTTAATTTTTTTCTTTCTTCTATTCTCTCAACCTTAATTACCGCTTGTTCCTTTTATTATCTTCTATTTAGATTCAAAACAAACGCACGAAGAAACACACGAAAACAAAACAAAATGGCAAGGTGTGTTGTCAAATCCTCTCCCCCTCGAGGCAGTAATGTAGACCTCCTGAGTAATGTAGACCTCCTGAGTGATGTAGACCTCCTGAGTAATGTAGACCTCCTGAGTGATGTAGACCTCCTGAGTAATGTAGACCTCCTGAGTAATGTAGACCTCCTGAGTGATGTAGACTTCCTGAGTGATGTAGACTTCCTGAGTGATGTAGACTTCCTGAGTAATGTAGACCTCCTGAGTAATGTAGACCTCCTGAGTAATGTAGACTTCCTGAGTAATGTAGACGTCCTGAGTAATGTAGACCTCCTGAGTAATGTAGACGTCCTGAGTAATGTAGACTTCCTGAGTAATGTAGACCTCCTGAGTAATGTAGACCTCCTGAGTGATGTAGACCTCCCGAGTAATGTAGACTTCCTGAGTGATGTAGACCTCCTGAGTAATGTAGACCTCCTGAGTAATGCAGACGTCCTGAGTAATGTAGACCTCCTGAGTAATGTAGACCTCCTGAGTAATGTAGACTTCCTGAGTAATGTAGACCTCCTGAGTAATGTAGACCTCCTGAGTGATGTAGACTTCCTGAGTAATGTAGACCTCCTGAGTAATGTAGACCTCCTGAGTAATGTAGACTTCCTGAGTATGTGCTACTGTGTTCTTCTGGACATTTGGGCACAACACCGACCACCAGTTCACAGACTTGGGCACCACACCGACCACCAGTTCACAGACTTGGGCACCACACCGACCACCAGTTCACAGACCTGGGCACCACACCGACCACCAGTTCACCGACTTGGGCACCACACCGACCAACAGTTCACAGACTTGGGCACCACAACCGACCAACAGTTCACAGTCTTGGCACCACACCGACCACCAGTTCACAGACCTGGACACCACACCGACCACCAGTTCACCGACTTGGGCACCACACCGACCACCAGTTCACCGACTTGGGCACCACACCGACCACCAGTTCACAGACCTGGGCACCACACCGACCACTGGTTCACAGACTTGGGCACCACACCGACTAACAGTTCACAGACTTGGGCACCACACCGACCACCAGTTCACCGACTTGGGCACCACACACCGACCACCAGTTCACCGACTTGGGCACCACACCGACCACCAGTTCACCGACTTGGGCACCACACCGACCACCGGTTCACAGACTTGGGCACCACACCGACTAACAGTTCACAGACTTGGGCACCACACCGACCACCAGTTCACAGACTTGGGCACCACACCGACCACCAGTTCACAGACTTGGGCACCACACCGACCACCAGTTCACAGACTTGGGCACAACACCGACCACCAGTTCACCGACTTGGGCACCACACCGACCACCAGTTCACAGACTTAGGCACCACACCGACCACCAGTTCACAGACTTGGGCACCACACCGACTAACAGTTCACAGACTTGGGCACCACACCGACCACCAGTTCACAGACTTAGGCACCACACCGACCACCAGTTCACAGACTTGGGCACCACACCGACCACCAGTTCACAGACTTGGGCACCACACCGACCACCAGTTCACAGACTTGGGCACCACACCGACCACCAGTTCACAGACCTGGGCACCACATCGACCACCAGTTCACAGACCTGGGCACCACACCGACCACCAGTTCACCGACTTGGGCACCACACCGACCACCAGTTCACAGACTCCTCCAGTTCTGTGGGCCGTGTGCCAAAGCTTGATTCTCTGGAAATGAGTTTCCCTGACAGTTTTGCAAAGTTGTCAGACCATCGTTTGTTCTGTCTTCCCCGCCGTCTTTTTCCCTGAAGAATGAGTTCAGCAAGGTCGTTGGATCTCGTTACATGGTCATGCCGACGTTGGTTTCATTTGTTAACTGACGTTGGTTTCATTTGTTTACTGACGTTGGTTTCATTTCTTAACTGGCGTTGGTTTCATTTCTTAACTGACGTTGGTTTCATTTGTTTACTGACGTTGGTTTCATTTCTTAACTGACGTTGGTTTCATTTCTTAACTAACGTTGGTTTCATTTGTTTACTGACGTTGGTTTCATTTCTTAACTGACGTTGGTTTCATTTCTTAACTGACGTTGGTTTCATTTGTTTACTGACGTTGGTTTCATTTCTTAACTGACGTTGGTTTCATTTCTTAACTGACGTTGGTTTCACTTCTTAACTGATGTTGGTTTCATTTCTTAACTGACGTTGGTTTCTTTTCTTACCTGACGTTGGTTTCACTTCTTAACTGACGTTGGTTTCATTTGTTTACTGACGTTGGTTTCATTTCGTAACTGACGTTGGTTTCTTTTCTTAACTGACGTTGGTTTCATTTGTTTACTGACGTTGGTTTCATTTCTTAACTGACGTTGGTTTCATTTCTTAACTGACGTTGGTTTCATTTCTTAACTGACGTTGGTTTCACTTCTTAACTGATGTTGGTTTCATTTCTTAACTGACGTTGGTTTCATTTCTTAACTGACGTTGGTTTCACTTCTTAACTGATGTTGGTTTCATTTCTTAACTGACGTTGGTTTCATTTCTTAACTGACGTTGGTTTCACTTCTTAACTGATGTTGGTTTCATTTCTTAACTGACGTTGGTTTCATTTCTTAACTGATGTTGGTTTCATTTCTTAACTGACGTTGGTTTCATTTCTTAACTGACGTTGGTTTCACTTCTTAACTGACGTTGGTTTCACTTCTTAACTGACGTTGGTTTCATTTGTTTACTGACGTTGGTTTCATTTCGTAACTGACGTTGGTTTCTTTTCTTAACTGACTTTGGTTTCATTTCTTAACTGACGTTGGTTTCATTTCTTAACTGACGTTGGTTTCATTTCTTAACTGACGTTGGTTTCACTTCTTAACTGACATTGGTTTCATTTGTTTACTGACGTTGGTTTCATTTCTTAACTGACGTTGGTTTCATTTCTTAACTGACGTTGGTTTCATTTCCTAACTGTCTTTGGTTTCATTTCTCAACTGACGTTGGTTTCATTTCTCATTAACTGACGCTGGTTTAAATTTCTAAACTGATGTCAGCAAATCTTCATTTGGTCCTCGGTGGCACTTGGTGTGAAGACACACGTGTTCATGGCGATATGATCAGTATGGCTGACGTTTAGTATCCTTATTTCCACGGCTTGGAGCAGCACTTAACAGTTTATATCTTACGAAAAGACTCTGCAGAATTGACCATTCACGTTGTGTCGTAACTCTATCTTCACTTTGGAATAACGTTGAAGAGAAATAAACAAAACAAAAAAAGTATCGCTTTAATCAATCAGTGTTTCAGGTGTGTACTCGGTTTAGTTTGGGATGCAAACTGAACTCTCTGAAGTGTTAAACTATCGTTGTATTCAATTAGAACGATTCCTTTCGTGTCTTGAATTCATCCTGATCTGTGGACGTGGCTGTGGACGGGGTGTCGGAATGAGCGGCGTGGGTGCACTGCCACTGAGGTGGCACAGAA
>CM031614.1:6521520-6661520 GCA_018398815.1 Conus ventricosus
CCCCACTCCCCCACCCCCGCCTTCATTATTGCTATTCTGAACAGGGGGAAAACTGAGACGATCACTGTTTTTTCGTTTTCTGTAATTGTCTCCCCTGTAAAACTGAGGTGTTGATCTCTCTCTCTCTCTCTCTCTCTCTCTCTCTGGGTGCTTTGTAGGGTGGGGGAAGGCTGAGGGCCTGGGGTCAAAGAAAGTTTAGTTGTGGTGATGATGGTAGTAATGGTGGTCGGGTGAAATGGCAGAAAACAGGGGGGAGAAGTGGGGAGCGTGCGGTGTTTGATAGGGGCTGTGGGGTCATATATGTACATGTTAATAATTACCCCCCATGATAATCAATCTCTCTCCTCTCTCTCTCTCTCTTTTCTCTCTCTCTCTCTCTCTCGCTCTCATGTATATTATCATGGGTATTGTGTTTCTTCTGTGTTTAATTTCGGGTTGTTTTTATTCAGTTGCTTGCTATTAATGTTTCCTTGCTTGCAAACGTTGTCCAAACTCTTTTATTTCCCGCCAACTTTAATATACTCGTTCGGGGTCCTTTGCCCTTGTCCGTCCGTTGTCTTTCTTTCCCTGTCCACTGCTGACTATCTTCTCACTCATTTTCATCGTTTATATATCGTCGTTGTTTTCTTCTTTGTTTCTTTTTTTTCTTTTTCTTTGTTTCTTTGTTTCTTTGGTTTCTTTGCTTTTTTTTGCCGAAATAACACCTTTTCTGTTGGCCAACGTGTGTGCGGTTGGCTAATACAGTACCATACCCTTTATCAAGTGTGGGGTGGGTGCTGGTGTAGACCTAAACCCTCTTTTGTCCCGCTTCTATTTACAGTACATTGGGTTTCACAGTGTGGGTGGGTGGGGTGTAACTGAACAGCGGTTTGCTACAATAGGGTTTACTACTGTACAATGTAATGTCGGTTGTGGCGAAAAACTGCCAGTACAGTGTATTATTGTCTAAGTGGACAGTGTCGGTTTAACTCAGCAGGGGTTGCTTGTAAGTATCAGTGTTTACAATGTGGGTTGTTGTGGATCCCACCACACACACACACACCCCACACACACACACACACCACACACACACACACACACACACACACGTGGCGCAGCACACACCCACGCGTTTGTGCACCACACCATACACACACCCCCACACACACACTCACACACACACACACACACACACACACACACACACACACACCACACACAACACACACACACAGTACACCCACACGCACATGTGCGCGTGCGCGCGGACCCCACACACACACCACACACACCACACAACACAAAACACACACCCCACACCAGTAAAGATAGAATAGATAGATTAGATAGATGATAGATAGATAGATAGATAGATAGATAGATAGACTTTCCGGATATTGTTATCTCGTTCTTGGCTTTCCTCAGCTCTTTCTGGTTTACACTCCTTTTCTTTTCTTTCTTTTTCTTTCTTTTCTGCTTTACGGAGAGCCTTCTGTGGAGAGTCAAACCTTTTGAGAACCATGTAATCCATCTCCACAACACAAAAACGTTTTTTTTCGCTCTGTTTCGTTCATTCCTTATGGCACCCTTGTAGGCGTTTTTTCCGCTTTTTCTTTTTCAAGGATGGCTTTGGGTGGACACGCTCTCCTATGAGGGAGACTAAAGGAGATAGAGAGAGGACATTTATTTTTTAAATGTGTGCTAAAAACTTTAAAACATCTCCCGAGGATATTCATAGTCATGTATGTGCTCAAACATAAACACATCCCCCGAGGAATTTACAGTTACATGTGTGCTCAAACATATAAACACATCTACAATTTATCTTTTTCATCATAGCTGTATGACTACGGTTTATTTGATGCAGTATTTTTATAGCTTTTTTTTTTTACTGGGGGTGGCAGGGCGGGTGGGAGGGAGGCTGCAGTAAATGCAGAAGAAAAAAGAGTCAATACAGTAAACAGTAGTACATTACTCAACTCGACGCTTTGCATCAAACAACAAATTACAAAGTCCGCATGCGAATGTCTATCGTGATAGAACATAGACGTACGGGTGAGTTTTCTTCCTCGTTCGCCATCCGTTAGATGAGCACCCCGGGGTGTCCTCGATAAAGGGCCCTGCCGTCCGTCGCATTTCCCTCCGGGGGTCCCGTACGGCTTGGCTTCCACTGCTGTCGTTGTTGGCCAGTACTTTTCCCTGGATGCTGCATACGTCGTACAGACTTGAAGGATGGGGTTTCAGTTGTCATTGGTCCCTCACTCTGTCCAATGCCAAATTTTGTGTGCATGGGGTGGAGCAGGCGATTGTGTCCATCCCAGGCGGAAGATCTTGACCTGTTCCCGTGTCCCAGCAAATGGTATGTGTCTTCTGGGTTGTATTTGGGATGCAGGAGGCGTCATTTTATTCCTTGCTGTGCCTTGATGATTTGTCCTAATTTCATCGTATGACATCAGGTTGTTGGCCTGCTCCTTCTGTCCCACCTTTCTTTTGCCAGAATGTCCGCTTTTTTGTTGCCTCTGATGCCACAGTGTGCTGATACCCATTGTATCACCACTTTCCCCACTCTGGCATTTCAGGGCAACAAGGGTTGAAGTGAGATGGTTCTTTTTCTTTGCGGGGGAGTTCTTGAGGGCTTGGAGCACGGAGAGAGCGTCAGAGAACATCACCACCTCCCCTGTTGTTTTGTGGAGTTCTGCAAGACTTTTGTGGCTGCCTCACAGAGGGCTTCTCGCTCAGCTCGGAAGTTGGAGGAGTATTTTCCTGTTGGAATTGCAATTCTTCATCTCGTCTTTGTATCGGAGGAAGATTCCAGCTCCACCATCCCTCGTTGCTTCTGTGGCGGAACCATTTTGTGAAGACATGGGTCCAGTCTTCCTGGGGGAAACTGGTTGCAGTATACTCCATGGCCCGGGGCCCTTCCTTTGGGTGTCTGACTGTTTTCCCTCTTCTTCTCCACTCCGGGAATGCTGGTGACGACTTTTGGGGAAAACCCCTGCCTCTACCAAGATTGGTGGGGGTGACATTTCCCGGGATAGGCTTTGCTTCGTGTTCCATCAAGACTGGGCTTTGTCTTTCAAGGCGTCTTGACTGGTGGATGAAGCTGCCTCTTTTCAAACCGTCTCTTGGTGGGTCTGCTCATTCTGTTGTTCATTGGATGGTTTTCAAGGCGTTTGAATTTTGCTGCCTGGATGAGGTTTCTTTGTGTCCCTTCTGCCCTCCAATGACTGTACCCCAGTGGTTCCTCCATCTTAGGTTTGGGGGTGGATCTCATGGCTCCGTTATGTCACGCTGAGCTTGGTTCTGTATTTATTGAGATGGTCGAGGTTTAGATTTGCAGCTGATGCCCATGCTGGCGTCCCTGTATAGAGTCTCTTCAGGATACGTCAGCCCCCAGCCCGCCCCGGCAAGTTTCCTCATGATCGCCAGTCTCAATTTTGGCCCTGCTACAGCATCTGGTGATCTGCTGTTTCCAAGTGAGCCTGCGGTCAAGGTCACTCCCGGTAGGTAGGTGTGGGTTTTCCCCCTGCAAGCCTTTGGTTGTTTAGTGCCAGCTTCGCCCTTTTCTTCTTGTGGATAGGCTGAAGACTGTGTAGGTTGTTTTTCTTGAGTTGACAGAGACAAGCCATTCTTGGTCCAGTCGCTGATCTTGTTGAGCGCAGTCTGGAGGGGTACCCGTGCTGTAGTGGTGTACTCTTCAGAGCACCAAAGTACCAGGTCATCTGCGTGATCGCTCCTCTGACCCTTTTGGGAGTTCTCTGACGATGTCATCTATGAAGATGAGGACAGCGTTGGCCCAAAGGACTCCTCCTTGTGGTATCCCTGTTCAGCACCTTCCCTTTTTCTTTTCTGGCCCTGAATCTTGACTCGGGTTGGGCGGTTGTGTAGGTACTGGCTGATCCAGGCGTACATCCTTCCAGACACACCACATCGCCGTAGTTTGAGCCTAAGTCCGTCCCTCCAGACTTTGTCGAACCTTCTCCATGTCAATCCAGACAGCAAGCGTGTTCTTCTTTTTTGGAAAGCGTCATCAATGCTTTGCGTGATGAATGTGATTTTGATCTTTTGTTGATCTGTGTTGGGCGGAAGCCTGCCTGTTCAGGGCCTCAGCAGCTGATGCTCCTCAAGGTGCCAGACAAGCCTTGCGTTAACAAGTCTCTCCATCAGCTTCCTAAGCGCTTGTAAGGCTGATGGGTCGTAGCTGTCAGCTTTCGACTTTTCCTTTCCTTTTTGTTTAATGGGGATCATGTTGCTTCCCTCCAACACTGTGGTACTGATCCTGTCTTCCAGCTGGAGTTAAAGATTTTTAGAAGGACTGCCGCCTTTTCTCTTCATCCCAAGATGCAGAATCATTTCATTTGTGACCGTCTTTTGGGCCGGTTTACTTCTTCAGATTGAGGCTCTGCAACGCTTCCTCCAGCTCCTTCTCTGTGAAAGCTGTGGTCATGACTTCCTCTTGGGGATCTTCCTCATAAAGTTCACCTTGGACCCCGTGCACTGCAGCTCTAGTTCAGGAGGGACTTCCCGATTGCTGATGTTTTCATAGACGTCTATGAAGTGGTCTGCTGCTTTCTTTCCAGAGAGGTAATTTCCATTCTCTTGTATTGTTATAGTGGTGTTTACTTGTTGTTTTCATTACAGAGGGCTTAGCCAGTTTCCACGCTTGCTGCCATCCCTGTCGAGATTTAGGCTTTCTGTTTCTCTTGCCAGCTTTTTCTTGCAGCTTGTGCACAGGACAGCTTGTATCTGGCAGTTACTTTTCCCTTTAGCGCTATGTTGTTTTCCGTGGTGGCTGCTTTTTCTGCTCGGTCCCTGGCTTCCGTAACGGCATCTTCCAGTTCTGGAGTTCCCCGTCCGTGGGCGTTGTGTCTTTACGTGCTCCTCTTGGGATGGATTCTGTAGCAGCTTTCAAGTGGCCTTTGTGAAGTCTTGAACCCTCTTGTTTGAGTCCTTCTGCTGATGTTGATTGGCTTTGTGTATGCATCTGTGAGGGTCTTGAAGAGAGTCCAGTCCGCCTTTCTATAATTCCAGTGGGGAAAACACTTTGCTTGTGGAGCCCGCAAGTTGAGGTTGATAGAGAGTTTGATGGGTTGTGGTCATTCTCAAGTGGGTGGGATGTCTTGTGGTTGACGAACGGTCCGTTGGTGCGAACGCTGTTAGGTGTTGTTTTGGTCATCCAGGCATCTTTGAGTAGAAGGTGGGTTCATCATCTTCTTGGGTTGATGAGATGAAGATGTGTGTCAATCTCCCCAAACCTCACTTCTTCGCCTCTCTTGTCCGTCTCCCCAAAGCCCCATCTCTCTGAGTGACCTTAAATCGCCCACCACCACGCAGGTTGTTGTCTGGGATGTTCATGTATGTGAGGGGAAAAATCACGATCTTGAGGGCATATACATTGTAGATCCTGATGTTGTGTTCCTTAGGACTATATCAACCCTTGGATCTTGCCTGTTTATTGGTGTTGATCTTGGTTCTTGTACGGCGATGGAATTCCGCACCAAGACAAGCACCCCCCCTTTGTTCCTTTCCTCACGGTCCAACCTGATGTCTTGTAACCCCTCACTTGAAAGCGATGGTTACGGTCACATGTGTCTCTTGGACACATGCGATGTCGATATTTTCTTGATGCATTTCCCTTTCTGCCAAGCAAAGTTTCTTTTTATGCACCCCTTCTGCATTCCACTGGAGAATGTTGAGCATTCTGGGTGGTACTGTTTGCCCGGGATCAGCAGGAGGATGAGGTCTCCTTCTTCGTCGCATTGGCATGCATAATTCTTTGTCTGACCACCCACCGCTTGGAATGGGCCCTTTTAGGCATAGGGCCGGCTCCCGACCTCCCCGACGGGTCTCGAAGGTCGAGGCGCCACATCAAAATTCTGTGGACTGCATCATATTGAAGCGTGGATGCGTGGTAAACGTGGTTTAAATTGCGCCAGTGGCCCATACCTCCGTCTCAGCTGGAATTTTTCTTTCGGGTGACTTACTTTGACTTTGTCCTCTGAATTCCCTGGGGAACATAGGGCCCCAACCACACTCTTCCAGCGGACCGGTTTTTGGAGATCTTCAGCTTGGCCCACGTCATTCCGGGGGCCTTCACTTCCGCGTCGGTACTCCTTCGCTGGTCGTCAGAAGAGTTGTCAGCGCCACTGGCTTCTGAAGGCTTTCACCAGCTTGCGTCATTGGGCTCTGCTAGAGAGAACTCTTCCCAGCCATGCTATTCTCAGAAAATGTCATTGCGGTTTCTGTAACAGAGTTTGTTTCTAGGACCGGGTTGTTAGCCAATTCAAACCCCCCCAACCTGGAGGGCCAGTTGAGTGCTCTTTGTTGGGCTCTACCCTTGACCTGTTGGCTTGGGTGGCCCTACCAGGAGACGAATCTCCCGCCAGCATAGCTCTCAGGGTCAAAGAGACACGCAAGCTCCCCAACCAACGGCAAGGTTGCACTCACTGGGAGTTCTTTCGGGGTGCCTCACCCTTAGCTCATGGCCCATACGTCCTGCCCTGTGAGCACAGAGGGGACTGTTTTCCCGAGGATCCCATCCCAGGGTTAGAGGTTATACCGCGCCTCTTGACCGCATGATGAGCCCGTCATAGAACACATGGGGTATTTCAGTGAGACAACAGTGCCTGTTGACCCACCCCCTGATAGGAACATCGCAGTTGGTCGGGACTGCTTATTCGGCCAGGCAAGCCTGACTTATATCGCAGCTAACCCATATCTGAGGGCCATTCCCTATCCGCTACCCGGGGACCCGCCGGGTTGGGAATGGTCGCCCCACTACTAAAGGGAAGCACGCTGGTCCCGGGAAAACATAAATGAGTGGAGAGCGGGTGAAAGGGGAAAAGTAAAAAGGAGAGAGATAGGGGTGGGAAGAGGGTATGGGTCCTACTGAAAAAATAAGAAACACGAAAGGTTACCAAAACTAAAGGTCGGAGGGGGTGGGGAGGGAAGGGGGAGGACAACAACATACACCCAAAACTCGGTCAGTGGCTGCTTTATATAGTGTATGATTAGGCCTACACAGTATTGGTGGTAGTGAAGTTAAACGCTGTGAGTAATTGGTTTTGATGCTTTATCAGTATTGGACAGTGTGCGTGTACATGGATGTTTGTGTGATGACGTAAACACTGTCAGTGGTTAATCAATGTAAAATCAATAAAGTGATTGACTGTCTGAATTGTACACCGTCACACTAGGGTGGACCTTTTTTCATTTACAGTGTTCTCTCTCTCTCTCTCTCTCTCTCTCTCTCTCCTCTCTCTCTCTCTCTCTCTCTCTCTCTCTCTCTCTCTCTCTCTTCTCTCTCAATGACAAGAATGACAAGAATTTATTGGCAATAGCTCTTTCGGCTCTAATGCCAAGGAAGCGCAATCATAAATCAAAATGCAAAATTACAACTGGCGATAACCGAAGATAAATGCAAAATCAAACAGCTTTGTAAAAAACATCCATTAGTACTGGGTCGTAATCTTCGATCAACCGACCTATGAATCAACAGTTAGTGACAGCTATTATCTTTTCCTTTCAGCACAACAATAACACACAATAAATAACTAGCAGTGTTACATTTCATGATAAATAATCTGATAACTAACAATCTAATTTTTTCTTCCTAATATTATTTGCTTTCGCAATGAACGCAGCAAGTGATCTAATAATGTCTTCATTTTCTGATGTCAGTATTTTTCTTATGTTATGCCTTTGCGCGTAGTATTTAGTAAACAGACTACTTGTGTTTCGTAATTCATTATATTAACAACAATCGAAAAAGAAATGCATCTCATCTTCGAAACCATTCGAACATAACGGGCATACCGAACTCATGGTCGAATCTGATGTAAACCACCTTTTGTGTGAATATAAACCTAAGGTTCTTGTTCTAAATCTGACAAGTGAGTCCCTATGCCATTTATTAGTTATTACACCAAGATATTTTTCAGGATATAATGAATCTTTGAAGGAGTAGTACCAGCTGTATTTATCATTTTCAACCACAGTGGAGTGCCAATTTTGCTTTAAAACAATCAATCAGTCGCTGCTTAAATTCAAACAAAAACATTTTCTCACTACCTACCCCTTGTGCAATCCAAACAATGCCAAATCCATTTTCTGTTAAAACCTTTTTAACGTCCGACACCCAATTGTACACTCCTATTTCCATTTGTCTGAAAAGCATTTCATATGCCTGTCTGCATATATGATTTACTGGAAGTCGAGTTAGTTTTAGCCAGAATCTCACACATTTAATATAATTTCTAATAAATAAAGGATATCGGCCTGACTCGCCGTAACACATTTTATTTGATGAGAAATCTTTTTAATGCAAATGTGTGAATATTCTCCATTTGTTTATTTTCATTAAGTCCCCAAACTTCAGCACCGTATGATAACATGGGTTCTATTTGTGAATCAAACATTTTCCAGAATAATTTAGAATCAATCGAATTCAATCTTCTCATGGTGCGAAGAATTTCAATAACCCCTTTTCTACCCCTTCTAGCGACTTCTGTCCAGCCAGACATCAAGCTTAATTTAGTTGTAAAAACGATGCCTAAATATCTATATTTATTTGTTACCTTTATCTCCTCATCTCCATACCACCATATTTCCTTTGCAGAGAGATACCCTCCCTTACGGAAAACTATAATATTAGTTTTGTCTAGATTTACAACCAATTGCATTCTATCAGCTTCAGATTTAAGTACATTAATTTGATTTTGCAACCCTATAACAGTGTCTGACAGCAATATCACATCATCGGCAAATAACAACAGAAACATTTCAATTCCTCCAGAGATTAGCTGAATGCCATGTCTTCCACGTTTTGATAACTCCACAGCAAGTTCGTTGATGAAAAATGAAAATAGTAGGGGGCTTAGCACACAACCTTGCTTGACACCTCTTGGACAATTGAAATATTGTGATAATAGGCATTTATCACGTACACAGGCTTGAACGGTATTATAGATTCCTCTCAGCGCATTATATAGTTTACCATCCACACCAGATTTCCTCAGGCACTCCCATAATAGGTTTCTGTTAACTGAGTCAAAGGCCTTCCGGAAGTCAACAAAAGCCACGTATAATTTTGAATTTCTGGAGAGATATTTTGAACTAAACAATACAAAGTAAAAATATGGTCAATGGTGCTATATCCACTTCTAAAACCCGCCTGCTCTTCAATAATTTGTTCTTCTCTTTCCGCCCATTTAGTAAGTCTTGAATTCAAAATACTGGTATAGATCTTGCCTAATACACTGGACAGACTTACGCCTCGATAATTATCTGGGTTATTGATGTCACCTTTTTTATGCAATGGTATTATGATGGATTTTGACCACTGAGTTGGAAATGTCCCAGACTCGAAAAGTTTGTTAAAAAGACGCACCAGAAACTCAATAACCGAATTATTTGCGTTTTTTAGCATTTCATTTACAATTCCGTCTGGGCCAGCACTTTTACCGCTTTTTAATCTTTTAATGCTTTCTTCTACTTCACTTTTTGTGATTGGGTCATTAAACAGGGGTTCTTGCATATTTTCATTATTGGGGTCAGTATGACTATCCTCATCGTAAGTATTATCATGAGAGTTAAAAACACCGTAAAATGATCATGCCATTGTTTTATTGAAATTTCATTATATACTAGTGACTTTCTGTTAATCGTTCTAAGAGTTGACCAAAACGTTTTCGGGTCTCTGACTGAATCTTTTAATTTTTCTAGTCTGGAACGATCAAAATATTCCCTTTTCTCTCTCTTTAGCTTGCTATATTCTTTCCGTGCGTTTACATAAATTTGCCTTCGATAATTAACGTCAGTCTTAGAACGCTGATAATTTCTCAGAAGGCCCTTAACTCGTCTTTTCATTACTTCACATTCCCCATCAAACCAGTCATCTTTTTGTTTTTTCTTCTTCCCCACTGTACGCACCATACATGCAGCAGCACCATACATCGCACCGGTAAACACATCTAGACATTCATCAACATCACCATCCAATCCATCGTTCGCTTGCTTCAAGCATTCCTTAAACATGTCAGATTCCAATTCATCCCTGTAAGTCTGAGCATTCTCATCATTCCATACAATCTTCTCTTCTCCACCCTCATTCATTTTCCTTTCTTTCTCTTCCGTCATTCCTTTCTTCCATCTCAGTTCAACCGGTAGGTGCCAAGAGTGTAGATTATCACTAACACACAAATCAAAATCAAATTGCAATTCTTCAGACACAATAAAATAATCAATTACACTACTACCGTGTGGTGATACATATGTAAAATCGCCGCGTGGATCACCCTCACAAAATCCATTCAATATGACTAAGTCAAACATGAAACAGAAATCTAAAAGCGTTTGACCAAAATCATTCACATTTCCATCTTTTGAATGTCTTATATACATCTCTTCATTTTCTCTGTCATCCAGTGGATTTAAATTACTTATTAGGTTTTCAATGGTGGGCTGCTCACACCCTGTTCTGGCGTTCAAATCACCACATAAGATTATGTTAACATTTCCATTCTGGATTAGATGCTGCAATTTTTCTTCTAAAATAAGAATACCATTTTTCACATCAGTGTAGTTATAAAAAGGACTACCTTCAGGGGGAATATAACTTGCAATCAATAATACATCTTTATCCATATCAAATATACTTTTCTCAATTTTCAAAACAACCAAGTTGTCACATGTAAGTTCAATTCGTTTAACCAAGTGAGAATAATAGTTTTTAACAAGTAATAAAACTCCACCCGAGTTTCTACCAAATAATGACAACTTTTTTGCTGGAGAGCTAAATTTTACATAGTCATGAAAAATGTAACTGAAGTCAAAAGCCTGATTAGCAAAGGTTTCAGTTAGACACACGAAATCAAATGAACACACATAATTTACAAAAGATGCATTCTTGTCATTGTCATTGTCTCTCTCTCTCTCTCTCTCTCTCTCTCTCTCTCTCTCTCTCTCTCTCTCTCTCTCTCTCTCTCTCTCTCGAGTCGTCTCTGGAGATGGACGAGTGAGAGATGTGGGGGGGGGGGGGGGGGGTAAAAAAAAGATGGCGGCGTGTCAACAGCTTCTGCGTGGTGCTCCGTCTTCAATACTAGTTTACAACGTCAGCTTCTTCCCTTAGCCAATAAGAGTGTGATAGTGAAGTATCTCATGGTACGTAGAACGATTAAGACTGAAAAAATGATTGACTTAAGCTTGTGGGGAAGCAGAGTTGGTCATTCATGTGTTAATGGGCAAAGCGCGATCTGTGCTGAGACCAGTTATTTCCGCATCTCATCTGCGGCCGTTGTCCGATGTCACTTCAACTCAAAAGTGTGTTCCACAGAATCCCAGATAACACACACAGTTCTCAAACAGCGACACAGCCAACAGTTCAAAAGCGATAATTTTTTAATCAAAACATATATACAATCTCTCTCTCTCTCTCTCTCTCTCTCTCTCCTCTCTCTCTCCTCTCTCCTCTCCCTCTCTCTCTCTCTCTCTCTCTCTCTCTCTCTCTCCTAAAGGCAGGAGGCATTGTCTGCTATCGCCTCGCGGTGGCATCAGCCTCACTACCCACATTCCGGCGTCACCACAAAGAGCCACACCCAAGAAAGTTGTACCGTAGCTTCAGTACCGACAGACCACAGGGAGCAAACGTTATCAGGTGGTCTCGACTTACCCTCCAGAGACACCGCGCTGTAGCCGTAAGCCACTGTAGGCGGCTGGACTTCAAACAACATACCGATTTAACAAGTCACAGAAGTGTGACTTTTCACAGTTCACACAGAAAGACTCACGGTTTGTCTTATTACATGTTTGTTTCAGGGAATGGCTGATGCGGGTAATTTTTAATAGATCTTGATTTGAAACTTTCGACTGGATGAGCACCTGGGATATCACGATTTCAAACACACCTCAACATAGTGACTTGAACACCTTGTGTACAGGTACACGCACATGCATAGGAATGGAACCAAAGCACTTGAACAAGAACACCTCCACAGGTATAGGCAAACTGAGGCGCTGATTAAGCTATAGCATATTATTTTACTTCTTTATTCAACGAGTGGATGGACGTGATACCAAAGAAGAAATTCTCCGTGTCCCGCAAACACATTATTAATCCCATTTGAAGACAAACTGATTGCTTCATTCCTTTCCTGTATGAAAATTTCATCATCCCACCCACCAACCCGCTCGCCCCCCTCACACCATCCTCGTCCACCCTACCCTTTCCCACTTTTAACAACCCTGTTCCATCCCTTCCCCTCCACACCCCCCCCCCCCCCCCCCCCCACCCCCACCCCCCCCCCCACACACACACACCCTTTCACACACACGCGTACGAGTGCGCGTGCGCGAGCGAGCCTTTAACTACTCAAAAATCAGAAAAAGATGTTCCACGAGACTTCAAGTAGGAGAGGCTTTTTATTTGTGTTTGTTTTCGTGTTTTGTTTACATGTCCTGTTTCAGGGGATGGCGGGCGTGGATAATTTGTAATAGATCTTGATTTGAAACTTTCGACTGGATGAGCACTTGGGATATCACGATTTCAAACATACCTCAACATAGTGACTTGAACACTTTGTGTACAGGCGTGCTGGCAGTCTTCGATGTCTTTGATGAGAAAAAAAACCTGAAGAACGAATCTACAAATAAACTACCAGTTGCAGCTTGTTATTTGAAGCCATGTTGACATGATTTCAAAAGCCGCTAATGCCATTGCTTGACTCCATTGTGCTGGTGTCTCCGTCGCCTTGTCAACGCGCTAAAACTCTATGTAATCTATGTCAGCGTTTTGAAGCCTACCATAAATTTGAACCATCATTTAATGTTAATTAAACTTGTGATGGTGTGGAGGGGTAAGGGGTGTGCAGGTGAAGACAGGCAGATGGTGAGAAGTGCAGGAACCAAGGGACAGCAGCCAGTCAAGAAGACGCAGTGGACGAAGCAGAGTTTTCTCCTTTTATTTCTCTCCCATGGCAAGGAGCTCAAACCAGGAACGCAGCCTGGGAACTCTCTCGCTCTCAGCACTCAGCGCACTGAGTGCGCCCTCCCTCTGCCTCTCACGCCAGTCGCTCACATCATGGGACTCTAGGGGAACTCTCTGCCCCATTCTCACACCACGCTCTACTTTTATAACACCGTACCGGACCGCAAAGCCAGCACTACGGTGCCGAAGACGAAACGGGCCTCGCGAGGCCGGAACCAACATAAATTTGTGTTTTCTATCGCGGCTTCAGTGTTGTCTGGCTCGCTGTCCGTTCAGACTATTAACACATATTTACTATCGATGAAAACCTCAGAACACAAGGAATAAAATGCAGTAAGTCACATTTGACAATTTTGTTCCTGTACTTAATCATTGCTGATTAATCTCCCAGAGTGAAGCCACTTTTAACAAGCTTACGTCATATTTTCCTTTATTTCGATGAAAAATACTAAACAGCGTGAAATAGTTTTGTAATGAATAAAAAGCTGGCATCTCGCTCTTTTTATACATATAAATTTCATTTTCCGAGATAGTGTCTAAGTGGAGATTTCTGTTATTAAAAATTACTAGAAAACACAGCTGACTTTTCACTTCGTCGGACCGTCCGGCTCCTACTTTTGACACAATTTTCAACTGAAAAATACTCTGTTGAAACGGTCTGTTAAATAATAAATTCTACACATTTTCAGTTGTATTCATAACAGAAATGGAGTCATAAGCAAGATTTCGATCGGGAAGTCCGAATTTCGTAGAATGATAACTTGGATCAAAACTCGGACAATGAACGAAGAAGGCGACTTGATCAAGGGAACCGGCGTCGTCAGTCATTTCGTATAGTCGCAAGCCTGTGCGGATCCTAAGCATGCGATATACGAAATGAGAGCTCATGGACATTACTTTTAACATGCATCTTCAGATTCTTCGGTTTTCCTCTTGCTTTTTGTAAAATCAAGAATTATTCAATGTTCATTCGACAGACAATTGAAAATGGCGCCAAGATTGCTCGTGCGAAATACCAGTTTAGAGAAAATATGGGCTTCTCAGCCCAGTACGGTTGTAATGAATCAAATACATTAATTTTTGTGACTTTAGCGACGTACATACAACTATGTAGGTTCTGAGGTATTCATGATTTAAAGAATTTACACAATAAAATAAATGAGATTCGACCAAGGGAGGTAAGGGGAAGATAACTCTTGAACAAAACATTTTCATCCACGAAAGGTAACCAAAAGTACACTGTTAGCACCCGGCTACATCCCCCCTACTCTGTTACAACCAGCGTCCTCGCTGACATAAAATGACAGAGTCATCAAGTACAACACATAAATCAATAGGGGAAACTGGAGCTTTAGACTTCAAGTCTGGAGAGGCATTTCTTCCTAAACAAACCCTTTTATCAGTGTATCAAAACAAAGCATCAAAACATCTTCTCTCTCTCATTCTTTGTATTCATATCATTCCAACTAACGAGGGCTTGCTTTTTTACAAGGCTTCTGAAAGTCGGCAGATTCGCATTGACTAGAATGGGCATATAATTTAAAACAAAATTCCAAAATATCAAATATAAATGACTAGAAAGGATTTGTTTTCTGGACAAAACCCAAATTTTGGGCACCATAAAATGACTTTAATGGAGTTGTTATTTAAAACAAAACTCCGAAAGGTCAGGTTCCAAAATGACTAGGAAGGATTTGTTTTTCAAACGAATCCAAAACATTGGGTAGGCACCGAGTGACAACAATGGACTTGTTATTTGAACAAAATTCCAAAATGTCAAGTACCAAAATGACTTAGAGAGGATTTGTTATTTAAAACAACATTCCGAAGGATTTGTTTTTTCAAAAAAATCCAAAACATTGGGTAGGCACCGAGTGACAACAATGGACTTGTTATTTGAACAAAATTCCAAAATGTCAAGTACCAAAATGACTTAGAGAGGATTTGTTATTTAAAACAACATTCCGAAGGATTTGTTTTTTCAAAAAAATCCAAAACATTGGGTAGGCACCGAGTGACAACAATGGACTTGTTATTTGAACAAAATTCCAAAATGTCAAGTACCAAAATGACTTTATAATGGAGTTGTTATTTAAAACAACATTCCGAGAAAGTCGGGTACAAAATATACTTTGAATGGATTTGTTAAATTCCAGGGCATTGGGTACCAAACGACAACAATGGGCTTATTATTTGAACAAGATTCCATAAAGTCCGGTACAAAATGGCTAGAAAGGAATGATCAAACTCCTTAGAGTCAAGCCCCCAGGAAAACATGGACTAGGGGAGGTTTTGTCGTTTTGGACAAAGTTTCCCCAAGAGTCACACAACGTAGTTTTCTCTTGGTCATTACTGTTGACTTTGAAAAACAGAGGCGTACATCATTTTACGTCTTTGGAGAACAATCGATACGTACTGTTTATACAAAAAAAGAAAGAAGACAACATTAAAATGTCACAAGGTATTAAAAAAAGTAGTCCACAACACCTCTTTTCAGGAGGTATTTAACAAGAAATCAGTCCTGGAGTATGAAAACTGTCCCGAGAACATCTGACCAAGTCAGTTAACTATGCAAGCGTTCAGCCATCTAGGCGGGCACTGAGGGTATACCTTTTTGTTGGTTTCTTTACCAGACGCGTAGACCGCCGTGGGGCTGGCGTAGGTGGGCCAGTAGCACATTGGAGAACTGGGGAGAGCAGCGCGATGTGGTCACCCCGGTCACAGCGTCTCACACCACCCCTGAAGAGGCCAGGAAGGAAGCCCAAAGGTGGATGCAGGACTGCAGTGCCGACGGCGACATCCTCCACACGGCCCACGGCTGTTCAGAGCAAGTTACTTAGTTTTGAGTCGCAGGGGAGTTTACAGCTGCAGAGACCAAGCTGTGAATGCAGGTTAGGGAAAGAAATGTTTTCTGCAGGCCGCTCCCCACCAGCCAGCTAACCGCACTGTATTCGGCCAACTGAATGTCATCTGTGCATAGCTGGTCTGGCAGCAATGCGTTCGGCAAGGTTGAGCGACCATTACAAATGGGGCTGTAGGTTTGATAATTAGTTATTGTCATGAAAAATGTAATATATCTGCACTATTGAGATGACTGAATTGGCGAATTCCCAACAATTCTTTTAATACCAAACTCGACTGGGTTTATTTTCTTGTAGATAACATAGATGCCGCATGAAAGCTTGTACGCAAGTGGTCAGGCAATATTAGAACAATGACAACAAACACAATATTGTGCAAAAATGACGTCATCACTTTCTGGGAAGTTAATTTTCCATAGTTAAGTAGTACACAAGTTTGATACATGCCTCTGCTCAGACTACAGCAACAAAAATATTGGATTACAAATGTGTAAAGCCTTGTTTGTTTGCCCTTTCACTAAGTGTCTCAATAAGGACGGAAATGTAAAGCTGTGGGCGGCAATGCTGCCGTCGCCCCACCTCAAAGTCAGCCAGAGGCACCCACAGTCGCCAGCCCGAGGAAGAAAATCCAGCAGCCACCACCTGCACGGCCACCACTGCAGGTCCGCAGCTGTGTGACGGGCACACAGCACCCAGGACGACGGCCCAGGCGGAGGCGACGGAGGTCGGCACCTGTGAAAACTGGGGACAAACCCCAGTCCTCTGCCCCTGCCAGCAGCCAGAATGCTGACAAGCGACATGGCCCAGCAGCACCCAGGCGACAGGCAAAGTCCATTTTGCCTCAGCTGTCACCAGGAGAGATGCGCCGACTGCAGCAGGAGGATCCATCCATCGGGCCAGCTCTCTCTCCTCCCGGCCAGAGAAGCCCGCAGCTGGCGAGAATAGGGAGCTGATGCAGGGGGTGCAGAGGTAGTTGGCTGGCCATGGTGTCCGGTCTTCTTGGGCTGTGTCTCCTTGGTCCTTCTGTCTCCGATCCTGCTCGCAGCGCCAGTTGTGATGGTGTGGAGGGGTAAGGGGTGTGCAGGTGAAGACAGGCAGATGGTGAGAAGTGCAGGAACCAAGGGACAACAGCCAGTCAAGAAGACGCAGTGGACGACGTGGAGTTTTTCTTCTTTTATTTCTCTCCCATGGCAAGGAGCTCAAACCAGGAACGCAGCCTGGGAACTCTCTCGCTCTCAGCACTCAGCGCACTGAGTGCGCCCTCCCTCTGCCTCTCACGCCAATCGCTCACATCATGGGACTCTAGGGGAACTCTCTGCCCCATTCTCACACCACGCTCTACTTTTATAACACCGTACCGGACCGCAAAGCCAGCACTACGGTGCGAAGACGAAACGGGCCTCGCGAGGCCGGAACCAACATAAATTTGTGTTTTCTATCGCGGCTTCAGTGTTGTCTGGCTCGCTGTCCGTTCAGACTATTAACACATATTTACTATCGATGAAAACCTCAGAACACAAGGAATAAAATGCAGTAAGTCACATTTGACAATTTTGTTCCTGTACTTAATCATTGCTGATTAATCTCCCAGAGTGAAGCCACTTTTAACAAGCTTACGTCATATTTTCCTTTATTTCGATGAAAAATACTAAACAGCGTGAAATAGTTTTGTAATGAATAAAAAGCTGGCATCTCGCTCTTTTTATACATATAAATTTCATTTTCCGAGATAGTGTCTAAGTGGAGATTTCTGTTATTAAAAATTACTAGAAAACACAGCTGACTTTTCACTTCGTCGGACCGTCCGGCTCCTACTTTTGACACAATTTTCAACTGAAAAATACTCTGTTGAAACGGTCTGTTAAATAATAAATTCTACACATTTTCAGTTGTATTCATAACAGAAATGGAGTCATAAGCAAGATTTCGATCGGGAAGTCCGAATTTCGTAGAATGATAACTTGGATCAAAACTCGGACAATGAACGAAGAAGGCGACTTGATCAAGGGAACCGGCGTCGTCAGTCATTTCGTATAGTCGCAAGCCTGTGCGGATCCTAAGCATGCGATATACGAAATGAGAGCTCATGGACATTACTTTTAACATGCATCTTCAGATTCTTCGGTTTTCCTCTTGCTTTTTGTAAAATCAAGAATTATTCAATGTTCATTCGACAGACAATTGAAAATGGCGCCAAGATTGCTCGTGCGAAATACCAGTTTAGAGAAAATATGGGCTTCTCAGCCCAGTACGGTTGTAATGAATCAAATACATTAATTTTTGTGACTTTAGCGACGTACATACAACTATGTAGGTTCTGAGGTATTCATGATTTAAAGAATTTACACAATAAAATAAATGAGATTCGACCAAGGGAGGTAAGGGGAAGATAACTTGAACAAAACATTTTCATCCACGAAAGGTAACCAAAAGTACACTGTTAGCACCCGGCTACAAACTGATACTTAATCAAAAGAACAACTCCTCGCCAATCATTTCCCTTGTTTAGGGGGATCTTCTCCGATGAAATCGCAAACAATCTTCAATTGCATGACTTTCCTCTTAGTTGACACATATTTCAGTGATCCTATCTTTGCGTCAGCATCATGAGCAAAAAATAATCCCTTTCTTTTGCTTTTAATCTGTCCGCTTGGAACCACCTGGCTTATATGAAAGAAAGGGAGAAGAATCAATTTTCACACACACACACACACACAAATCAAAACAATCCAATTGCGCCAGTCTATAAATACTCGACTTCTTCAGCAAGGCCTTGGTGCATTAATATTTTGTGTGCAGCCACAGCCACAGGACTGTAACGCAAGAACGCAAAGAACAAGATGGGTTTGCGCACGTGTTCGAACGCGGGCACACGCAAACGCGCACGCTTGCACGCTTGCACGCACTTACACACACTTACACACACACACACACACACACACACACACACACACACACACACACACATACACACACATGGACGCGCGCGCGCGCACACACACACGTACACACACACGTACACACACTACACACACACGTACACACACACGTACACACACACACACACACACACACACGCACACACACACACACACACACACACACACACACACACACACACACACACACACACACGCTCACACACTTACACACACACACGCACACAGTTCTAAGTTCGTACACACACACGTACACACACACACACACACACACACACACACACACACACACACACACACACACACACTCACACACTTACACACACACACGCACACAGTTCTAAGTTCGTTCAGTAACACATACACACGCACGCGCGCGCACGCACGCACGCACGCACGCACGCGCGTGCGCGCGCACGCACGCACGCACGCACGCACGCACGCACGCACGCACGCGCACGCACACACACACACACACACACACACACACACACACACACACACACACACACACACACTATAACAGCTTCCAAACAAAGAGAACAATAATGAAGAACAGCGAAAAGACAACTCGATCCTATGTCACCAAAGATTGGGACACTTTTTTACATGAATCTGAAAAGCACTGAGGCAGTACATGAGGAGGAACGTTACACTGCCTGTCATGATGGTAACAGATGCACAGAATGTGTTCAACTGGTCTTGAGAGAGTTTTCTATCCTCAGTGAAGGGAACTCCAGAATCTAGCAAGTGTGCGATGATGGCCCAGGTAGTAAGGGAAATAAGAAAGAATGGCGCCTCAGAGAAAAAACTAGATATGCTGCTTTCCCTTTTCCACTTGACGGGGGCAAAAAAGAAAAAAAGAATTATGGCATTGAAAAAGATAAGCCGTGGAAATGCTCTGTGAGAAAAAAAAAAAAAAAAAAAGAAGAAGAAAGAAACTGTAACCGCAAAAAGTATAAAGGGTGAGAACAAAAAAAAAGGGGGGGGGGGCGAAAAAGAAGGCTTTCTGTAACATTTCCGAGGGCGCAAAACTGGACAAAGGCGAAAGAAGGAAGATGAATTGTCAAAGCTGAATGTTCCTGAGGACAAAACTGTCGTCAGGCGGAGCGGAAAGGAGTAGGCAGTAAGCTCAGCGACCTTTGCAGACAGGAACAAAGGGGACGAAATCGATCCCGACTCTGAGTCCTTCGCAAAAAAAATAAATAAATAACTTTTTTTTTTAAATCAGGTTTCTGAAAAAAAAGTAATGCTGGATATTCTCAAAAGTGCCTACAAAAAATTAATGAATAAATAGATGAATAAGTAAATAAATGAATAATGAAAAAATAAACCAATGATTCATGAATAAATAGAAACAAGACAAAGATATAATGGATCAAAAGTACAGAATCTACGTAAATCCAGACTGTCACTTTAAAGGAACATGGAAAATGAAGAGATCGAGAGAATACAAAACGCGGTGCGCAGAATGGAAAATGGAGAAGATTTGCAAATCAGAAAAACAATCACAAGACCAACCAGACCTGATCGGGATGGAAGGGTTGAACATTGACAGAGCACCAGCAGCCTGCATGTAAATGATGTAGGGGATTTGTAGGAACGTCTGCATACAGCCTCATGAAACAGCTCTCAGTTGCAGGGAAGGAAAAAAAAACCAGAGCCCTGAAAGCAATGGCAGAAGCGGCAGAGAGGTGTTCAAGCTGGATCTGGTCAAGGAGGAACAAAAGTGAACTTCATAAGGCTTAATTTCCCTACAAATATCAGGTGTCCCTGTGGCTCAGTGGTTAAAGCGCGAGTCATTAAGTAGAAAATGAGCATGTCCAGAGGGTCATGGGTTCGAATCCCAGCCATGGCTCGTCCCAAGATGGGGGAAAAAAAAGGGGGGCAGCAGAGGGACATCCGGAGTCATGAACGGGTGTGGCCCAACCCCCTAGAGTGTCAGGAGATAAGGGCCGAAACACTTGCTTGAAGGGGGCTTCTCTTCTGAGGACTCTCTGCTGCCACGCTCTCCACGAGTTTCTTTCTACTGATGCATGGGTAAACCATTGACTTCGGGAATAGGCGGAGGACGTCCGGGAAAGACCGGAGGACACTGGGAAAGACCAGAACCAAGGGCTCTGTGGGCTGGCTCCCCACTTTGCCTTAAACATGTGGCTACTAAAAATAAAAGGAAAAGATGCTCCCAGGATTCACCGAAAGGGGGAGAGAATGATGAATCCATCGGTGCTCAACCAATCACGACTGCAAATCCCAAACGGACTATGAACATGGACCAAATGGAATATCCATGTGTCTGTGGAAAGCGTTTCGCTACCACCCGTGGCATGAAGATCCACAGAACAAAGATGGGATGTGTGAAGACTCATCTGAATGAGCAGCAGCGCACTGCATCAGCAGATAAGACGTCGGAAGACCAAGGCCAGGATTTAAACCACAGTCCCAAGGACATCACGCTTTTGGTTCGGATGAGGAATTTGCACGGGCCCCTCGATGCCAGGCGCCTGAAACTCAACCTGCCACGAGCAAACGAAACTGAAGATTGGGAGAAACTGGATGCAAAATCGTCCAAAATCGATGCATGATGGGGAAAAAAGCACCCTGGAACACAAACTAGCCACATATGGGGACATTGTGTAGGCCACATGTAGAGACGCCTATGGAGTAAAACTACCCAAAGAGAAAACACCTCCAAACAAATCCAGACGCCAAGAAAAGATGGACAAGATCAGAGTCCAAAAGAAAAACCCTAAAGAAGCAAATGAAGACCGCACTGCCAGCTAAAAAAAACAAGGCTTGGAAAAAACTGTGGGAAGCCCTGAAAGAAAAACACAGCGCCCTCAGCAAAGGGGAATCTGCGAGGAAGAGGAAACAAAAAGAAGAAGCACAAGAGCGCTTCTTCAGAGACCCCTTCAGTTTGCCAGAACACTGTTTGAGCACCAAAATCTGGGACCCTAAGTGTGGACAAAGGAGTTCTTGAGCAGCATCTGAGGAAAACATACTCTGACTCACAGAGCAAAGCACCATTTCGAAATTCAAGGTCTGGTGTGGCCAACCAACCCTGAGGAACAGTTCAATGGCAAGCCTCCAACTTTGGCGGAAAATAAAGAAGGTGGTCGACAAAGCCAGAAGCCAAATCATCACGGGCCAAACGGAAAACCTTACCAGCTTTACAAGAAATGTCCCAAGGTGCTGGAGTGGCTCCACAGGCTGCTGCGATCGGTTTGGGGAGAAGAACCAGAAGATCAGCAGCCAGTGGATGACGGCAGATGGTGTGTACACCCCCAAAAGAGCAAAACTCAAGTGACATCAGCCGTTCAGGCCAATATCACTACTGAACGTCGAAGGGAAAATCTTCTTCTCTGTCTGGCAGCAAGGCTGACCAAGTACCTGATGGAAAACAAGTACTTGGATGTGTCAGTCCAGAAAGGTGGCTTTCCCAGGCGTGGCTGGCTGTGTAGAAACACGCCACATGATCTGGGACGCAATCCAAAAAGCAAAAACAGAAAAGAGAGACCTGGACGTATGTGGCTTGATTTTGGCAAACGCATATGGATCTGTCCCCCACGAGATGATACAGTTTGGCTCTTGAGATGTACATGTGCCAAAGAACATCCGCGACATGCTCAAGAAGTACTTCAATGGTTCTCAATGCGGTTTCTCCCAAGGAGTACAAAAACTGATTGGATCAACTTGGAAGTGGGCATTGAAAATGGGCTGTGCAATTTCCCCGTACTGTTCGTGCTGGCAATGGAACTCATCTTGAAAGCAGCAACAAAACAACGCGAGACAAACAGACCTTGGCGATGGATACAAGATGCCTCCTCTCAAGCCTTCATGGATGACACTACAGTGATTTCATCCAGAGAAGCGAAAACACGTCATGTGCTGGAGAGGCTGGACGCCATAGTTGCCTCATCCAGAATGAAGTTCAAGCCAAAGAAAATACGGAGCTCTCACTGAGGAAAGGAAAAGTGGCCGAATCTGTGGTCTTCATTTGTTGCCAACCAGGCCATTCCAACTGTCACAGAAAACCAGTAAAGAGCCTTGGAAGATGGTATGATGATACGCTGAAAGACACACAAAGAGCAAAAAAAACCCAAGCAGATGGCGGAAGAAGGCTTGGAGACCATTGACCAGTGTGGGCTCCCTGGCAAATTACAAGGTCTGGTGTCTGCAGTTATGCTGATACCAAAGCTCCTAGGGCCCTCTGATGATATACGACATCTGCCCAGCCAGTGGAGGCAAGGGGAAGCCAAAATCAACAAGTTCACAAGGAAATGGCTTGGTGCCCCACCCTGTCTGACTGACATCGCGCTTTTTGGGTCGCCAAGAAAAGCTAAACTACCACTGAAATCCATCCTGGAGGAATACAAAGCAGGGAAGATCAGACTTCAAAGCATGCTGGAGGACTCAGGAGACAAGGTGGTAGAAGCAATCAAGCCCAGCTGAAGACAGGCAGAAATGGAAAGTTCAGAGGCGATGGATTCTGCAAAAGAAAGTTCAAGATCAGAGAAATAACGGACACCACAGACCAACAGACAAGGACTGGGGGTGACCAAAATGAATGGTGGGTCAAAGGCCAAAGGAAAAACCAAAGAGACATGCTGATTCAGGAGATGAGAAAAGAAGAGACCAAAAAAGACTCCAAAAAGCAGTCCCGCAGAGCCAGCAAGGGCAATGGACAAACGTGGGAGAATGCACTCCAAAAAAGTCTAACTTGGAATGACATTTGGCACATGGCCCCTCTCAGGATCAGCTTCATTCTCAGATCTGCATATGACCTTTTTGCCCTCAAATGCAAACCTGGTGAAGTGGGGGAAAAAAGACGATCCTGCATTTCCCCCTCTGCCAAAGAAAAAACAAACAGGCAGCATGTTCAAGCTCATGTAAAGTAGCCCCGGCTCAAGGAAGGTACACATGGAGGCACAACCAAGTGCTCAAAGAAATTGTACAAGTAGTCTGGGCTGGAACCAACACCACAAAGGGGGAATCAGGACTCCAAAGCACCCGCAACATTCTTCACGGCAGGAGGCAGCAAAAACATGGCCAAGAACAACAGTGCCACTCAAAACATGCAGGCAGAGTCTGCTGGATGGGGCAGAAGGGCTGGGAGTGCACTGCAGACCTCAGAATGGAAGAGTCCCCCCAGAGATCATCAGCAAGAGTGGCATGGACCAGACATAGTAGTCCACTCTAAGTCAACCAAGCAGCTGGGTCATGATCGAGTCACGGTGCCATATGAGAAAAAAGAATGGAGGCAGCTCAAATCTACAAGACTGAAAAGTATGGAAACTGGCAAACAGCCTGAGGAGAGAAGGCTATCAGGTCAAAGTCCCACGCAGAAATTGGAGCTGGGGATTTGTGGAACGTCTGCATACAGCCTCATGAAACAGCTCTCAGTTGCAGGGAAGGAAAAAACCAGAGCCCTGAAAGCAATGGCAGAAGCGGCAGAGAGGTGTTCAAGCTGGATCTGGTCAAGGAGGAACAAAAGTGAAATTCATAAGGCTTAATTTCCCTACAAATATCAGGTGTCCCTGTGGGTCAGTGGTTAAAGCGCGAGTCATTAAGTAGAAATGAGCATGTCCAGAGGGTATGGGTTCGAATCCCAGCCATGGCTCGTCCCAAAATGGGGGAAAAAAAGGGGGCAGCAGAGGGACATCCGGAGTCATGAACCGGGTGTGGCCCAACCCCCCTAGAGTGTCAGGAGTAAGGGCCGAAACACTTGCTTGAAGGGGGCTTCTCTTCTGAGGACTCTCTGCTTTCCACGCTCTCCACGAGTTTCTTCCTACTGTAATGATCTTCGAAATTTCAAAATGAATATGTGAACATTTTTTTTCAGGTTTATCAATATTAATGGCATTCTTAACAACAAAACAACAACCCGGGGATTTTTTAAGAAAACATAGATGAAAGAAAACAAAAAACAATATCTATTTACCGAAGCAATTAAAAAAAAACAAAAGAACAACCTGTACGCAAACACGCGCACATAGATAGTTGATGTCGTTAATCAGTCCGAGGAAAAGATGTGTCTTTAGGGAAGTTTTAAAAGTCTCTAAAGAGTCCGTTTTTTTCCCCAGAGAAGAAGGCAGACCATTCCACAGAGCAGGTGTCTGGTAAGAGAAAGATCGTTGACCTGAAGATTTCAGGCGAGCGGAGGGAAACCGAAGCGGATGAGAATTGGTGGATGAGCGTAAGCTGCGAGAGGAAATAGAGATGAAGGAGGTCAGAGGGGTAGGAGGGAGCCCGATTATTCAGTGATTTGAAAACCAGGAGAAGAAATTTAAAGTCAATGCGAGACTGATTGGGAGCCAGTGTAAGGATGACAGAATTGGTGATATGTGACAGATCTAGAGGAGCGGGAGATCAGACGGAGGGTATTGTTTCATGACTTTTTGGAGTTTAGAGATGAGCCTTAAGGGACAACCGGCAAGGAGGGAGTATACAATGTCAATCCAGACAGACAAAAGCACAGATTAGAGTCTTCATGGCATTTGAGTGAGAAAGCGGCGAACTGAGGCTGATATCTGCGAAGTTCAAGGTAGCAGGACTTGCACACATAGAACATATGTTGAATGAAAGAGAGTTTGGTCGAGTGTAACGCCTAGGTTACGAACAGACACTGATAAATTTTTCTCATTTCATCAATATTTATAGAAAAAGGGTGTGAGTGTGATGTGTGTGTGTGTGAATGTGGTGTTTGTGGTGTGTGTGTGTGTTCGTTTTTCCCCTCGTTCCGGATTCCGACGCTTCAGGAGAATGTCAAGTTTTCGGTATATTGATACATTAGTATCCACCGCAAGTTGCTTTTCAGTCATTGAGAAGAGCATAGCGTGTGAAAACGGCGGAGTAACAAGTGTAATCAGTTTAGAGAAGCAGTCAGAAAACAAAAAAACGCAATGGTTACCGTCGAACAACTTTACAAAGCGTTGGCGTTCTTGCTGTGCAAAGGATAAAGCTAAAGAGTAAGCAAGTAAATTTGTTTTAAGAAATAACTTTACTGACGGACTGGTTCGTGAGGATCAGTGAGTGAATCCAGGGCCCGAGTGAGTGTCACAATGACACAATCAGTTGCAATCATTGTCAACATAAACATGACTTAATGATTGCCTGTCTGATAAGACGTAAACAAATCAAGCCACGAGCCTGACGGCTAAGTCATAGTGTACGCGAATAAATGAAGATGTTGAAAGGGAATGACTAGTACAATCTTACAAAAGTTACATCCCAGACTAAGCTAGGGAAAAATAATTGTAAATCTAAATGTAATGACTCAATGAGAGTTTTGTACAGTAATGTAGTAGTCATTCTGAATAAAAAGGATGATTTTTTAATTCGTATAAATGAGGAGAAGCCAGATATTATTGGCCTAACGGAAGTAAGAGCAAAAAATGTTTTATATCAGCCAAAGAGTTAATTTTGAATTGCTGGTTATGAATATGTTTCTGAATACAGGAAACCTAAAGGGTTATAGCCTCGTATTATTGCCAAGAGTTAAATCACAACATTTGCGGAGTTTGAAATAACAATTTCAAGAGCAATTAAATGGTGTAACTATCAGGGGTGGTAAACGATGAGACAAATTAGTGAGGGTGGTAGTACAGAAGCCCAAACCAAGATGAGAAACATTATGAGATATTTAACTTGCTAAACAGCAGAAAAAATGAGTAAATATAGTAAAATATGTATATTTGTGATTTTAATTTCCTGATGTAAAATGGATGGAACTTGGAATGTGATAAAAGTAATAATATTATGAAACTTAAGAGATGCTATTTATACAGAAAGTGACTAGCCCAACTCGTGTTCTGAAGACAGAAGCCAACAATAATGACTTAGTTTTAGTATGAAGGATCCTGATTCTGATATTGAATATAGTGACCCTTTGGGCAAAAGTGATCACTTGATTTTAACTTTTGAACTGTATATTCCCAAAGAAAAGACTAAAGAAAACCCTAAGTACAAATTTGACTTACAGAAAGGAGACTATAATAAAATGAGGAAAATGCTTTCAGAGAGTGTCAACTCCTTGCTTACAAATGATCAGGATGTTGAGGAAATGTGGAATGTCTTAAAATGCGAAGTTTTAAAAAGTATGGACGAATGTATTCCAAAGACTAATTGTAGCCAAAATAAAATGCTTAAACCACTTTGGATGAATGATAAAGTACTTAAAATGATTAAGAAAAAATATAATCTTTTCAAAGGTATTTATTGACGAAAGATGGGAAAGAATACAGTAAATATGCAAGAATGCGAAATAAGAGCAAAAATGAAATCAAATCAACAAGAAAAGCTTATGAACGTAAAATAGCGAACAATGTAAAAAAAATCCCAAAGTTTTTTGGAAATACGTGCAAGAACGTACAAAAGTAAACGCAGGGATAAATACTCTAAATGATGGTAAAGGAGGGTTGGCCGAGTCAGATATGGAGAAAGCTGAAGTTTTAAATGAGTTCTTCGCAAGTGTCTTTGCTAATGAAGATACAAATAACATACCTGATCTTATAGAATGTAGTAAATCTAATGGAATTTCAGTTACAGATATAATAATTACTTCAGCTGCAGTAGAGAAGAAGTTGTTTGAATTGAATCAGTCTAAAGCGCAGGGACCTGATTTAATACCACCTAAAGTTCTAAAAGAATTAAGTAAGGAGTTAGCTGTACCGCTCAGTAAGATTTATAATAAATCATTAGAGACAGGAAAATTACCCCTCGACTGGAAATCGGCAGAAGTTACTGCTATTTTTAAAAAAGGGTCAAAATCTGAGCCAGGCAACTATCGTCCGGTAAGCTTAACCTGCATTGCATGCAAAGTGCTAGAATCCATTATAAGAGATGTCATAGTATCTCACTTCACTGATAATAATTTGTTTGCAGTATGCCAGCATGGCTTTCGTAAAAAAAGGTCTTGCATATCACAACTACTTGAAGTTATGGAAGATTTAGTTAACATGCTAGAGAATAAGTACTCTGTTGATATAATTTACCTTGATTTCCGTAAAGCTTTTGATACGGTTCCGCATGAGAGATTATTGAAAAAAATGGAAGCATACGGTATAGTAGGTAAGTTGCTAAACTGGATTAGAGATTTTTTGTCAAATAGAAAACAAAGAGTAAGAGTGGGTAACTGTATGTCAACAGAGAAAGATGTTATGAGTGGTATTCCCCAAGGGAGCATTTTAGGACCTGTACTGTTTACTATTTTTATAAATGACCTTCCAGATGAGGTAAATAGTTTTTGTAAAATTTTTGCTGATGATACAAAAATATATGACAAATCAGATAACTATAGTAGTCTGCAAGAAAATTTAAATTGCCTCCAAAACTGGTCAGACAAGTGGAATCTATATTTTAATGTTGAAAAATGTAAAGTTTTGCATGTTGGCAAAAACAATCCAGAACATGAATACAACATGAAAATAGATGGTGGAAATAGGCTGGTACAGAAATGTGAGGAAGAAAAGGATCTGGGTGTAATCTTTGATAAAGATTTACTTTTTGATACTCACATTCAAAAGTGTATAAATAAAGCAAACCAAATGATTGGATTAATAAAAAGAACTTTTATTTACCTAAATAAAGAAACGTTTTTAAAGTTATATAAAGCTATGGTTAGACCGCATCTTGAATATGGCAATATAATCTGGTACCCACACTTGAAAAGACAGTCAATAGCAATCGAAAGAGTACAGAGAAGAGCTACTAAAATCTTGCAAGAATGTACAAACATGTCTTATACAGATAGATTAAATTACTTAAATTTGCACTCTTTAAAAGGCAGACGTGTTAGAGGGATTTGATTGAAGTGTTCAAAATATTTCACCAGCAAACGGACATACAGTGGGACTATTTTTTTGAGACTGTTAAAACAGATAGAACAAGAAATTTGGAAGGCAAAATATTTGTTAAGCAGTTTCATACTAATATGGGGAGATTCAAGTTCAGTAACAGAGTTATTGCTAACTGGAACAGTTTGCCAACTGCACTTAAATTTGCTAAAAATACTAACGTTTTTAAGAATTTGCTGGATGAAGACTTGAAATTTAAAGTACAGTTTAGAAGCTTTGATGAATAAGAAGGAAAATTTATATTGCATGCATTTTCAACCCTGTCATAAAAGTAAAATAACACGAGGGGACATTGAAAGGCTTAACGGCCTATGTATTGATTACGTCCCTACACACTACTAAACTAATACTACTAATAGTAGTTCTGCATGGTGACTGCCTCATCAGAATCGAGAACGGAAATTTTTACGCATTCATGCCGAGGCCCAAGTTAGAAGGTGATTTTTAGAATCGTAAGGTGAAAGCAGTATGGCTCTTTGAGAATAAAAAGTGAAGTAATCACTTTAAAGAATAGGCTAATGCATTTGTTTTCCCTTTGGAAAGCTTTAAATGAAAAGTTTCAAAATGGCGTCACTGACGGCGGAGAACGAAGCAAAATTTAGAAAGAGAGGGCGTTAGTTACCGCCAATGACATTGACAAACAAAGCACATGACAAGACACGATGTATTTCAACCTCTTGGGTCTTCTTCAGGCAAAAAAAAAAAAAATCACATTTAACATCTAGGACAGTACAAACAAAGAACAAAGAGTGACTCATCTGTTGTTGTCCATGTGGTAGAAAGATTCTCCCTACCACATGGTTTAGGTTTAGGTTTGTAGGGACAATTGCCTTTAGCAATTATAGCCAGAACTGGCTTTACATGTCCCTTCTATGTGTTATCTATCTTCACACGGTCAAGTCTTTAACTCGCTCAAGTCTTTATTTATCATAGTCAAAATAAATAGTCATCGATAGAGCTTTTGAAACGGTTAGTATTTTGTGCACGTTTAATGTTTGGGGTTAATTTATTCCAAAGATTTGTTACTCTGTTACTAAAAGAAAATTTCCTTAGGTTAGTGCGATAATATTCATGATAAATTTTATCCACACTATTTCTGGTAATATCAACTCTAGATGCAGTAAAAAAAAAAATTTGAAATAGGAATATTGTCAACACAATTAAATATTTTATAGACTTAGATCAAATCGCCCCTCACTCGTCTTGTTTTTAGGGTAGGCAGTCCAAGAGCTTTTAACCTACCTTCATAGGAAAGATTTTGAATATTCTTTACAAGCTTTGTTGCTCTTCTTTGTACTCTTTCCAAAGCAGCAGACTGCCTCGTTAATTGAGGATACCAAATTGTATTGCCAAATGAGGTCTAACGAAAGCCTTGTATAGTTTTGTAAAAATATAAATCTATGTGACTAAAAGTACGTTTAATTATACCAATCATTTTATTAGCTTTATTTATAGAGTTTTTAATATGCTTATCGAATACCAGGCCAGAATCAAAAGTGACACCAAGATCTTTTTCATAATCACATGTTGAAATATCTGCACGCTCACCAGTATTACTGTTTAGCATTGTATATTGGTATCTTTGGTTCTTACGTCCAACATGTAACACGTTGCACATGGACAACAACAGATGAGTCACTCTTCGTTCTTTGTTTGTACTGTCCTAAATGTTTAAATGTGATCTATTTTTTCTTTCTTTTTTTTTCTTTTTTTTTTGCCTGAAGAAGACCCAAGAGGTTGAAATGCATTATGTCTTGTCATGTGCTTTGTTTGTCAATGTCATTGGCGGTAACTAACACCCTCTCTGAATGAAAATTTAGAGAATGGCACAGTATTTAAATGAAGTTAATGACTTTTATGTGAGCGCAGGTCACCCTCAATTTCTCTATAATATTATATCCTTGGGAAGTTCTGCAACTCGCAATGGGATTGCCACTTGTCTTTCATTTGTGGTTGACTCTTGTCCAATATTCAAAATGTGGGAACTGATTTTAAAATGATCCACCAGAAAATACCCCCATTAAATTTATTCTTCTTCTTCCAGCAATGTCCACCTGCCGAGTATAAATTGGCAATTATTGACATGCTGGAGGGTCACTGAGCAGCTTCAGAAAAAAAAATAAAATAAAATAAAGAGATTTACGTGGAGGGTCTGGTCACCTTCGAAATGAAGGAGGCCAGGGTGGGGGATTTGACGACTTCTGCGGACAGGTCATTGCAGTCGCGGATGGTACGGGGAAGAAGGCATGGATTTACTCATTACCTCTCCCTTTATTCTTTATTCTTTAGCATATTCAGCCATCACTCTGTCCATACCTCAGGAATGATGAAATTTTATCGGATAAAGGCAAGGGTGCACCAGACAGACTGAACTTCGTGTACTTCAGAAGTGTTTGTGAACTACAGAAGTTTTTTCGCCCACAGACATTCAAGACTTGGGTATAGCTCAGCAATATTGTGCTGGATTAAATTTTGATACTTGACAAATATTTGTCACAGTCAAAATCCACCAAAAGATGATCTTTCAACTTAGAAGTTAGAACTCACTACACTGACTCAAAAAAAAAAATGGCGTCTTTGTTTTGCTTTCAATACTAACTCAGCAGCTTGTGTTTAGTTTTGTGCATACAGGTAAGGTAGGTTGTCAAGAATAATGAACAGATCATAATGAAAACAAAAAGTAATAATCCTTAACAAATTATGTCAAAACAAAATTCTAGAGGAGGTGGGAGGACTAATAGCACAAGGAGATCGACTGGGGGACTCAGAAAGATAGGGAAACTCCCAGAGAGATGAAAAAACCTGAAAGTCGAAGTGCCGTGGAGGAGAGGGCAAAATTCTTTATTTTTCTTAAATGTGAGGTGGGGATAGAAGAAGACCAAACGAGTATACAGTGTCACGGTTGTAAACAATGGTATAACGAAGAATGCATGACACTTACAGACTGGGACTTCAGCTATCTGAGCGAGAAAACTGAGATAGAAGGGAAAGAATGGTTATGTCAAAAACGTTATGCAGCGGAGGGGGAAAAGAAAACTGGAATTGAGGCAGAAATATACTTACTGGTCAGGCTGTTTGAAAAAGTAGAGGAAAGGCTAAAGTTAGAAGAGAAGATAGAGGAGGTTTTAGAGAAAAACTCCATCCAAAAAGGTGACAGAACTGTGGGAAGAGAAGGTGGAGAAAGAAAAAAGAGAGTTGAACCTGATTTTTACAAACATTTCAGAGAGTGGTAGTGAGAACAGAGAATAATGAGTGAAAGTAGATAAGGAAAGTGTACAAAAAGTGGTTGAAAAGATCTGTCCTCACCTGAAGGAGGAGACTTTCCAGGAGCCAGTGAGACTTGGAACCTTCAGCATTAGGTCAAAACCCAGACTACTCAGAGTAAGTGTCCAAACCAAGGAACTAAAAAAAGAAATTTTGAGAAATGCCCGCAGAATCAATGTAGGGTGACAGATCGGAAAAAAAGGGTATACATAAACCCAGGTTATACACCAAATGAGAGACAAAAGAACAAGGAACTAAGGGAAGAACTCCGACAAAGGATAGAGAAGGGAGAAAAAGACAACTGAATTGAATCAGAGGTGGGAAAATTGTGCGTGTACAGTGGAAACCCAGGCCTGGCCAGGGTAACCAGAAGAAGACTTACAATCTAACTTCAAGAAAAAAGAACATGTGATTAGTTTTAAAAGGAGTGTAGTCTATAGAAAACCTGCACAGGAACTTTCATACACATTCTTGTATACAAATGCAGATGGACTGTTGAACAAAAAAGATGAATTACTTGCATTAGCTGAAGAAGAAAAACCACATATTATGGTTAATCTATTACCAAAAAAAAAACAACAGAAAAAGGTAAATTTTGTTGAATATTCAATACATGTACCAGGTTATGAACTATTCTTCAGTGAGTATCCCAAAAGGGGTATACCTTTATATCAGATGTGAAGGATTCTATAAATGCCAAAGAATAAACGCTTATGAAAGATAATCACTTTGTTGAAAATTTGTGGATTACCTTTTCAAATAAGGATATATATAGACAAAAAATACTGATTAGAACTATTTACAGAAGTCCGAACACAACAGTTGAGAATGAATAAAAATGTTTGAGTTGTTAAAGCAAATCAGGTTTGAGAAATTCAACTGTGTCTGTATTACTGGTGATTTTAACTTCCCAGACATTGATTCAGATTGGCAAGGTACTGACTCTGGTGAAAGAGGACAAACGTTCATAAATTGCTCACAAGATGCATTTTTTAATCAGATGGTGAAACAACCAACAAGACATAGAGAGAGACAGAAATCAAATATACTGGATTTTGTACTCGTTAATGATGAAAACATGATATCGGACATTAAACATTTAGCTCCTATAGGCTAATGTGATCATGAGGTTTTAATGTACTCTTTGTACTTTGGGGAGGACCAAGAGAAAGAAGAACCAAAGCAGTCATATAATTTTAAGAAAGGTAAGTTTATGCAAATAAAAGAAGAACTGAAGAAGATTGACTGGAATAAACCCAATGATCTTAGTGTAGAACAATGCTGGAGGGAAACTAAAAGTACTTTAAATTCCTTAATAGAAAGCAACGTTCCAAACAAAGCATTAAGAATAATTTTAAAAAAACAGAAACTAAAGACAGTGGATGAATGCAAACAAAATGAAATTTTTTAAATAGAAATATAATATGTACCAGAAGTTCCTTGTCACGAAGCAGGGAAAAGATTATCAGAATTATATTAAAGCATGTAGTACTTGTAACAAAAAAGTAAAAGCAAAAGAGAAATTTGAAAAGAAGCTATCAAAGGAATGTAAAAATAATCTGAAAGCTTTCTGGTGATATGTACAATATCAAAAACAAAGATGAATACAGGAGTGAGCCCTTTAGTAACTACAGAGGGTGACACAGTAGAGACAGATAGTGGTAAGGCAGATATTTTGAATGCATTTTTTCTAGTGTATTCATAAGTGAAGATATCAATAAAATATGCCTACTTTAAGTCCAGCTTCAAGGTCAAAAGGTATAATTTTGAAAAAATGTATACATTTCTGTGGAATCAGTTAATAAAAGAAACTTCAATCTCTGAACCCTAATAAGGCATATGGTCCAGATGCCATTCCATCAAGGCTACTAAACGAGCTAAATGAGGAGATTGCCTTCCGACTTTATATACTGTTTACTAAATGTGTTGAAGAAAGGATAGTGCCTGCAGACTGGAAAACAGATACAGTTATACCAGTATTAAAAAAAAAGGTACTAGGACAGATGCAAGGAATTATAGATCAGTGAGTTTAACATGCATTATATGCAAAATTTTAGAATCCTTTATTAGGGAGGCTATTGTTAAACATATCATGGAAAATGAATTATATCAGCCCTGATGTGGCCCTTTGCGGTCGGCTGGGCTATAAGCAACATTATCTTATCCTAAATGAATTATATGGTGAGAGCCAACATGGATTTCGCACAAACAGATCTTGTGTGACTCAAATTCTAGAAGTGATGGAAAACTTCACAAAGGAGATAAAGGAGAGAATGTATTTAGACTTTAGAAAAGCATTCAGTTCAGTACCACATGGAAGACTATTCAAGAAGTTGGATTCTTATGGAATAGTAGGAAATGTACTTGTTGGGTTTCTGTCAAAAAGAACTCAAAAGGTAAGGATTGGTAGTTCCTTCTCTCATAGTGCTGATGTTATTAGTGGGATACCACAAGACAGTATTTTGAGACCAATATTATTCATGGTGTTTATAAATGATCTCCCTGTTGAACTAAAGAGTACATGTAAAATTTTTGTCGCCGAAATCCCATAAGGAATTACAAAAGGATATTGAGACATTAGTACAGTGGTCTGATACTTGGAACCTATATTTTAATGCAGAAAAATGTAAAGTACTTCATGCTGGAAAATCAAACCCACAAAATGATTATTTATTATAATGAAAGGAAAGGAAAGGAAATAAAAATATAAATGTCAGGAAGAGAAAGACCTACGTGTGACTTTCAACAAAAATTTGCTATTTGACAAACATATTGCGAATAGTATTAACAAGGCCAACAGAATGATGGGAATAATAAAAAGAACCAGTACATGTATAGAAAAGGACACTTTTTTACATTTGTGTAAAACGCTAGTAAGATCCATTCTTGTATATGGCAATACAGTGTCCAGTGCTAAAGAAACGATCAGAAGCTCTAAAACAGGTTCAAAGAAGAGCAACAAAGATGATCCATATTATAAAACTAAAAGATTACTCATACAAAGAAAGATTAAAATATTTACAACTTACAACACTGAAAGCAAGAAGAATAAGAGGGGACTTGATTCAGACATATCTAAAGGTATTGATGATGTTGACAAGGCATGTTTTTTTTTTTGTTCTCCACAGATCAATACTACAAGAAACAGTGAAGATAAATTACTCAAATAATATTCCAGAACTAATTTGAGAAAATTTATATAACAGAGTGGTCAATTTTGGAATGAATTAACATCAAACATGCACCTAGTGTAAATGTATTTAAGAACCTCATAGATAAACATAAATTAATAACGAAATTGAAATATGAATTTGATGGCTAGAGAAGACTGAGCAAGTCTGCGACTGAACCAATAGGCAACCAAAAAAAAAAAATATATAATATATATAGAAGGGGTGTAAAAAGCCTAAATAGGCTAAGTTGTTTTAATACAACGCCCCAAATCCTGATCCTGATCCTGAAAAGGAGGTTCAACTGCACTTTGCATTTTCGCTAACCCCAACCATCCCACCCCTTACACCAAACTGGAGCTGCTGCAGAGGTTCGAACCAGGTGGCAGAGTGCTTTGGGTTCAGCCCATATCGGGTGGCTACAAGTATCCTTGTATTTTCCAGTCAGCTATGGCAGAGAAAGAATTTTCTGTCTTACCGGAAGGCCAATAAATAAGAAAAAAGTTCATTTTTTAAGGCGCCTGTTTTTGTTTTTCTTAGTTGGGTTATATTGTTCATCATATACAATTTTGATTCAGATTAAAGGATTACGTCCCTTTCAGTGAGTATCTTGTGTTCTGTCAATGCTTAAGTTTACGCAGCCAGAACAAGGAACCAACCACTGAACCAGGCTTCTTTCCCAAAACTACAGCTAGCTCAAGATGTTTTCAGGCAGCCCAACTCTTAAATGTCCCATATCAAATGGAAAATCTTCAAAAGTCAGTCTATGCAGAGCGAAACCAAAAACAAGTGTCAAATGTCTTCATCATGTAGGCATCAGGTTTGATGACAAAAGATGGCGCCTGATGCTGACCAGTGCTCTCCAGCGTGCTACTATTGTTACATTGACTCAGCAGGTGCATGTATATAGTTTTGCACTTACAATTTTATGCACAATTAATCTTAACAGTTCAGTTTCTACCTTTCAAGTTTCAGGGAAGTCGATAGGTCGCCACCAAGGCGGCTGTACATTTTAACTGAATTTGCCTGATGCGATTTTTAGGTGCCATTTGTGATGGGCAAATGTGAAATCTAAGTCATGTTCTATTTCAAGATGATGTGGACAGCAGACAAAGTTGTTGAACCATAGACCATAGTTTATTTTTACATGGACTCTACTGCCTAATTGTAATACAGTCACTGTTGCATTGTGTCAGTCTCCCCACAGTCACACTAGCACATTGTACAGGGACTGAGTTAGTCACTTAGCTGCAGTAATTGTGTGAGAAATGTCATTGATCATGCTTACCATCATTCCCAGTCCTACATTATCTAAACTCAAGTCAGAGTTAAAAACATACTTCTTTAGGAAAGCCTTCTTCAACCATAATATCTAAATGCTGTGTCTGTTATTCTGACCTGACTTTTTATGTACTGCATGCAAAACTGTATTGTTTACGCTTGAACCGATGAACTTGATAAGTGCGCCTGTGTCAGTAGGTGTGTGTGTGTGTGTGTGTGTGTGAACATATGTTAGTACGAGTGTTTGAGTGTGTGTTGAGCGCAGTGAGTTGATCCCAAGAATTGCGCTATATAAAATCCATACATTATTATTATTATTAAAGATTTACAGACCAGGCCTCTTCAACAAGAGAAAGTCTTTCTGAGCAAGTGCATCTGTGTCGGACCAACAGGATTTGACAAATCTGATCTTTCCATGCTTCTTAGGTTCCTTTCTTCTCTAGAGTTACAGGGTTTTTATCTTGCCTTATGTAGGCATCTCCTGGCCAGCTTCCAAAATCCTGCTCTGTAGGGGAAGGTCCTTGCAAGGTCCTGAATTCCCACATTGCCCTACTCATACCAGGTGCATTCTTAAGGGCCATCACTCGCCTGCCCGAGCATTTTTATGTGCCTGCTTGAGTAGAAAAGAAAAACTACCATTTGATGCTCCACCATAGGATTTTGAAACCCATTTGCCTTGACTTTCACATTTTTCCTTGAACAGGAACCAGCTCACTGCCAGGCCTTGCCCTATTACAAGGCAGAAGACTTGAGGACTGATACCCACTTCTTATGGTCAAGACCCTCAGCTTTGGGTCAAGCTTCTTTGACAGCTCCTGTCTGTATTATGTGTATAGCATATGGATGTTTTCTCACCCGAGGAATTTGTATCAACAATGCAGATCATGCTCTTGGTCACTGAAGTCTATCATGCTTCTGGGGGATGACTGACCAAGTGAATATGTCTTCATGATAACCCGGGTACTCCCTGACTCAACAAGCATACATGGTGAAGGGTTAATGCCTGGTTGCATCCAACAAGACCTTACCACCTGACTGTAGGAGATGGTACTCTGACCGTCAAGCTTTCTCTCGACAGGAGACATCCTCTCCAGGACAAGCACAGTGCAGTCACCTGGGAGCTGACTGACCTGTTCATTGTTCGCAATTCTAGTTCTTTCCCCTGGACAAGTCAAGATCATTATTACCACTCAACACCCAACACTTAATAGAAAATGTGATTGCATCCATTCATTGGTGGGAGGAAACACATGAGCATTTTTTTAGATTGCGGTCAGCTGCACAAGGCATGTCGCAGGAAAGTTAATTATGTAACAGGTTTTGTGTCTTACGTTGCAAACTTCAAATTAATGCTGAACTAGTCTGAAGACTGATAGAGGGCTCTTATTCTTTTATAACTTCACTAAAGGATGGAATGCCTGTATCCTTTCTTCCTTCATACATCAGACAGAGGTCACACATGATGGATTGAGCATCTTCAGTCAATTTAGGAAAAGAAGGAAGTCACAGGAAAACAACATAAGAAAATTGTAGTGTCTGGTCACTTTCATGACTTTGAAAGTCTGATGAAGCTATACTGTTATCAGTTTGAAATGGCCGATCATCTGAATATTTCCTAAATCATTATGCTTGTACACATAGCTTGCACACACACGCACACGCACACACACACACACACACACACACACAACTTTTTGCATGTGCATGCACACTCTGTTTCTCTCACTTTTCCACATTTTGATTTTTAGATGCTGCTTATAACCGAAGTGAAACGTAACATTCCCGCACACAGTTGTCAATATCTGTCAACACAATCTAGGCGAGCAGATGTACACTCTCTCTCTCTCTCTCTCTTTCTCTCTCTCTCTCTCTTTTCTCTCTCTCTCTCTCCTCTCTCTCTCTCTCTCTCTCTCCTCTCTCTCTCTCTCTCTCTCTCTCTCTCTCTCTCTCTCTCTCTCTCTCTCTCCTCATTATCCTTTTAATGCTTCTTCGTTTTCTTGACTTTATTGGCTGTACCGAATGTATCTCTGTGTGTGTGCATGCACATGCACGCGCATGTGTGTGTTTTAACATTTGTGTAAGGAATTGACTTTGGCAAAGTGACAGCCCTGAAATTGAAATGACCTTTTGTAGTTGGCTGGACTATGAATGTGAATTGAATTTAAATGCATTAAGATAAGTTGATCAGCAGCAGTTGCACTTTTGTTCACAGCATTTATGTGTTTTATGCCATCTGTTTTGATTCCTTGAGTATATGAAAACTAATCTGTCACTGGATCATACATAGATACTTTGATTGTTTTATGCAGCATGAAGCAGAGTACCGTTTATTCATGGAAGCGGTCAAAGGGAGTTCGGGAGAGAAACGTCTGGCGTCGCAGTTCATGGCACGTTTCTTTAAACACTTCCCTGCAATGGCCCGAGACACCATCAATGCCATGTTCGACTTGTGTGAAGACACAGACGTCATGGTGAGTATGTTAGCTGTGAACTAGCCATCATTTAACGGTTTCTTTTTAGTGCTGTCAATTAGCACTTTTTATGTTCCTTAAGACATCATTGAGAGTTGAAGCAAACAGTGGCCTTGGGACTCACTCGATTACTAAAGCTAAAATGATTCCAGAGGAGGGATGGATATCAATTTGAACATCTCGGTATTGCATAATATCAGCAGACATGCTGTTTTCTCTTTCTTTGTAATGGAATTGTGGTGTGGTGGTGAAGGTGAATTACTGAATAGGAACATGATGGTGAAGTGAATTGAAATGTGATCAGTTTTATGATGTGCTATATTTAGGAATAGATTTTGTATTTTTAGTTATTGAAGTTACTATTCTGTGCCACTGGTCTTAACATGCTCAACAATTCTGCCTGTCATGTTTGATTAAAAAGTTCTTGTAAAGAACACTGTTCCCATTCATTTGGGCATTGTTTTCTGTACCAAATGAGTTTCCTCTGTGGTGATTGGCATGCCCCCAGTGAGTCTAGTGCAGAGGTTCCGTTAGACCGGCATATGCCGGTTTTTACCGGTAAATATTTGCCTTGTACCGAAAAAAATAAAAGCCGCCGGTACCGTGTACCGGCAGAACATCTGAGCGCTTTGACTCTCCTCTATCCCTGCACTGTCTGTCTCTCCGCCTGTCAGCGGGTGAGCGGGGATGGCAGGCAGGAAATAAGCCATGCCATGCCGACAACAATACATCTGACATCACTCCTCTTCCCCCTTCCTTTCAGTCCCAGGACCTTTGCCCCCCTTTTTTTTCAGTAGAGACATATGGATTGTGTGCGTGTCATGCTGACAGTCTGACCCTGGATTGAACTTGCGGTAATCCCCGACCCAGTTTTCAATTGACTGTCGCTGTTTTCAACATCACTTTGAGTAACTGCATGGTTCCATGACGAACACTGACGGAATTCTTTCGCACGTGTGGATAGGTAAGTGAGAAGTTTGTTAAGTTTGTTTTGTTTGTTTGTTTGTCTGTTTTTCTTTCAAGTTACGTTTTGTTGGTTGGTTTGGTTTGGTTTTGTTTTTGTTTTGCTTTTTGTTTTCATTTATGATTTTTTTGCATGTTACTCTCTCCGTCGACTTTTCTGTTGAGTTCAGTTGACTGAAGGCTGTCACTGACAAGCCTGTTACGTGCTATCCGTGCCGGTAGGCCGCTCGCTATCGCCCGTTCGCGTGACCCAGAATCGCGGTTGAGTGTGTAGTGCATGGCAGGCAGCCAAGCGCGGTACCGGCTGATTTAAGACTTGTACCAGAAACTTTTGTTGTTGTCGGTACCAAGTACCGCAAAGTCTATAGTCTAGCGGAACCTCTGCTAGTGGATGAGAACTGTAATCCTATTTGCACCAACTTGTGCAAAAGCAGGAAGTATTTATACATCCAGTGTTTGTATTTTCATTTTGCAGATTCAGAGTGCATGAGGGAAAGTGAAAAATTCTGGTGATTATGTTTTTCAGATTCGAAGCAAGCCATAAAAGACTTGCCATCACTGTGCAGAATATGTCCTGAGCACACTCCTCAGATTTCTGAAGCCCTCAGTCAGCTGTTGGTGTCGGATGACTCCACAGAACTGAGTGTCATTCAGGCGTCGCTTGTGTCTCTCTTCTCCGTCAATGCCAAAGGTCTGTGTCAAATGGAAAAGGGTGTCGTATTGAGAGTTTCCTCTTTTGAGTGAAAAGTTGTGTCCATATTTTATTTTCATTTCAGTCTCGTTCTCCTTTTCATTGTCATTATGTTGCCTTTTTCACAATTTAGTTGTTGTGTTTGTGGTTATCTTTCTAACTGTATCATGTTTTTATAAACTGTTAATTGTATTTTATTTTCACATTTGTCGATAGAGAATTTTTTTGTTGTTTTTTTTTAGTGTTAAGTTTCAAAACAGAATGAAATAGAAGACAAACTCATTACACTGTACATTTTCCCTGTTGATAGAAGTGTGTATCTTTTACACACACACACAAAAAGACACACTCGTAAGTCATATTTACAAATACGCTGTTCTATATATAAATCAATTGCTACCTCCCTTTGTGTATGTGTTAAACATGATCATCCGTGTTTACTCTGTAAGTTGAAAGTTGACTCTGACCGGACCTGGATTATGTTTCAGGTGCTTTGGAGGGGATGTTCCAGTACATACTAGCAGAGCATGAAGATGATGACAACATTAGAGAGAAGGTGCTGAAATTCCTGACGCAGAAACTGAAGACCTTGCCAGAAGACACATTAGATAAAGATGCTGAGGAATTTGTGGTCACCCAGTGCAGGAAGGTTAGTGGAAGAGGGGTGTAACACTTGACATTTCCTCTACTGTTGCTTTGTGGTGTTTTTGATGTTGCTTAAGGTTTGTCATAAATATCTATCCAGTGCTGATAATTTCATGTATTTGTGTGTACAGTATTCTCTGTTGTAGCCAAATGAAAAGAAAGTTTGCTGTCTGTGAAGCTAACAAGAAGAATGCCAGTTTCAGTTTATAATTTACTATAGTTTGTTTATCCCAAGTTTTTCTATAAATTTTTTTCTGATATTGAATTGGTTTTGTGACTCTTTTCTGTTGTGCCTCCTCAGGCTCCAAATCTCACTGCTAAAAGCTGGAGCATACTTCTGAGACATGAATTGCTTGTTGAAACCCAGCATTACTCCTGACCTGAGTTTATATATAAACAGTAGACATGGATGATGGAAAGTGGTGTAATGCTTGCAGGTGTTGCTGGACGTAACCAAAGACGAGTTCCTAGCGGTAATGGACATTCTGCGCAGTCTCAAGTCATGAGCACTGTGCAGGGGAGACAACAGCTGGTGGAGATTGTCACGGAACAGGCCGACCTGGATCAGCCCCTGGAGGTCAGTGTGTTGAAATGTATGCGGCTACCAGTATTAAGCCAACTTCTTGTCTTTTGTGGGATTTATCTTTCGTCCTTCTTTTTTTTTTAATTGTAGATTTGAAAGGATTTTTCCTCTAGAAAAAAAAAATGATACGGGGGGGGGGGGGGGGGGGGGGGGGGGGGGGGGTGGGGTGGAAATTTTGTTTATGAATATATAATTCTGTGATAATTTTTTGTTGACGGTCTCAGTCCAACACATGGCTATAACATGTGAGGAAAAAAGAAGGCATTGGAAACATGTAAACTCTGCCTTGATCCCTCACATCTTACAACTTTTCAGTCATCAATTTTGCTCTTTTTTTAGTTGCCACATCCAAGTTAACCATATAACCAAGGCGTGAGTATTAGTGTCTGGTGTCAGTTTTGTCAAACAGCCATTCATCAGTTCCTGTAGACTAGGCAGATCCAAAGTGCCCACCCAAATATTTTCACAGTATTATTTTCTGCTCTTTTGGATTTACGGGCCGTCGGTTTACTGTCAATATAGAAACTCCTGTGAATAATCTCCCTGTCAAAGTAATTTGCAGTGAGGATGTGCATGATTTACATATGATGATATACTGTCAAACTGCCATAACTCTAGAAGCACAGCTCACACTACCAGTCAATCATCTGCATTGTTGTGATCAGTCCACAGCTGCTAAGTGCAACGCTTTCTATATAGCTACAATTTCATTGAAAAATGCTGTGCTGCTACACTTTGTAACAAAATGCTTCACAAAAAATAAATAAATGAATAAGCAAGTAATTTCTGTTTTAAACACACACACACACACACACACACACTTTTCACCATTGTTGTGGCGGTAGATCTGTACACTGCAGACTCATTTTGTTTTTTTTTTAAAAAGAAGAAGAAAGAAAAAGAAAGTTCAGTGAGGAGAGGTTGTAAAAGGTGAAAAAAAAAATCGGTAAAGACGATCATGATTTCACCGCTGTGTTAAGTGATTTGGTTGTCGGCTATTCAGACTTTTTGTAGGTCAAGTGAAAATCACACAATAACTAACTACATATCCGTCGTCTTAGCATCTAGTAAGAAGGCGACATGCCCAGAAAATGGCTGTTGCTTTTTCTCCCTTCACATCTGCATATTCAGCACACTGGTAATCGCCCAGTTGTAAATTTACTCTTGAAACTCCCACTAACATTGAGATTATGTATAAAGAGAAGTTTTTTACTGGTTTATTCTAAAAGATGTTAAGGGTATTCATACACAGAAAGTTGTTCAAATGTCCATGCACTGCCAATGAGCTAGATTTCACAAAGGTGAATGTCACTGAATGACTGTTGTCATATTTAGTTTGCTTCAGGTACTTTACAGTGCTGTGAAGAATGGTACTGACCAAGTCTTTTGTACTGACTCCTTTCCCTCATTGTTCTTAATGTAGGGGGTTGGCACCTCTGTTCACCATATGCTGAATAAGGCTGCAGTGCATTACAGTGCTGTGAAGAATGGTACTGACCAACAGTCTTTTGTACTGACTCCTTTCCCTCACTGTTCTTAGTGTAAGGGGTTGGCACCTCTATTCACCGCATGCTAAATAAGGCTGCAGTGGATAATTTAAGTTTAAAATAAATGAATAGATCAGTAAATGTTTTTAGATATAACAAGAAATCTGTTTAAAAGAAAGATGAGGGGGGGGGGGGATGAAGGACTCATTGGTGGGACATATTAGACAGCTGACTGAACCTCATGCATGGATAGGCCACAAACATAGAAATAGTAGCAGCAACAGCTATAGTCAAATAGATCTTGATGATTGGACAATTTTTAACATGCTGTTTCTGTATTGTTTTGATATGTTTCACTGGCATGTGGATATTTTTAATTTAATGCTGACAGCAAGCAGTATTGATGATGGTTTATGGATGATCTGTGTGCAGATAACAGATGCAGACTGTGTGGATCGACTAGTGCAGTGTATGAGAACAGCGGCGCCACTTTTCTCTGTGAGTGCTCTCTTTGGGTAATGGGTCAGGGGATAAAGTGTGGTTCATGAAATTCACCTGCAGGCTTGGGATTGCATCAGTCTTGTATGCTTTCATTTGTCCTCCTTGTCTACTCTGTATTAGCTTGTTCTTGTTCAAGGTGTTGTGTTTTATCCAAATTTGGAATTCCTGTTCGTGTGGGGGTGGCGGGTTCCATATCTTGCCTTGTTTTGCATGAGTGTTGCTGGCATTTGTTCTCTGAATGTAAGGGGTATTGAGTAAATGGATTCAAATTGGAACATTATGTGCTGTTTTCTATCTGTTTTGGTATTGAAGGAAAGTATGTGAAGAAATTTTTGAGCTGTTGAAAAATAGTTTCAGCATGTACAAGCGTCAACGACAGGTCTTTTTCATTAATAAGTCAAGAAACAAAACCTGTTTATAAATATATATGAACATGTATGTATGTGTGTGTGTGTTTACATTGCCTCCTTTGTACAGTTTTCAGTGTTTTGTGTACTTTGTTAGTTTGAGTCATTTTTACAAATGCTGTTTGATATTGTTCTTAACCCATATTTAACCAGAGATGAAGCTTAGATTATGCTTGTGGGGCCTAGGCAGATAGCTGAGGTTTTATTGTCAGAACTATAGATCTCCCAGTGCAAAGGAGTATGTCGGTCATTGTTTAGAACTTCAGAAACATATCTAGGCTTTGGTAAAGCTCTAGCAGTGGGTATGCTTGAGGTCTTGACTGAGTTATCGACACTTCCTCGTAAAGTGCATACTATATATAAAAGTGTGTCCAGGTCATAAGTCACCATACATACAAATGCAAGTCCAGTTCAATATGGTTTCAATTTTATGTTGCTGTTGCAGAAAAACGTTCACTCTAAATCGTTTGTGACGTATGTGTGTGACCACGTTCTGCCAGTCCTTGACAAACTGGTCAGTCCAGAAGATACCAATGTTCCTCTGGACCTGCTCAAGATGTTTGCTGAGCTTTCTGAACATGCCGGTGAACTGGAGAACCAAGAGGCTTGCGTCGATAAAGTTTACTCTAGACTGTTGGTAAGGTTCTGTGTTCAGACAGTTGGTAAGGTTCTGTGCTCAGACTGTTGGTGAGGTTCTGTGTTCAGACTGTTGGTAAGGTTCTGTGTTCAGACTGTTGGTAAGGTTCTGTGTTCAGACAGTTGGTAAGGTTCTGTGTTCAGACTGTTGGTAAGGTTCTGTGTTCAGACTGTTGGTAAGGTTCTGTGTTCAGACAGTTGGTAAGGTTCTGTGCTCAGACTGTTGGTAAGGTTCTGTGTTCAGACTGTTGGTAAGGGTCTGTGTTCAGACTGTTGGTAAGGTTCTGTGTTCAGACTGTTGGTGAGGTTCTGTGCTCAGACTGTTGGTAAGGTTCTGTTGGTAAGGTTCTGTGTTCAGACTGTTGGTAAGGTTCTGTGTTCAGACTGTTGGTGAGGTTCTGTGTTCAGACTGTTGGTATGGTTCTGTGTTCAGTCTGTTGGTAAGGTTCTGTGTTCAGACTGTTGGTAAGGTTCTGTTGGTAAGGTTCTGTGTTCAGACTGTTGGTGAGGTTTGTGTTCAGATGTTGGTGAGGTTCTGTGTTCAGACTGTTGGTAAGGTTCTGTTGGTAAGGTTCTGTGTTCAGACTGTTGGTAAGGTTCTGTGTTCAGACTGTTGGTAAGGTTCCGTGGTAAGGTTCTGTGTTCAGACTGTTGGTGAGGTTCTGTGTTCAGACTGTTGGTGAGGTTCTGTGTTCAGACTGTTGGTGAGGTTCTGTGCTCAGACTGTTGGTAAGGTTCTGTGTTCAGACTGTTGGTAAGGTTCTGTGCTCAGACTGTTGGTAAGGTTCTGTTGGTAAGGTTCTGTGTTCAGACTGTTGGTAAGGTTCTGTGTTCAGACTGTTGGTGAGGTTCTGTGTTCAGACTGTTGGTAAGGTTCTGTGTTCAGACTGTTGGTAAGGTTCTGTCAGACATGTTTACCTCCCGACCTCACCGGGAGATTCTCCCGAGTTCAGACGTTGTTATACGGTCTCCCGCTCGACTTCAAATTTCCCGATCGCGAAACGCGCTTTCTCCCGTTGTTCACCGAAACCACTTCGCAGATTTCCGATCCAGAATTTTATCAACATACAGTTCACTGTCGGTGGTGCCCGGCCAAGTTACCTGTTCTCTCGCGCGTGTGCGGTGATGAGTTACGCGTCCGCCATAGTCGTCGCGGGCGGGAAGTTGATGCAGCTGAACGCTACCACTTCTGCGCAGTGAAAAGGGCGGCGATTGAGAAGAAGCGTGCTCATGAAACTGATGAAAGCGGCGGCGACTCAGACTGTGATTCCGTGTGATTGATGCGGTTAAGAAGAAGAAGAAGAAATATTTTCAAAAGTTCAAGCTGCAGTACCAGACAGACTTCCCGGACATTATATCATCAAGTAAAGGAGCAGAGTTCGCCTTCTGCACCAAGTGCAAACTTCACTTCAGTATCTGGCATGGCGGACAACACGACATAAAAAGGCATGTCAACTGTGAGTCTCATCAGTGTTGCGCGCGCAGTTCCGGCCCACAGATTACGAACTTTTTTACGGCTGCCGTGACCAAAGACGACGCCAAAGGAAAGTTGGAAGATGACATCACAAAGGCAGAAGCAACACTGTGTCGAGTGATAGGACATTGTAACATGCCTATGGCCACTGCAGACATGTTGACACGGTGTGTTCAAATTCATGTTTCCAGACAGCAAGATTGCAGCAGGTAAGTCAGATTTTGGTCTGATAATGTATGATATGCCTTTATAATAAATAATGAGTGTTTGTTATTCTGTCCGGCTTAGTTCTCTCTCTCTCCCTCTGTCCCTCTCTCTCTCTCTTTCTGTCCCTCTATCTTCTCTCTCTTTCCCTCTCTTTTTCTCTTTCTCTCCCTCTCTTTCACTCTCTCTCTCTCTTTCTCTCTGTGTCACACACCACACACACACACACACACACACACACGAACACACACACACACACGAACACACACACATTTTGGCATCGCCCTCTGTTCATTTTTTAAGTAAAAAAAAAATCTTGTTAGTGTTAGGATTAGTTCAAAATCAAATTAGTTCTCTGTCTCTCTTTCACACACACACACACACACACACGCACGCACGCACGCACGCACGAACACGGACACGCACACACATTTTGGCATAGCCCTCTGTTCATTTTTTAAGTAAAAAAATGCTGTTAGAGTTAGGATTAGTTCAAAATCGAGCCTCAAAAGTTTTCCTTTCCTGGACCATGAAAAAAAAATCTGAGAAGAAATTCAACAACAGAATTTAGAAAAGATTAGGGCTAAGAGAATTTGTTTGATTAAGAATAAAATTAGGAATGAATTGGTGTGTGTGTGTTTCACACATAAGCAGTGGCCAGCTATGTACCCTCCCCACCCCCCTTCACTCCCCTCCCACCCTCCTCTCTCTCCCAATTTTTTTATTAAATCTATTTTTGTTTTATTCCATTTTTTTTCTTTTCCTTTTCGCTAAGCACCAACTTTACTCAAAATTATTATAATTGATGTTACTGCCAATAATGGTTGTTTAAGAATGCACTCTTCATTATTATTACCATATTTCCACTATAGTTATTAAACAAAATTATTATTAATATTACTACCATTATTATTATCATCATCTATTTATTCATTTACTTATTGACTATTATTTTTTTTTATATTATTATTATTATTTTTTAATTTTATTACTTATTTCTGTATATTATTTTAAGTATTTATTTCACGTTATTTCATCTGCTGTAATTTTTGTTATTATTATTTTTTTATTAATCCTCCTTAAGGTCGCTCTCTCTCTGTCCCACACCTACTGTTACCAACTTCTCCCCCCCCCCCCCCCCCCCCCCCCCCCCCCCCCCCCCCCCCCCCCCCCCCCCCCCCCCCCCCTGCATGAATGAGGAGTGAAAGAATTGTTGTATATGACTCATGTATTATATAGTATGGTTGGAAGTTTTTTGCAATCTGTTAATGTTCTCAGAGAAAAAGAGAAAAACTGAATAATAACTTTATTAATGTCATGACTTTTGTTGAATAAAAAAAAAAGTTTAATTAAAAAAAATTTAAGAGCAAGCAACTTCATAAAAATACATAAGGCTCTCTTTCTCGCTCCCTCTCTTCCTCCCCTTATTCCCCCCACCCCCCTCTCTTCCTCTCTCTCTCTCTCTCTCTCTCTCTCTCTCTCTCTCTCTCTCTCTTCTCATACACCACTCAGAGAATTTCTAGTAAGATTTTTAAAAATTTCTGTTGCAGGAATGAAATGCGGCCGTAACAAAGCTACTGCAGTCATCAAAGCTTAGTCAAGACACCAAGCATTCTCTTTCGGGCAAGAATGAAAAGGGGCCCCTTTACCATTTCAACGACGGCTCAAACGACTTGATTCCAAGCTGTACCCTATAGTGATCCGCTGTGTCAATGATTCTGGCCTTGTATGTTCAGAACTGCTCTCAATTCCTGTTTGTGATGGCCTGCAACAGGGGAAAACATCTTCAAACTTCTCAACAAAGAGCTTATGGACAGCGAAGTTCCATGGGCCAATTGTTTGAGCCTAGGTTGCGACAATGCACCTGTGATGACGGGACACAAGAAAGGTGTGTACGCCTTCATCAAAGGAAAGCAGCCGAAATCTTCCTCTCAGGTTGTACGCTTCACATGGTCCACAATGGCGCCAAAGCTGCAGCTGCTCATCTACCCCAGTAGCAACTGTATTGGTTGACATCTACTACTACCTTGATAAAGGGGACAGGAAAGAGCGTGTGAAGATTATACAAAGCCTATACGACGTTGAACAGAGGAAAATCCTGAAACACGTATGCACTCGATGGCTGAGTATTAGCAGATGCTTGGAGCGACTTCTGAACAACTGGGACCCATTGAAGGAATTTTTCCTGGACGAGGAAAAATGCTCTGCCAAAGAATGCTTCTGGGGAGATCGAGAAGGGCTATGCTTCCACTAAAGTGGAAAGCATCTTTGACTTCATTCGAAGTCCACAAACAAGCTCTTCTGCCTTTTCCTTCTCCATCAATAAAAGTGTTTGATGCCTTCTTGGTCGGCTTTCAGTCAGAAAAACCGATGATTTCAGAAACTGAGAAGAGGAATGCTTAAGCTGATAAGTATTTTGACCAGGTTCGTTAAGCCCAACGCCATGTTGTATAAGTCTCCGGAAACTGTTGACTACAAACTGCTGCCAACATCAAAGTCAACAGCGAACTTGTCATTGGAGAGGATGCTCGTCAGTTCGTCCAGGACAAAGAGGTTCATCATCTCCGAGACAAACGTGTGGAGGAGTTTTTCACAAGTGCAAAGAAGTACTTCGTCTCTTTAATGGACTACCTGAAGAAGTGGCTTCCAGTGAACGATCCTTTGCTTCTCCATGCTGAGGTGGCTGATGTTGGCCTACAAACAGAGTCAAAGCTGACAAGCCTGAAGTTTTTCCTGCAGAGATATCCATGTCTGCTGCCTGGGGGTGTCACAGCTGACACAGTCATTGAACAGTTCATCACATATCAATGTACTGATAAGACAATGTGTGACTGAAGGGGATGCTGATGGGATTGATTCCACATGGAAGAAGATTGGGGAACTGGATGAAGGGCTTCTGTCAGAATTGTCTCTTGTGATGAAGAAAAAGAAACACCCGAAGGTGCTGGGGAGGACCCAGAGAAGCACTGTCTTCGCCTGCCTTTAGAGCAGTCCTGTACCACCCTTGGAGGCCTGCGCTGTGTTGACGATGGGTACAGGCACGCACAGGACACTCCATTAAGATATCAAGGGACATAACTGCTCCTGAACAGAGGTAAATTAGACTACAGGATGCAGCTCATAACAGCCTTAAAGTAGCATCCCCATGGGTGTACCAGCCCGTATTTCATGACTGCAGAGCCCACCGGCGAAAAACACCACCCTCCAGCTGCCGAGCACACCCCACAGACCCAACCACCCCTGCCCACGGACAGACGAAGACAGCGCCACTCCAGACACAGCCAAGCTTTCGCCATACGGTCTTATGTGCCCTCAAGAGAGAATCCAAAGTTGTAGTCTTTCCCACTGTCGACAGGACTTTCCCTGTGGTCAGTGGGTCTTTCCTCACCGTCACTGGACCTTTCTCCAGGGTCAGCCTAGTTAAGGCAAAGAAGAAAAAGAAACACCCGAAGGTGCTGGGGAAGACCCAGAGAAGCACTGTCTTCGCCTGCCTTTAGAGCAGTCCTGTACCACCCTTGGAGGCCTGCGCTGTGTTGACGATGGGTACAGGCACGCACAGGACACTCCATTAAGATATCAAGGGACATAACTGCTCCTGAACAGAGGTAAATTAGACTACAGGATGCAGCTCATAACAGCCTTAAAGTAGCATCCCCATGGGTGTACCAGCCCGTATTTCATGACTGCAGAGCCCACCGGCGAAAAACACCACCCTCCAGCTGCCGAGCACACCCCACAGACCCAACCACCCCTGCCCACGGACAGACGAAGACAGCGCCACTCCAGACACAGCCAAGCTTTTGCCATACGGTCTTATGTGCCCTCAAGAGAGAATCCAAAGTTGTAGTCTTTCCCACTGTCAACAGGACTTTCCCTGTGGTCAGTGGGTCTTTCCTCACCGTCACTGGACCTTTCTCCAGGGTCAGCCTAGTTAAGGCAAAGAAGAAAAAGAAACACCCGAAGGTGCTGGGGAGGACCCAGAGAAGCACTGTCTTCGCCTGCCTTTAGAGCAGTCCTGTACCACCCTTGGAGGCCTGCGCTGTGTTGACGATGGGTACAGGCACGCACAGGACACTCCATTAAGATATCAAGGGACATAACTGCTCCTGAACAGAGGTAAATTAGACTACAGGATGCAGCTCATAACAGCCTTAAAGTAGCACCCCCATGGGTGTACCAGCCCGTATTTCATGACTGCAGAGCCCACCGGCGAAAAACACCACCCTCCAGCTGCCGAGCACACCCCACAGACCCAACCACCCCAGCCCACGGACAGACGAAGACAGCGCCACTCCAGACACAGCCAAGCTTTCGCCATACGGTCTTATGTGCCCTCAAGAGAGAATCCAAAGTTGTAGTCTTTCCCACTGTCAACAGGACTTTCCCTGTGGTCAGTGGGTCTTTCCTCACCGTCACTGGACCTTTCTCCAGGGTCAGCCTAGTTAAGGCAAAGAAGAAAAAGAAACACCTGAAGGTGCTGGGGAGGACCCAGAGAAGCACTGTCTTCGCCTGCCTTTAGAGCAGTCCTGTACCACCCTTGGAGGCCTGCGCTGTGTTGACGATGGGTACAGGCACGCACAGGACACTCCATTAAGATATCAAGGGACATAACTGCTCCTGAACAGAGGTAAATTAGACTACAGGATGCAGCTCATAACAGCCTTAAAGTAGCATCCCCATGGGTGTACCAGCCCGTATTTCATGACTGCAGAGCCCACCGGCGAAAAACACCACCCTCCAGCTGCCGAGCACACCCCACAGACCCAACCACCCCTGCCCACGGACAGACGAAGACAGCGCCACTCCAGACACAGCCAAGCTTTCGCCATACGGTCTTATGTGCCCTCAAGAGAGAATCCAAAGTTGTAGTCTTTCCACTGTCAACAGGACTTTCCCTGTGGTCAGTGGGTCTTTCCTCACCGTCACTGGACCTTTCTCCAGGGTCAGCCTAGTTAAGGCAAAGAAGAAAAAGAAACACCCGAAGGTGCTGGGGAGGACCCAGAGAAGCACTGTCTTCGCCTGCCTTTAGAGCAGTCCTGTACCACCCTTGGAGGCCTGCGCTGTGTTGACGATGGGTACAGGCACGCACAGGACACTCCATTAAGATATCAAGGGACATAACTGCTCCTGAACAGAGGTAAATTAGACTACAGGATGCAGCTCATAACAGCCTTAAAGTAGCATCCCCATGGGTGTACCAGCCCGTATTTCATGACTGCAGAGCCCACCGGCGAAAAACACCACCCTCCAGCTGCCGAGCACACCCACAGACCCAACCACCCTGCCCACGGACAGACGAAGACAGCGCCACTCCAGACACAGCCAAGCTTTCGCCATACGGTCTTATGTGCCCTCAAGAGAGAATCCAAAGTTGTAGTCTTTCCCACTGTCAACAGGACTTTCCCTGTGGTCAGTGGGTCTTTCCTCACCGTCACTGGACCTTTCTCCAGGGTCAGCCTAGTTAAGGCAAAGAAGAAAAAGAAACACCCGAAGGTGCTGGGGAGGACCCAGAGAAGCACTGTCTTCGCCTGCCTTTAGAGCAGTCCTGTACCACCCTTGGAGGCCTGCGCTGTGTTGACGATGGGTACAGGCACGCACAGGACACTCCATTAAGATATCAAGGGACATAACTGCTCCTGAACAACTGGATGAAGGGCTTCTGTCAGAATTGTCTCTTGTGATGAGAGGTATCTTGACTATTCCTCATGGCAGCGCTCACTGTGAGCGTGTCTTCTCATGTGTCAAGAAGAACAGGACTAGCCAGCGGGCCTCCCTTTCAGATGTTACCCTGGAGAGTTTACTGGTGGTCAAATCAGATCCCAGGGAACCTGTCGAGGCTGTCAGGGACATGTCCTCTGAATCCGTGCGCAGGTTAAGAAGTGCTTACACGCAAAGTCTTAAGCACCACTAGACTAACCTAAAATGAAAAGACAGCTAGCCATGTACTGTATATTCATCATGCAGAACTATTTTTAAGTTAGTGAAAAGTGCTATTTGCTCTCCCTGTGTGTAGTCACCATGCAGAACTGTATCTAGTTAGTGACAAACTGTGCTGGCTGCTCTCCCCGTGTGTAGGCATCATGCAGAGCTGTATGAAGTTAGTGACAAACTGTGCTGGCTGCTCTCCCTGTGTGTAGGCATCATGCAGAACTGTATGAAGTTAGTGACAAACTGTGCTGGCTGCTCTCCCTGTGTGTAGGCATCATGCAGAACTGTATGAAGTTAGTGGAAAAGTGCTGGTTGCTCTCCCTGTGTGGTGTAACTGAACAATAAAAAGTGCTGCCTGCAGAACTCTATGACAGAGTGACGTTTTCCTGTGTTTCTTCATCATGTTGAGCACACACACAACAAAGGGTAAGTGAGATATATATTCTAAAGCTGTCGCAGAAATGTGTTTTCCACAGTCATATTATATTTGTTATTGGTTTTAACGTGCGAGGGGAAATCTACTGTTTTGAGACCAAATCTACTGGTTTGCTACACCTAATCTACTGGTCAAGGGGATAGAGGGGTAAACAGGTCTGTTCTGTGTTCAGACTGTTGGTGAGGTTCTGTGCTCAGACTGTTGGTAAGGTTCTGTGTTCAGACTGTTGGTAAGGTTCTGTGTTCAGACTGTTGGTAAGGTTCTGTGTTCAGACTGTTGGTGAGGTTCTGTGCTCAGACTGTTGGTAAGGTTCTGTGTTCAGACTGTTGGTAAGGTTCTGTGTTCAGACAGTTGGTAAGGTTCTGTGTTCAGACTGTTGGTAAGGTTCTGTGTTCACCTATTTAGAGAAGATTCTGGTCATGCTGCACTGCTTTCACTGAAGGTCAGAATGGTTGGGGCCTTAAGAAAGGACATAGTTTGGGCAAACTGTTAACAATATTTTCATGCTTTCATGTTTAATATGATCAAATTATAAGTGATCAAGACAGTTGGATATGACAGATACCTTGTCAACTGTCTTTGGTAAAGGGATTTTTTTTTCACTTTTGGAGGATAGTTTGTACTGTCAGAGTTGTTTTTCTCTTTTTGTGTGTGTGTGTGTGTTTGTTTTCTTTAATTGGTGCTATTTGGCGAGGTTGCTGATGTCAATAATGACTTGCATGGAATCTGTTCATATTTTCTCTGATAGTGATATTTGGGATTTACCTAAGAAAGGTTTAGCATTGCACTAGAAACAAGAGAATATTAATTGTTACCTTTCTATTTTCTTTTTTGGTTTGTTTGTTTTTATTCAAGTAGTGAGGAAACATGTTGGTGCTAATGTTGGCAAAGTCAGATTAGTGTGGATTTGTCATGTTTGGTCATCAACCCCTAAAATTATGGAAGTGTACATGTCAGTTCTAACAGTGGATGCATAGCTAACAAAATGTTTAAAGTTTTACATGTGATTGCTCCCTGTGAAGGATTAAGCTGGGGCAGTGACAGAACAAACCCTAGATATGGATGTGTACAGGTCAGCAAGAATAAGCCACATTATAGAATGACACCGCAGGGACGTAAAGGATGAGACAGCCCCTCATCCTCCCCCGCTACCCAACCCCAACCCCCCTTATTCCCCTGAGAAAAAAAAAGAAAAAAAAATGTTGAATAGGTAAACACGTCTGTCAAAATCAGTTGTTGTTTTTTAGTTGGGTGATACATGTAGTAACACTTTAGGGACAGACTGTTTCCTTTGAATTAACACAATGCCTTTTCTGTAGAAATACTGCATTTCAACCAGCTTTGATTTTTCATGATGTGCTTATCGGTGTTGACAGCATTAGACAGTTACGTCAGCCCCTGAGAGATCAGTGCCAGTGTAAAGTATTTTCCTTGTGGCAGCCTTAGGCCTGTAGCACAGCTTTGCAGAGGCGAGGGCTGTCACAATAGCGTTGACAGCGAAACACTGTGGTTCTGGAATTTGAAAGACAAGGTTTTTGTAATGTAATGTAAGTTTTCTTTGTGTAATGACAGGAGTACATGCCTCTCCCTCCAGAGGAGAGTGACCAGTTATCATCGACAGAAGAACCCAAGCTACAGTTTTCCTACGTGGAATGCCTCATGTTTGCTTTCCACCACATGGCCCGCCGCTGTCCTGACTTCCTGGCTGACGAAGCCAACGCAGAGCGACTCAAAGACTTCAAGCAAAGGTACTCTTCATAGGGATTTCTTCTGTTGTTCAGAAATGATGGAGTTGTGTTTAGGAGTAGCAAGTTTGTTTTTACTTGTGCGCTTTTATGCATTGATAGATCCTTTGCACACATCTTCATATGCAAACATTGATGCTTTCACACAGCACATGTATGCACACACACACACACATATCAGCATGCCCATTTTCTTTTTATGTACACCTTTTAAAAAAATATATATCAGGGCTTAAAACGTTCCGCGTCTGGGCGGAATTCCGCGATTTCGGTTTGTCAACAAAAAAAAAAAAAAAAAAAAAAACCGACAGGAGCAAGTTATCCGTGATCGGCTTGCAAGCGTTTATAGCAACTGCGTGCAAGTTATGGCCCCTGATTATTCTTGGAAGAAGTTTCCGGTCGGACTTCCGGAAAAAACAAAATGGCGGAGCGCGCAGGCATTGTTCATGCGGGTCGATCTTTTGACGAATCTGCAATTAAAAACAAGTGGAAATGGGAGTGGACGCTTCAGAAAGTTGACGAAGAAGTCATTAGAGACTTTCTTCGCAAAGTTATTGCACCAGGTTTAGCTTGGTGCAAACTGTGCTTAAGGAAGTGTGGGGAAAAAAGAGGGTGATATAGAAAATGTGAAGAGTGCAAGCCAGGCGGGAGGCAGCAAGGAAAAAGATAGGGTTCAAACTAATCAAAGTCAAGTTGTCAGCAAGAAGGTGGATGAGAATGAAATAAAAATTGAGAGTGTGAAAGCCAGACAGGAGAAAGCAAGGAAACAGCAGACAAAGATAGGGTTGAAATTCAAGTAAGCAAGAAGGTGGATGGCAAAGACAGTGCAGACAATGCAAGCAGCAAGAAGAAACAGAGTTCCTTGCTATGTTTCTTTAATGCCTCAAACCACCCAAACACCCAAATGACAAAGCTGTGTGTGTGTGTGTGTCACGAGTTTGTCACGAGGCCTACGACGTTTGACCCATCTAGGGTGGCGGAATTATTCATTTGTTTATTGTCGTTGCTGTTGTCGTGTATCCGTCCCTTAATGTGGCTTGTGGTGCGGTTGCACCTTGGTGTAGTTCAGCTCACCTTCGGTTTGCTTTCTCTCTCTCTCTCTCTTATTCCACTGCCCGTGCTATTCATCCTGTAGGTTCACGGGTGGCTGGTACCTTTCTCTCGAACTTGCTGTCTATCGGCCTCTCGCCTGTCTTTTTACCTGTCGCACGTGCTTCATTTCTTTTAGTTTGATGTATGCTCACTCTGTGACGCAGCATGGCATGTTGGCCGCCATTGCTGAGGGAGGTTAGCTCTTCACTCGAGCGGAAGATGTCTCTGGGAGCGCCTGCTCCGGTCTTGGTTCTTCACCGTATCATCGAAGGTACAGTCGGTATCTTCAATTCCTACAGTCGGCCTGTAGGAGAGGGACATCACTTCTTCTTTCTCCGCACCTGTGCCTCTGTCCTCTCGACTGGACAGAGGGCAGAGAGAGTCGTTTGACCCGCCTCTTCTGGGTCACCCACGGTAGCTGGTAAGCACAGTTTCGTGGTTTGTTTGTTTTGGTTTGTTGTTGTTAGCCGGCTTAGTCTTCTCTTTTGCGCAATTTTCTTTTGTTTTCGAAAGTAAGAGAAGTATTGTGGAGACCTTTTCTCTGGTTAATTCAATCTGTAACCTGGCCATTCTAAATTATTTCCAAAATTCTTTCTCCTGTTTATGCATCTGGTGATGCGGTAGTCGGTGGGGAAGGGAGAGAACCTGGTGATTCAGGGTTGGAACTTGCTTGGTCTCGCTCGTCCGCCCTGTCACATTCGCCGGACTCTTATCCTTCGGCCACCGTCTGTTTGTGTGTGCAAGGAGAACGAGTTTTATGTTGCGAGCGTGCGTACGCATGATTTGTCGTTCGGATGCGTGGTTGGAGATTTGTGTTATTTTGAAATGTGGCTATAAAATGTGACAATTATGCCATTGAATTATTATTTGCAATGTGGTGGCAGGTATAAAGCGATGGTCGCTGTGTTGGTTATTTCCTAAGAAAGGCAAATGTTAAACGTGAGTGAGAGAAGGGTGAAGATAATTCATATTTGTTTTATAACCTGTTGATTTAATGCAGTCTTTTACCTGCATCGTGTGAGAAGACCCTAGTGAACATTCCTGATTCGATGGGTTTACTGTGTTATGCTCAGGTCTGTGTTGAGCTGGGGTTACTGGTGCACTTAGTGGACTCCCCTCGCCCATCATGCGAGTGGCTGTTAAGATTTAACAGCATGGGTCAGACTGTACTGACGGCGGGGTTCCAGTACCCTTCCTCCTTCCTTCTTCTTCCTCCCTTTCTTCTCTCCTCCCAGCTACGTTTCCCCCCCCCTCCCGGGGGCTTCACCCGGAGTCCGGACTGGATAGTGCCACGTGCTGGTTGAGGCCACGCTCTGGCTGGGACCGCGGACTGGATGGTGCCACGTGCTGGTTGAGGCCACGCTCTGGCTGGGACCGCGGACTGGATGGTGCCACGTGCTGGTTGAGGCCACGCTCTGGCTGGACCACGGACTGGATGGTGCCACGTGCTGGTTGAGGCCCGCTCTGGCTGGGACCACGGACTGATGGTGCCACGTGCTGGTTGAGGCCACGTCTGGCTGGGACCACGGACTGGATGGTGCCACGTGCTGGTTGAGGCCACGCTCTGGCTGGGACCGCGGACTGGATGGTGCCACGCGCTGGTCGAGGCCACGCTCTGGTCGGGACCGCGGACTGGTAGAGGAGCCCGCCGTCTTGACTGGCCGGCCCTGACCCCCGTCCAGGACCTCCAGTAACAGCGCCACGTTCCCCCCCCCCCTCCGGGACGCGCTCTTCACTGCCTGTTTGTGTGTCGAGGGTGTCGGCTTTGAGCGACTCCCTGCGAGAACGGAGCACCTAGTGCGATAGGGTGCTCCCAGTAGACTTGACAGAGGCAGGGGTGTGGAGGCACTCCAGGGTGTGGGAAGGGATGGATGCTGGAAATGTTTCTTTATAATTGTGTATATGTCATATGTGCTGGAATGCTATAATTGTGATTGTGTACGTCGTATGGTGAAATGTTTATTTATGATTGTGCATGTTGTGTGCGTTGGAATGCTTGATTGTGATTGTGCATGTTGTGTGTGTCGGAATGCTTATTTATGACTGTGTGTGCTGGTGTGAATAAATGGGGTGTTGTATCGTAATCTTTCTCGTGTGGGCTCTTGCGAGGCGTGCGAGGTCAGCCACTCCTTCACTCCCATCTAGACCGATCCTGTCAGGGCAGACCTCCAGGGGTCGGTCGTGACAGTGTGTCCTTGTGAAATCCTGTATTTCAGTGTTTATTATAATTTAGGAACTTCAAATTTGACTTTCAGTATGTGCTGATTCCACAAGTTTCTCATTTATCAAAATTTGGATATTGTGACTTTCAAAATGTGCTGATTCCGCAAGTTGATCTCTGTTATATGAGACTGAACTTTAAAGTGTTTGATGCAGTTACTGACTTTGTGTGCACCAACTTCAAACTTGATATTGTGTGATCATTTAAACCTGAAAAGTGAAACTTATTGAGCAACCCCAGAAGTGAGATTTCATCCAAAGACTATAGTTGGTGAACACCTGTAAAACACTCAAGTTAAAGGGGGAGTGTTCATTTTATTTTGTGTTTAACCCCTTCTCCCCTTGTCCCAAATATGTCTTCCTGTCATAATTATGTGTTTACAGCAATTTTTATGCACTAAATAACTCTTGAAATTATGTCCAGAAAGCGCGAAATGGCATAGATTTACACACGGTTTTTTAAAAAAAAATTTCCCGGGGGGGCATGCCCCCGGACCCCCCTAGTTTCAGTGGTTTTTTCCTCCTCCTGTTTTAAGCCCTGATATATATATATAATTCATCATGTTCTCTTTTTCTTTCTTTTTTTTTCAATTCTGCAGACTGCAGTATTTTGCCCGAGGTGTTCAGGTGTATATCAAGCAGCTACGAGCAGCTCTACAAGGAAAGTCGGGAGATGCACTCAGAACGGAAGAGGTGTGTAGTACATATACTGTTTGTGTCTGTAGGTGAGGTCAGAGGTGTGTTTTGTTTTATCTTCTTTTTTTCTTTTAACCTCTTGATTGCCAGAGAATAGACTTTTAAGAAATCCTCTGTGCTTGAGCAAAAGCTTGATTCTTTTCAAAACTCCTTTGCTGTGATACAACAGCTCACAGACAATTATAAACAAAAGACCAGTCCACAAGTTGTGTAGACAAACAGCTCACAGACAATTATAAACAGGCCAGTCCACAAGTTGTGTAGACAAACACCTCACAGACAATTATAAACAGGCCAGTCCACAAGTTGTGTAGACAAACAGCTCACAGACAATTATAAACAGGCCAGTCCACAAGTTGTGTAGACAAACACCTCACAGACAATTATAAACAGGCCAGTCTACAAGTTGTGTAGACAGAACTGAGACAAAAACCATTGTGCTTCCACTAAACTATTCTGCCCTCCACGTGGTCACGAGTGAATGAAACGTTTGTACCAGAGTGACCACCAGTTAACTTCTTCCCTCTCATGCCAGTTCAGTATCAGGGGTGGGATTTTTCCGCGGATTTCCGCGGTAGATCCTTGTTCGTTCCGCGTAACAGCGTGTCAGTTCCGCGGAAGCGATCTGTGATTCATGTCTTCAAAAACATCGGATGTCATTTATCCACAAACTGTTCGACATTCTTAAACGGCTCGCAGTTAACTTGGTAACTTTCTCCTTCCGGTTTTACGATCTTCAAAATGGCGACATGTCGAAGAGACGTCGTTTCACGCGGAGAAAATGTTTCCTGCGACAGTTCTTTGAAGAACAAGTGGAAGTGGGACTGGCTGGAGAGTAAGGTGGATGATGATGAAGTGATAGGCCAGTTCATAGCCAAATTTAATGCCTGTGGCCTTGCTTACTGCAATCTTTGCCGAGTGCAAATAAATTACAGTTCACGCGGAAAAGTTGCTTTGGTGGATCACATTAAAAGCAACAAGCACAAGACAGCTCTGGATCGGCGGACAAAATTAATGCAAGATGTCCAGCTCCACACTTGGGAGTTGGACATCTTGCATTAATTTTGTGTGCCATTAGGTTGAAAAGGAACTCCTCATCTACACTTGATCCAAGTTGTGAAAGATAGTATTAGTATAGTTCATTTTTATAGCTTTTTGTGTTGTTTTTAAAAAAAAAAAAAAAAAAACCAATATTGGCTTTTTCCTTTAAAATTTGTTCATTTCAGTCTCAAAATGTACCAGATTGCACAGAATTGAATGTAGCAACCCAAAATTTTCCGGGGGGGGGGGGGGGGGGCATGCCCCCGAACCCTCCTAGACTGTTTCCTCTTTTTTTCCTTTATGGAGAGTCCCACCCCTGAGTATAGATGCCCACTGACTAACAGTATCATCGAGAACCTTCCATTTGACAAGCATTTGAAGAGCTCTGATCAGACAGCCACTACCTCATAGCCATCATGTGGCCATGACTGACAAAAGGGGTGGGGGACTCGAACCACCAACAGGATTGCGTTGCATTGCTGTTGGGTCTCATCGGTCTTATTAAACTGAAAAATGGATCGGTTGGAACAACTGAAGTGTGCTAGAACACACTCTCCTTTAGTTTGTTGACAGATTTGATGTGTTCTGTGGTGTCTGATAATACAAGAACACTGTGTATGTATAAAATACATGCTGAGGTAGTCTGTGGATTAATAAGTTAATTTCATAATGAAATTATGATTGTTATGCTCCACTGCCTGAATTTTTGTTCAGTATGATTAATTAATCAGTGATGGGTTGTTTCATCTCTTCTATCTCTTATACTATAGATTTAAGTAAATGATCTTACACATTTATCATCTTCTGTTAGGGTCTCTTTGCCTGTCGTGCTGGGGTTACTGTACAACTGTACATTTAAGGTTGTCACTCTTCCTGTTATAGGTGTGTCGCCCTTACATTCTTCAGGATCCCCTAGCATAAGGCTGAAACATTTCCTTCTTCTATATCCTTTTCTTTTCCCCTGTGAGTTTGCAGCTTGCATCCTGTGTTGCTTTTATGTGTTAGTGTATACAGAATAAGATCAGGGTAGCAGGTCTGAAGACTGCATCCATCTGCTTAGTGCGTTGTTGTTCTGAAATCCTGTGCGTTCGTGTGTGTACAGAACAAAATCAAGGTTGTGGCTCTGAAGATTACGTCCAACATCAACACCCTGATCAAGGACCTGTTCCACAGTCCTCCCGCCTACAAGGCCACCATCACTCTGTCCTGGAAACCTGTCTCGGTGAGTAACCTCTCTCTCTCACTGATACACTAGCTTTCTCTATGGCAAGTCATCTCCTTGCAGTCAGTTTTGACAAGGAATGCTCTTTACGCAGTGAAGTTCTACAAAGTCATTTCCAAACGTACAGTTTACCTGTCTAATAAAATTTTAAAACCAAACAGAATGCTATCATCTTGTAGCCCTGTAGGAAAGTAAGTGATTTCAGAGAACAAAAAAAGTCAGGGAGAGGGAGGGGAGGGAGTCTCAGTCTGTTGGTATTCAGAGGATGAGCTTTTCCTGGACTTTCACTGTTAATGATACTGTTGCGGCCTTCATCATAATCGTTTATGATATAGTAGTGGTACGAGGGTTGTTCAATTTAAGATGACACTAGGCTTGCCGTTTGGAAACGAAGCACCGCACAGAAAAATGTTTATACCAAACACAACTTTAAAGTTTACCTGATTAGAATTGCAGAAAATAAAGTTGACGTCATGACGCAACTCGGAGTATGACGTAATTACAACTGTGTTTCAAACAGCTGAGCCTGAAAAAAATGGACGTCACCAATGAGCAATTTCGTTTCTACACTTTCACAAGGCTACAACTTGGTGACGATTGTAGGAGGATACACGCAGATTTGCAAGCTGTTTACGGAACGGATTGTGTGTCTTACCGCACAGTTTGCAGATGGGTCAAACAATTAAGAGCAGGTAGGGCGCCATCTGATTGGGGTAATCGTGCAGAGCGAGCTTTACCAGCTCGGAACGAACAAAACATTGCATTTGTGAAAAGACTGATAGAGGAGGATCCACATTCGACTGTGCGGGAATTAAGCGAGGCATGTGAGCTTTCAATTGGCACCATTAACAACATTCTGCACAAAGACCTTCACATGAGAAAACTGGCTGCAAGATGGGTGCCACATCTCTTAAGCGATGATCAGAAGCAGCAGCGGGTGGCATGTTCACGCAAACTGCTCGACGAGTTTGAGCCCAATGGGCCAAAACGACTGTGTGACTTAGTGACGGGAGACGAGAGTTGGCTGACATTCTACGGCATCCCCAAGAAACGCTGCAACCGCATGTGGGTTGGCCCTGACGGAGACCGACCAGTTGTTCTTCGCCCAGGATTCCAGAGTCGCAAGCGAATGTTTTCTTTTTTTTTCAACACGCAAGGCCTTGTGGCAATTGACATTTTGCCTGAGAAATCAACAATCACTGCCTCCTACTATACCCAAGTTGTGCTCCCAAAAGTTGTAGGAAAAATCCATGAGCAGCGCCCAACCGTCAGCACCCAGAGGACCCTTCTTCTGCATGACAATGCCAGTGTCCATAAGGCGAAGGTCACCACGACCTTCCTGAGCGAGCAAGGAATCCAAGTTTTGGACCACCCACCCTACAGCCCCGACTTGGCCCCATGCGACTTCTGGCTGTTCCCTGCTCTGAAGGAAAAGCTCGCTGGGCGTAAGTTTGACCGGGTACAAGACCTCGCCAAAGCCGTAAGATCAGAGTTGTCCGGGTCTGCCTAAAACCGACTACCAGAGGGCGCTTGAGAATTGGCGTAGGAGGCTTGAAATTTGCATTCGAGCCAACGGAGAATACTTCGAGGGGATGTAAAAGTTTCAAGTTGCTGAGATGAGAGGTACGTTTTTTAAGGGGGTGGTGACATCTTAAATTGAACAACCCTCGTAATGGTGTGTTTGTGTGTGTGTGACAGGCCAAACCCACAACAGCTGCTGGCAGCAGTGCACAGCCAACAACTGGGTGAGTAGTGCAACATGTGCTTGCTTTCTCTACCTGTCTGTGGATGGGGCTTGTCATAAAGTGATCACCATAGTGCATGGCCTGTTGTTAGCATGTAGCTTAGTTCATACAAGATTTTGTCTATTCCCCTGTGTGAAAGGAGGTGTAACGATAATGATTTCTGTATGAAAGGGCAAATCAGCATGTTGACTGAATTGATTACTGTATGAATGACGAATTTCAAATATTGTTAAAAAAAAAAAAATAGAAATTGAAACTTGCATAATAAGGCAAATGAAACAAACTGCGGCGTTACTGAAACACGACAAAAAAGCAGAAGAGCACACAAAACAAAGTGTGAAGTAACGACGATTTATTGCACGACACAAAACAGGACAAGAAATTTGACAAGCATTTGAAGAGCTCTGATCAGACAGCCACTACCTCACTACCTGCATGTTTATGTCTGTACTTTTTTTTGTTTGTCGCTGAGGAAGGCATTTTGCCGAAAATTTCTTGTCCTGTTTTGTGTCGTGCAATAAATCGTCGTTACTTCACACTTTGTTTTGTGTGCTCTTCTGCTTTTTTGTCTTGCATAATAAGATTGAAATGACATCACCATTTGTATAAAGATGTTACATAAATACTTTTCTGGTTTTTCTTTTTTCTGCTATGGTGTGATCTTACGTCCTTTGCCTCAGCGCCAATTGTGTGTTGTCTACAGGCAGAAGCGCATCACCCCAATCACCTACAGCTCCAATGGTTCATCAGCAGCCAAAAAAGTACACAAGGATGATCGTCAGCTGTACTCGCCACCAGGAGGCAAATTCAGTGAGAAAGCTGGAACATTCACAAGTGAGCACTTAAGTTATATTGCTGTCAGATTGTTTTACGTTTCAAATAGGAATATAAGAAAAAGAGATGGTGTAGTTCTGAGACTTGGGCATGGGTCGTAGGGTCCTTTGAAGTCCTTTAAAGTCCTTATATTTATAATTTTTCAGAAAAGGCCTTTAAAGTACTTTGATTTGACCAAGAGGTCCTTTAATATTTTGTCAAGGGCCTTTAAAATGCAATTTGGTCAGTTAAAGTCTTTTAATTTTGCGATACAAAAGAATATTTTCGTTGCGGAAAAGAAAAAAAACTTCAGGTATGAAATCAAAAGATCGGCATTTCTGTCGGGTCGCGCAAGCAGACGATGCTTCTCGCAGCCAACTAGTATCACAAACATGCAGAGCAAGTCTCCTCGCAAGTCTCGCGTTCGAGATTTGACGATACTTCCAGGCGCCATCTTGCATCGTTCACACGTGTTTACCTGCTGAGAATTTTAAGCCCAGTTTTTCATCCACAATGCCGGGCAAATGTTCTTTTCAAGATCGTTGGCTGAGAGACAAGGATTACAAGGACTGGGTGCAGAAAGTTCTGAGCGACAAGCGTGTAGCGCGCTGTGCGTTTTGCGATTGCTCCGTAAACATCGCCTCAATGGGAGAATCCATGCTAAAGCAACACGCAAAAAATGTGAAGCATCAGAAGAAAGAGAAACAGTATCAAAGTGACAGTAGATGCAGTGTTGCTGAGTTTTTCGCTGGTGGTTCAACGCAGCCCCAGAGTCATGATGATTCACAGCCAACTCGACAACCTGAACCGACACATGTTTCAGCGTCCACTCCAAGCACGTCTGATAAAGACCTGTGTGTGTGGTGTGTCAGACCTGTGTACCTCTACAGAATCATGAATAGTTTCCACGGAAATGGTCTGTTAATTATGGTCCTACGGTCATACAATCTCGAACCATGGAGAGGGGGAGGTGAGGGGAGGGGGGTGGGCAAAAAAAAAGGTCGATAGTGACAGTCCAGGCAAGGGAAGTAAACAGAGTAGATAAGTTTGTTCTGATTATGCCCCCTTCTGTCAGACATGCATGCTGGTTCCATCCCTTTCACACACACACACACACACACACACACACACACACACACATCCCTTTCACACACACACACACACACACACACACACACACACACACACACACACACACACACACACACACTCGCTCACTCACACACACACACACACGCGCTCACACACACACACACACACACACACACACACACACACACACACACACACACACACACACGCACGCACACACTACAGAGCAAGGCAACCATCATGACTAAGTGTGAAAGGCCTGCCTGGGTTTGTGAAACCCGACACCCATGCTAGTTTAGTTGCTGGGCAGTGCAGTGGTGGAAGGGTAAGGGATAGGACAACAGATACGGGGAAGGAGGAAACTGAAAGGGATAGTTGGTGGATCCAGAGTATGCAGTGGCTGTGACTACTGACAGTTGAGCTCCAAAACTATGACTTGGGTCGCCTTGACCACTGAAAGGTGAAGTGAGGGGTAAACAGGTCTGGTGCGTGTGAGTGTGCGTGGGTGCTTGCATGAGTGTGTGTGTGTGTGTGTGAGGAAGAGATCCACACCCTCAAGAGGAGAAAGACAGCCACTGAAAAGGATGGCAAACAGTTGCTGTTTGAAGCTGATGCACTATGCCTCAAAGCCCAGCAGCAAAGCAGCTTGAGGCTCTTAGAACAAGCCAGTGAACTGTGTTAGTGTAGTTCTTCCAAAAATAAACAAGAAACAGTGACCCTCTTAGAGAAGGAACTTGTCAACAAACAAGAAGAGCTGAAGCAAATGTGAAAAAACAGACAGTAGAAGATATTCCGGTAGGTCCTGTTTTATTTTGGTAGTGTCCTTTTATTGGTCCTTTAAAGTCCTTTTTTTGCTTCATAAGGGATACCTGGGATGCATGTTGGGTGAGATCATGTGTTCTGCACTTAACCCTCTGCCTACCGCATGACTTTGTGCTATATGACTATGAGAATACCATGCCAAAGAGGTAACTCCGCAACACATACACACTTGCCATAAAGAAACCTCAATAGAAAATTTGTTTTTAACTTATCTATTCTGTAAAAGTAATGAAAAAAATTCAAAGACATCACTCCATCCAAAACAGCCATTTCCCCCCACATATAGTGAACTGGTACACGAGGAAAAAAAAACAAAACGAACACACTAACTGTACTTTGGTATTCTCAGTGCTAAAACAATTTTCCCTAAATTCACTGTACCCACAGAACATCATGGATTAGGAGCACAGAGTGATTTTCCAAGTCTAAACAAAGTACTGAAACCTTCAGGAACAAAATAAAGTCATTCTGTATGGTATGCACACTAAATAATCAACTTTTATTGTGAAGCAAAAAACAACAACCCAAACTTCAACAATTTTGAAGGCATCACATACAAGAAGATTTGTCTTCTAACTACTGAGGGGAAAAAATAACAAGAACAGATTACTGAATACTGGGCTTTAGATTGTGATGGAATTCAACAAAAATGTGCTTTTGCACAAGTGCACCGAGCAACCCCCCCCCCCCCCCCCCCCCCCCAACACACACACACTGTGGTGATGATGTACCTCTTGTCCGGCTCCTCTTTGCTTTTTGATAAACAGGCAGTTTTTATTTCAGGCCAGAGTTTATGTTCATCCTTTTCTGCTTGCTTTTGTGCAGCAAATAAATTTGTTTCTCGTTAAAAGTCTGCCAAAATTCTTCTGAAATCAAAAAGCTAAAGGTGATGCTCCTACAGGCAAATCGGGGACACACCCACTGACTGACCCGGTTTCCTGGCTATCAAAACAAGGGAAACTTTGGGGGGGGCTTCACTTCTTGTAGCCAACCACTCCAGTCAAGAATTAAAGAATTTCTAGCAAGTTTTGTTTTTTGAATTTTCTTTTTGGGGGTCTGGGCCCAGCAGCAATGGGCTATTCGACATCGTCATTATCATCGCCTGAATCATTATTGATTCCGGCCTCAAAATCAGTCAGCAGTCGATCTTTATTCATAACTAGGTCAAGATTGACGTCCGAATCGTCTTGCTTCAAATCTTCTTCAAGAGTGTAGCCCGCAAATACGCTCTCTTCATCAATATCACTTCAGAAAATGAATTCTGCAAGTTGCATAGTTACTTGATCCGCCATTTTCCCAGAAAATCTTCGCGAAAAAAAAGCCGAACTTTGAAAATTCACAGCAGCGAAACTACTCCACCAAAACTCATGCAACAAAAACCAAAATGGCGTCCAGAAACGGAAGTACCGGAAGACTCTTCTGTCACAATTGCATTCTGGGATATGCGATGGTGAAAGCGAAAGTCGTTGACCGAGTATTCAGCGGTCGATCTCGGTCGATCCGGTATTCAGAAAGAGGAAATCTCGCGGTCGATCTCGGTCGATCCGGTAGGCATTGGGTTAAGGGATTGCTGTCAGATTAGATGAAGTGATCTGGATAAAACATTTACCTTTGTGGGCATTTCTTTTAATGTTCTTTTTTTTTTTTTTTTTTTTTTTTTTTTTTTTTTTTTTTTTTTTTTTTTTTGCTGTTTGTGTGGATTTTGGCTGCGCTAAAGTGATAATTGTTTTGTTTTGTTTTTTTCACCTGAAGCAGCTCTTGTGTCACCAGTTTCTTGGTAATGAAAGCCGGTCTGTCTGCCATGCGCCAATCGGTTGTATTTTTATCCAGTTTGAACTGCCGAGTATGACTATAAGCCCAACTTTGAACAGTTATGGAGTCTGTGATTGTTTTCTGTGATAAGATGTAGATATTCCAATAGAAACCACCAAGAGTTGTTGCCCTTCTGATTTTGTGGTTTTAAAGGCATCAGCAATATTTTCAACGTGCACCATTTTGTCAGCCCTATGCAGATTCATTCCTAAATGTAACTGGTGACAAAGTTGTATGAATGTTTCACGATGACTTCCATGCAGAAATTGTCATTTACAATACGTAACAATTCGTTAAAGAGCAAATCATTATTTTAAAAAAAGAAGAAGAAAAAAAGAGACGCACATTTATGGATAAGAATTATCACTGGTCCTTTTTTTCTGAATGAACACGTTCACAATTTTACTGTTAATCAAGGGCTTGTTAGTTTGGTATTCATGTCTTCATCAAGTTTTGTTGTTACCTGTAAATTCAAATTGTAAAGCCACTTCGTGTCATAGACTGGCATAAAAATTGATGCTATTGACTTTGTTGCAGATCGTGGTGGTGGCAGAGGTAGAGGTGGATACCGAGGTGGATTTCAAGGAAGAAGGGGGAGAAATTTCCGTCGCTACTGATTAATTGAGGCCACCTGTTTATCAACTGAGACTGCTTTTTCTTTTCTTTTCTTTTCTTTTTTCTTTTTTCGTTTTTTTTTTTTTTACCATCAAAACCATCATTTATCTTGTGAGTACTTTGGTCTGTGACCTCCAAATTTTGAAGGAAAAAAACACACATTTTGTGACCATGTATGGATCAGTATGCTTGGATTTTCTGCTGTCAGTGTAGGGTGCTACTTGTTCGTTGTGAATCAATGTGCATCTGTCGACAAAGGGACAATGCAGGACTCTTTGTGGTTGTTACGAGCAGGTATCATTGTAGCTGAAGTGTTCCGCTCTGTGCTGTCAGCATCTTTTGGATGGGACCTTTTCACCATGGACAATGCCAGTCCGCGATCAGCCATGTCTTCAGAGAGTTGCACAAACAAGTCACATCTGTTGAGGAGGAGTTTTGTCACAGACCTGTCAGGTGCCTCTGTCACTCACATGTGAGTTGGTCACCTGCTGGGTTAAAACCGTTGCCAGCAAGTGCAGTATAGGTTCTGGAGGGCCACCGGATGCAAGATGCAAGCGCCTGGAGACGACGGATGGAGCGGCGAGACGTTCAAGGGTGTGGATCGGGTCGGCCACGCTGCTAGTTGTGTCTGGCTCTTGCCCTTGGTGCTGTGGTGCAGAAGATGGGTCTGACTCCGCCATTCTGACTGTGAGAATGCCCTCACTGTCTCCACCAGCTGGTCCACCCTCTGTCCCACAGCTCTGTGGTCACTCAGTAAGTATGGCACACTATGGTCAAGGTCACCTGCATAGGTAATAAAGTAATGCACACAGTGCTCAAGGCTGCTGCCACAGGTGGTGAAGTGTGGCACATTTCATCAGGATCACCTCCACAAGGTAAGAAATGAAATGCACACAGTGCTCATGGTTGCTGCCACTGGTGGTGAAGTATGCTACATTTCATCAAAGTCGCCTGCACAGGTAATAAAGAAATGCACAGTGCTCCGGGTTGCTGCCACAGGTGGTGAAGTGTGGCACATTTCATCAGAGTCACCTGCACAGGTAATAAAGAAATGCACAGTGCTCCGGGTTGCTGCCACAGGTGGTGAAGTGTGGTACATTTCATCAAAGTCGCCTTCACCAGGTAATAAATAGTAATTGCACACAGTGCTCAAGGTTGCTGCCACACCTGTTGAAGTATGTCCCATTTCCTCAAGGTCACCTGCACAGGTAATAAAGTAATTGCACACAGTGCTCAGGGTTGCTGCAACAAGTCTGGCACATTTCATTAAGGTCATATCCAGGTTGCTGCCACAGGTGGTGAAGTATGGCACGTTTCGTCAAGCTCACCTCGACAGGTAATAATATACAGTTCATTCTGTCATTGTTGCCTCCATAGGTAGTAAAGTGCATTGTGTGAGGATTGCCTCCAGAGTAACTGCCGCAGCACGTTTCATCTTTAACTTCCACAGGCAGTATGGTTCCTTTTAGCAAGTCGCCGCCACAGGATCCAGGTTGCCTCTACTAACATTACGTTCTTTTCATCAGAGTTGCTTCCACAGGTGTTAGGATGCCACAGCCACATTTCATTGAGGTTTCCTCCAGAAGTAGGTAGTGTGTCATGTTTCATGACAAGTGCCTCTACAGGTTGTAAGTATGGCACATGTCATGAAAGCCACCTCCATGGGTAGTAAGTTTGGCACATGTCATGAAAGCCCTCTCCACTGGTCGTTAGTTTTGGCACGTGTCATGAAAATCCTCTCCACTGGTTGTAAGTTTGGCACATCATGAAAGTCCTCTCCACTGGTTGTAAGTTTGGCACATCATGAAAGTCACCTTCAGTGGTCATAAGTTTGGCATGTTGTAAAAGTTGCCTTCACTTGTAAGTTTGGTGCATGTCATGTAAGTCACCTCCATGGTTAGTAAGCATAGCATATTTCCTCAGGATCAGTTCTACCGATGGGATGAAAGACATTTCATTAGTATTAACTCTGCTGGTAATTTTATCTATTTCAGCTCTACTAGCAATATTTATGGCACTTTTCATCAAGGCCTTCTCCAGTGGTAATATGTATGGCACCTTTCACAAAGGTGGTCTCGTTTGGTAGTGTGTATGGCACATTTCATCAAGGCCTTCTCCAGTGGTAATATGTATGGCACCTTTCACAAAGGTAGTTTCGTTTGGTAGTGTGTATGGCACATTTCATCAAGATTGATTTGTTTGGCAGTATGTACCGCACATTTCATCAAGGTGGACTCCATTGGAAGTATGTACAGTACATTTCATCAAGGTGGACTCCATTGGAAGTATGTACTGCACATTTCATCAAGGTGGACTCCATTGGAAGTATGTACAGTACATTTCATCAAGGTGGACTCCATTGGAAGTATGTACAGTACATTTCATCAAGGTGGACTCCATTGGAAGTATGTACCGCACATTTCATCAAGGTGGACTCCATTGGAAGTATGTACCGCACATTTCATCAAGGTGGACTCCATTGGAAGTATGTACAGTACATTTCATCAAGGTGGACTCCATTGGAAGTATGTACCGCACATTTCATCAAGGTGGACTCCATTGGAAGTATGTACAGTACATTTCATCAAGGTGGACTCCATTGGAAGTATGTACAGTACATTTCATCAAGGTGGACTCCATTGGAAGTATGTACAGTACATTTCATCAAGATCGATTCTTTTGGTGGTATGTATGGCAGATTTTGTCAAGGTGGACTTCACGGGCAGTATGTATGGCACATTACATGAAGGTTGACCCCATTGGTTAGTAGTATGTATGGCACATTACATGAAGGTTGACTCCATTGGTTAGTAGTATGTATGGCACATTTGATCAAGGTCAGATCCACTGGTAATAAGCTTGGCATATTTCTGCAGGGTCACCATCACTGCTAGTATGTTTAGCACATTCATCAAGGTCAGCTCTGTTGGTAGTATGTATGGTATATTTTGTCAAGGTCAGCTCCAACATGGCACATTTCATCAAAATCAGCTCTGCTAGTAATGTGTATGATATTTCATCACAGTCAACTCCTCTGCCAGTAAGCATGGTATATTTCACCAAGGTCACCTCCACAGGTGTTTCAGTACATTTTATCGAGGTCACGTTTGCAGGTGCATTTTAGGGAGGTCACCTCTTCAGTATCACACTCAAGGCTTAAGGTTATCTCCAAGCAACATTATCTTATCTTATCTTATCTTATCTCCATAGCTAGTATTTTGTATGTCACATAACATCAAGATCACCAGGTGGCAAATATGGTACACCACAGCTGGTAGTGGTATGGGGCATGGTTAGACCAGTAGCATGACGGTGGTAAAGTTCTGTCTTATTGGCAAGTATTGTATAGTGAGAACTGCTGTGACTCTGGTATTCTTGTGCAAGAGATGACATTTTAAGAACTTGTGACATCAGTTTAGAGAGCTCACTGGAAGTCATTCTGTTGGCTGCAGTAAGTGGAAGTCACTGTTGGTTAGGTGAATTATTCTGATTGTGAAATTAAATATCACAGAGGGTTGTTGGTCACTTTTAATACCTAATGAAGATTTAAGAGGCCATGCGAAATGAAGAATTGGGGAACAAAGTCTGGTTTTGTGGGCTATTGGAGAGACTTGCCTGGAACTGAAGACAAAGGTACCTACACATTTATACACTCGTCCGTTGTGTAAGATTCATGTTGCTCCATCCAGACCGTACATTTTCTGCCTAGACACCACCAGATGGAGTGGACTGCAGCCAGTCGAGAGCAGGTGGGTCGAGCTGTGCATGTTGTCAGTGCTGTTGTTTGGGCTTCACCTGTGTGCATTTCTCATCTGCGATGAGAACTGTGCACTCATTTTTAAAATCTTTTTAGTCTTTTTTTGTGTGTGTGTGTGAATTAAATTGTAATTGATTAATTAATGTTATGTGCCAGATGTTCAGAGGTCATACTTCCTGAGAAGGTGATGTGTTGACAGACCTGTTTGATTACGTAGTCCCATAGAGCGTTGAGCTAGAAAAGTTCACTTGTTGCCAGCACAGAATGTAATTTTGGGGGTTTTGGTCTGATTTGGAGCTCAGTCCTCATGAGGATAGTACTTTATGTTAGAGAGAGACCCCCCCCCCCCCCCCCCCCCCCCCCCCCCCCCCAAAGTAGTGCTTGCCTGATTTCTGGTGTCATGATAAATTGCATTAAATCTGATTTAGATTTTGCAGCGAGTGAACAGCTGTCAAGGGCCACATAATTGATTTAACCCATATCTGACAGGATTACAGCTTATTGGGGATGTAAAGAGAGAAATTATCAGTGGACTCGCATAGAGTGAGGTCACTCAGTTCTGTTTAGGCTGCATGTGTTTGTTTCTTTGTTTAGAAGTGACAAAAATTTTGTCTACTCTGCAAATGGGTATGGTTCTTAATCAGAAAACAATGTGTTTGGCGTATCACTGTGCCTGTAGTCAAGTGTTGAGTCAATAGATTTTTTTTTTTTTTTAGTCTACCAAGTTGACAAGCTGACCTGACCTACTTTGTGTCAAGTCTGGCATCTGTCGTTACAGCTTTGGTGTGGTTATAGGTATTGACCTTTGAGAGGTTAAGACACTGTATTTGGTGGTCTTTAAGATCTGCGATATGACTGCTGGATAGGTGTATGGTAGGAACCAGTGAAGACCAGTACCACACTCTACCCTCTCTCCTTACACAATATGGTCCTGTGAATTACACAGGTAATACGCTACCAAACGCACAGTCTCATTTCAAAGTGTACATTGCTGCCAACCCCCCCAAAAAAATTTTCAGGGATTTCTGTTTTTCAAAAAGCAGTCCTCAAATCCTGAATTTGGTAGGAGAGAAAGTCCAGAATATCAAAATTTCATGAGAAAATTTTATCTTGGGGAGGTCACTTTCGAAAAAAAAGACCAATGGAAAAATGGAGAATATAGCCAAAGTGATGTTCCCGTAATGTCATCGGTTACCTGTATGTTGTGGACAATCCATTTTCTTAGCTCTGCATTCTCCAGTAGAAGTGGTGGGGAGTCGGAATGCCTTAACTTCACAGCCAAACTGTCCCATTTATCGGTGGCTCCCAAATTTTGACTCTAGAGGGTTGCCACGCTAGATGTGGGAATGATAACAACAACAACAAAATCAAAAGTGTAGAACTGGGTTCATGTAAACTTTCTCTGGCATGTAAGAAGCAGTGAACAAATATTGCACCTGTTCAGCGGTTGATCTTGTGAAAAGATTATGAGCATTCTCTCGACTAGATAGATGGTTCATCTAGAGGTGGATGAGGTTGAAGAACCTTGCATCTGCCTGTTTGCCTTTTGACAGTGCCATTTTGAATCTAGGCACCAAGACCTTTGCTCTGAGAGCCCATCTATGGTAAGTCAGAGAAAATAAAAACAACGAATAATCTTTTTCTCATCAGAACTGGTTTACGGCTGCAAAATAGGATGGGAGATGACTGTCGCTCATTAATTTGAGATAAATGGAGGACAAGGCCGGGTAGAATTTAATTTTGTTTTCACCTCTCACCATTTACAGTGTTAAATGTCTCGCAGGTTATTTACTAGCATACAAAAAAAAATTAATGGAAGTAAGAATGGGGGGAGGGGGGGGGGGGGGGTCGACTACGGTCTATAGACCTACTTTGAAGGGAAACTGGAAATGTTGCATTCCAGACCCTGTTCATTGTAGTGAAACTGTTCAAAGACAGATAAGATAATGTTGCTTATACTTGTTATAGCCCAGCCGACCGCAAAGGGCCACATCAGGGCTTGTTCAAAGACAGAGCTGATGTGTTCATAACAAACAGCAGTATCACTATGAAATATTATGGAAGTGTATCATAAGGTAACACCGCCTTTCTGGCCTGCCACTGGCCTGTGGAATAAAGACAATAGTAACAGACCTCTCTCATGCTTTTCTGTTAGTCTGTCCCCTGAAGCTGTTCTGTCTGTGTGCTGCTCCAAGACATTCGTTCCAAAATCCTGTTACCTGAGTTGTTCATTGTGGACTGATGCTTTTTTTTTTTTTTGTCAAGCATAAGTGAATGTTCTGTACAAACGTTTTTAGATCTTTTTGTTTAATTAGTTCTTTTTTTTATTTATTTAAAGAGTAATGAGCTGAAATGTTCATCATTCAGATGCCGGTGACGAACATTTCATAGTCTTTGAAATACAGCGTGTGTTTGATTTTTTTGTTTTTGTACTGTTAAATGAAAATAAACTGAACTTGAGCATTTGAAAACCTTATTTGGATGGATGAGTGTTAGACACACTTCTCCCTCTTTTTCTTTTTCTCTTGTTCTCTCTCTCTCTCTCTCTCTCTCTCTCTTCTCGCTCACACACACATACACACTACATGCTTTTTCTTATGTACATATCATTTCACCTAAAAGAAAAATTTAAAGTGCATAAGTGTGTATTTTGATGTCCACAGATATGATACAGTATGAATGAAACAAACTAAAACCAAAGAAATCAATGTTAAAAACAAGGCCTGAGCAGTAAACCCCTAGCTTTGGTCACCACAGAGTGACCATCACAGAGTGATACCATATTCTGCACTGCCAGAAAGGTCAGAGAGAATGGTTTACGGCTATTGCCACACCTGATTATAATGTCTGGATGTGAAGATGGCTTGTAGAACTCTGTTCTGTGCCGTGATGAACTTGATTGGTATCCTTTGAATCTTTCGAAGTCTGTAGACGCTTATCCAGAACTTTTTCAGAAGCGTTTTGGACAGTTCCAATGCATTGCAAGGTAAGTACAGCATTGTTGGTACCAATTCAATCAAATGCCTTGAATTTTCCTGGCTAGAATCTTACAGTAGTTGAAAATGGTGCGAAAAGCTGAAATTAAATAATGTATTTTCTGCAAAAGTGCTCCCAAATCACAGTGCTGTCAAAGGAATGGGTTTGTAATTCAGTCTTTTCCGTTTCTTTGTTTGTTTTTGTTTTTTTCTTCCTTTCTTCTTTAAATAATCCTTTACTATTTTCTGCCGCTTTTCTGCCTTTTTGTTCCATTCACTTGTTTTTGTTCTCAAAAGCATTTACACCATCTTTTTCTCACTCATGATTTGCAACATGACAGGTTTTGTTTTTGTTTGTTTTGTTTTTAGTTGTTACCTCGGTAACAACAATTTAAACACTGTCCACAGTGGACTGTTAGTTCTTCTGTCTCTTAGTAGGACTGTCTATGTATGTTGTGTGGCACCATTAACTTTACCTTTTTCTTCTAGATTTGGTGGCGACAAATCAAGTGAAATGGCTGGCACCTTTTTGCACAGCCTAGCTTTATAGTCTTATTGATGTGGAAAGAAAAGTTATAGTGTTATAAATATTGTCAGTGTTGTGCATGTTGCTTTCCCCCCAGGATAGGCAAACTGGAAATGTGTGTGCCATATGTCATGTGTGAGTGTGTAAACAGTTTGTCATAGTTCAGCATGAGCAAATTCCTGGTCTTTAACTGTTTCAGCCCAAATTTTATTTACTTGGCTTCTGGTGATTGGGGGTGGAAAAAGCTGTGGTTTCCATGACTCTTCCCATCGTTATTTCCTTGGCTTGCTCTGGTGATTGGGGGTGGAAAAAGCTGTGGTTTCCATGGCTTTTCCCATGGTTCACTGACCCTGGATGGATCCTGGATTCTGATGATGAACAAAAATGAAACAAAAGAGAGAGAGAGGGGAGAGAGAAAGAGTCATCGAGATAAATCAGGAGTTGAAGACTTGATGAATTCTTTCATTTTTATCCTACCATCGTTACTTTCAGTAACAAGGATTTTTGTATGACCACAACACAGTCGTTATAATATGAATGCTGTGGGTTCAGTTTTTACTCTGCTAAAAATGGATTTTGTGTTTCTGGTAGTTAGGATTGTAGTTGACGATGCCTTTCAATTTTATGTCTAACACAAATTCACCATTCCAGAAGTAAATATTCAAAGAAAACAAAACAGTTGTCTTCTCAAATAGAGAGTAAACATTTTATGAAATGATCACTACTATACCCCCTAGTACATAGAAAATGTCAGTAGCAATGAAAGAAAATAAGGCATGATTTCCTTTGTCTATCTCAGAAATTGGGTTCATCTTCAACATTCATGAACTTACCTTTCTAGCCATGATTTTGTCATAGCTCAAAAGTAGTTTGACGCTGAGGCTCGTTTCATGTTCAGATCTTCAAATTAAGAGTTGGTCTTTCTAAATATTTCCAGAGTTTAAAAGAAATATTTTTCAGAGAAACAGAACTGTCTCCAAAACTCATTTAGTGTCTCCAAAACCCATTTAGTGTCTCCAAAACCCATTTAGTGGAATCATGACTGAAAATAGTTTAGCAAATGTCATCTGATAAGCACCTTACCCCTCTTCCTGTCCTTGTAAACCATCAAAATAACTGTGTTTAGTAGGCAAAATTCAGTATATTTGTTCAAAATCTGCATTTTAAACATGTCTTGTCTCCTACACATAAACCGGAATGATTCAATTCGCTTTTTTTTTTCTTTTTTCGTTTTTTTTTTGGTCACATTTTTATGGTTTTCACACGCTTTCAGATCTGTGCATACCTTGCACAGTCAGTGTTTGATATTTCACAATGATTTTTAGACTTTGATGGGACAGAACAGGATAGATATGCCACGGGGGGGGGGTGCGGACATTGAAGATGGACAAAATTGGATGTTGACAAAGCAAATGCTGTAAATTCTGTCAAAACTTAACTCCCCTAACTTTGACCACTTAAGCCCAAATTCATTTCCTCTGATTTTTTTTCCAGTGACTGGAAAAGCTCCATTGTTTACTTTTACTTTTCCAGTTTTCCGTTGATCCCCAAATGGTCCTGGCTTTATGAAAGTCACACGGCACTGACAAGTGCTAAAATGGGCATCAGTGATAATGTAAATTCTCATATGATTGAAATAAATGAAATGTTGGAATTGGCATGTGTCTGTAAGCTTATATGTGAGGAAAATAATGGTAAACTGATAGGAATTTTCATAGACTGTGTCTTCATACCACAGAGACTATTCCATTAGTTTACTTCTCAGTAATGATTCATTTCATATAAATTGTAGATTAGTACATTTGTCAATTCTTCTTCTCACACATCAGTATAACCAACATTAGATCTGTCCATGAATGATTTCAGTCAGTCGGTCAAGCCATATTGCTTAAAGCTCGGCGGATCACGCCGAGATATTAGATATTTCTAACTTGTGTGAAGTGTGTTCAGTGGGCTTCGCTGCACGTTGAGAAACTAATTTGAGTGTGTCGTGTGTATTCCAAGCTTGCCTTTGCTGGCGCCTACAGGTAAACATGCATGACTGCATTTTATGTTTTCTTGGTGTGCCTCCCTTCCCTAAATCAACAAATATGGATGCAAGAAAATTATAAGAGCATAATAACTAGTTGCTGCAGATGTTCTGTGTGGGTTGGTTGGTTGGTTTTCACAATTGAAGTAATGCAGAGGGTAGATCAAGTTGTGTGGGCTGCCAGCAAGTTACTGACTGTTCTTTAGGCTGAGGCATCTGCCTTCTGCCAGTTGCATTCACTTGAGATTTGGCGTGACTTGATAGGTAGGCAAGAAGTGAGCAAGTATTTTACATCTGCTGACAACACCGCTGTACGTCTTCGCAAGTTTTGAAAATCATCAGTGCATAACCCAACAATTCAACCTCACATCAAACGAACAAACAAATGGTGCACAGTCAAAGCTGATTTATTTTTCATTCCTTTTTTTTTTTTAAATCCACCAAAATTGGAATGCTGAGCGATTTTGAAGTGTGCACACATGTGTATTTAAACCCCCTTCTTTGATTTCACACACACATGCAGTCTAATGACACTTGATAGTGCTGACTCAGCCTGTGCAGAAACGCTTCTCAGTGAACATACGCACATGTTTGCATGCATTTGTACACACACACACCACATTTTGGCAATTGATGCAGAGTTTGACATGCAGGTAAGATAAGATAAGATAATGTTGCTTATAGCCCAGCCGACCGCAAAGGGCCACATCAGGGCTGTCACCACGTTAAAATGACATGCAGGTAAAATAATACTGGCAAATAAGCTGAGCAGTTTAAAACGCTGCATAAATCTGGTCATGTCTCTTAAGGGAAAAATAAACATATCTTTTTATTTCCTTTCGTTTAAAGAAAGACGAGTTGGCCAAAACTACACACAAAAATATCAATAGTCATGGATGTGCTTACAAAAACACTGCAATGTTGCCAATATTGACATTCCATCACACAGCCACTGACACAGTCTTCAAACCTTGGTTTAATAATAATCCTATAAATCCTTGTTTCATTTGTAAAAAAAAAATTTTTTTAAAAACACCTCAAATTCCAACATTCTGTGGATTTTGCATTCAGTGGTGTTAGAAAGGACGGGGGTAAAATGCTGCCCAACAGAACCAAAATGATGATGTTCACGTGCCGAGAACAACATGAATCAGAAGCTGGGCAAGTGGGAAGAAAACTGAAGTCTATCCAAATTCAGCTAACGGAAACTGTGTGCATTGGGTGCAGTCTGGGCCAAGTGTCGATGTCATTATTGTGGAATGATGAGTATGTACAAGATCTAATGTTCATAGAACACAGAATTTTGTCCTCAAAAACAAGTGCTTTAAAATGTCGTGCATAGTATGTATAACTGACGGTTCTTCAGATCATAATGTTTGTAGTCGTGAAAGCCCAACACCGGCCACTAGAAAGATAAGCATTTCTATTCTGCATTACTTAGATGATGGAGTAAAGCTGATGATTGATCGTATTTTACACCTCTGATCATTTCTTTTTCATCATGTACATAAGTTTTTTTGATATTGTCTTCTGGAAATGAAAGCATGCATATCAAATTAAAAACCAGCCAACAAATCAGATTTTTTAAAAACAAAGAGAACTGGTGATCAATCCATCTCTGAACCATGGCATCGGTGATGCATGTTGAATGATCCACAGTAAATATTTTCGCTTGGTAATAAAGTTCGTTTTTAAGCTATCCACAAAATTCCATGACTTTGTCACTAAAACTTGGCCCAGCATCACTACCAAAACTTGTTTGTTTTTGTCAACAAACAAAAGAGTTAACAGAAAACCAAACCATGGCAAGGCATTACTTCTTCAGAAAAAGTGGGTCTCTGCAGACTTATACGGCAAGGTTTTAGTTCTTCAGAAACAGTGTGGACCCACAACGTACAGCCAGGATTTATTCTTTCACAAAAAGCGTGGCTCCCTGAAGACCCATAGCATGTGGTGCACAGAATTTTCAGCGACTTAAAATGTGAAGATCAAGTTGTAGAAATTCAGCACAGTCCATATGGAAGTTACATGCTTCCAGTATTCCTGGTGTAATCATTGCCAGTGGTCTGCATTCATTCCTGTGTTTCATTTCAAGTGAGCACTCTCTGGCAATCAATACAGCAACGTACAGTCAATCATGTCGACTTTCACTTCCACAAGATGAAGGCCACAGTGTAATCTATCTAATTCAGGGCTTGCCCATTCAAAGACCTGGGACATCTGTCTGTGTATGCAGCCTACATGACATTTCATCCCAAGAAGCCCAGATACATGGACATGTGCATATCGCATGCACTGAGACATCTGTATGCAGCCTACATGACATTTCATCCCAAGAAGCCCAGATACATGGACATGTGCATATCGCATGCACTGAGACATCTGTATGCAGGCTACATGACATTTCATCCCAAGAAGCCCAGATACATGGACATGTGCATATCGCATGCACTGAGACATCTGTCTGTGTATGCAGCCTACATGACATTTCATCCCAAGAAGCCCAGATACATGGACATGTGCATATCGCATGCACTGAGACATCTGTCTGTGTATGCAGCCTACATGACATTTCATCCCAAGAAGCCCAGATACATGGACATGTGCATATCGCATGCACTGAGACATCTGTATGCAGCCTACATGACATTTCATCCCAAGAAGCCCAGATACATGGACATGTGCATATCGCATGCACTGAGACATCTGTATGCAGCCTACATGACATTTCATCCCAAGAAGCCCAGATACATGGACATGTGCATATCGCATGCACTGAGACATCTGTATGCAGGCTACATGACATTTCATCCCAAGAAGCCCAGATACATGGACATGTGCATATCGCATGCACTGAGACATCTGTCTGTGTATGCAGGCTACATGACATTTCATCCCAAGAAGCCCAGATACATGGACATGTGCATATCGCATGCACTGAGACATCTGTCTGTGTATGCAGGCTACATGACATTTCATCCCAAGAAGCCCAGATACATGGACATGTGCATATCGCATGCACTGAGACATCTGTCTGTGTATGCAGGCTACATGACATTTCATCCCAAGAAGCCCAGATACATGGACATGTGCATATCGCATGCACTGAGACATCTGTATGCACATGAATCGCATTACAAAGTGCACACAAAATGCACACAAACACCAGTATACAAATACATCGGTGCACACAACACATGTACAACAACATCTTAAATATACATTATAATCTACATCACAAATCAAAACATTTCAATACAATACACATCATGACATGCGTATATGGTCTAAGAGATCAGCATGTTATATGCGCCGTAATGTGCTTATCGCATGCACAAAAACATCTGCATATAATACACATCACAATGCACATCACGTGTTCTAAAACATCTGTGAAAAAATTCACACAACAACGTACTCGTATGTGATCCATTCACACAAATGGAAGCCAGAATGGCTGGCTCTGAATGGTGCAACGGATTAAACAAGATGTTGAGGTCTGATGTGGGTGAATCAGAGATGCTCGACTCAAGATTCTGTAAACATTAATTATCAATGTTTGCAAAATCTTTTTACCAAAAATCTGAACTTCACCAGTATCGACTATTAGCACCTCTTACAAGCTGTTGTATCATAAAAGCCAGTGACTTTGGTCCCCATTCGTGAGAAGGGATCACATATATATTGAAAAAATCTGTTTACAATATAATATGTCATAATGTGCACGTCACATGTCCTAAAACTATATGTCATACACACCACAATGTGCTCATCACATATGCTGAAACATCTACACCACATGTCACGAGTTTGTCACGAGGCCTACGACGTTTGACCCATCTAGGGTGGCGGAATTACTCATTTATTTATTGTCGTTGCTGTTGTCGTGTATCCGTCCCTTAATGTGGCTTGTGGTGCGGTTGCACCTTGGTGTAGTTCAGCTCAACTTCGGTTTGCTTTCTCTTTCTCTCTCTCTAATTCCACTGCCCGTGCTATTCATCCTGCAGGTTCACGGGTGGCTGGTACCTTTCTCTCGAACTTGCTGTCTATCGGCCTCTCGCCTGTCTTTTTACCTGTCGCACGTGCTTCATTTCTTTTAGTTTGAAGTATGCTCACTCTGTGACGCAGCGTGGCATGTTGGCCGCCATCGCTGAGGGAGGTTAGCTCTTCACTCGAGCGGAAGATGTCTCTGGGAGCGCCTGCTCCGGTCTTGGTTCTTCACCGTATCATCGAGGGTACAGTCGGTATCTTCAATTCCTACAGTCGGCCTGTAGGAGAGGGACATCACTTCTTCTTTCTCCGCATCTGCGCTTCTGTCCTCTCGACTGGACAGAGGGCAGAGAGAGTCGTTTGACCCCCTCTTCTGGGTCACCCACGGGTAGCTGGTAAGCATCAGTTTCGTGGTTTGTTTGTTTTGGTTTGTTGTTGTTAGCCGGCTTAGTCTTCTCTTTTGCGCAATTTTCTTTTGTTTCGAAATTGTAAGAGAAATATTGTGGGAGACCTTTTCTCTGGTTAATTCAATCTTTAACCTGGCCATTCTAAATTATATCCAAAATTCTTTCTCCTGTTTATGCATCCGGTGATGCGGTAGTCGGTGGGGATGGGAGAGAACCTGGTGACTCAGGGTTGGAACTTGCTTGGTCTCGCTCGTCCGCCCCTGTCACATTCGCCGGACTCTTATTCTTCGGCCACCGTACTGTTTGTGTGTGCAAGGAGAACGAGTTTTATGTTCGTGAGTGTGCGTACGCATGATTTGTCGTTCGGATGCGTGGTTGGAGATTTGTGTATTTTGAAATGTGGCTATAAAATGTGACAATTATGCCATTGAATTATTATTTGCAAATGTGGTGGCAGTTATTAAGCGATGGTCGCTGTGTTGGTTTATTTCCTAAGAAAGGAAATTGTTAAACGTGAGTGAGAGAAGGGTGAAGATAATTCATATTTGTTTTTATAGCCTGTTGATTTAATGCAGTCCCTTACCTGCTTCATGTGAGAAGACTTTAACGATTTGATTGGTTTACTGTGCTATGCTCAGGTCTGTGTTGAGCTGGGGTTATTGGTGCATTTAATAGACTTCCCCTCGCCCATCATGCGAGTGGCTGTTAAGATTTAGCAGCATGGGTCAGACTGTACTGACGCGGGGTTCCAGTACCCTTCCTTCCTCCTTCCTTCTTCCTTCCCTCCCTTTCTTCTCTCCTCCCAGCTACGTTTCCTCCCCCCCTCCCGGGGGCTTCACCCGGAGTCTGGACTGGATGGTGCCACGTGCTGGTTGAGGCCACGCTCTGGCTGGGACCACGGACTGGATGGTGCCACGCGCTGGTCGAGGCCACGCTCTGGTCGGGACCGCGGACTGGTAGAGGAGCCCGCCGTCTTGACTGGCCGGCCCTGACCCCCGTCCAGGACCTCCAGTAACAGCGCCACGTTTCCCCCCCCCCCCCCCCCCCCCCCCTCCGGGACGCGCTCTTCACTGCCTGCTTGTGTGTCGAGGGTGTCGGCTTTGAGCGACTCCCTGCGAGAACCGACCCGGTTCGGAGCAACCTAGTGCGATAGGGTGCTCCCAGTAGACTTGACGGAGGCAGGGGTGTGGAGGCACTCCAGGGTGTGGGAAGGGATGGATGCTGGAAATGTTTCTTTATAATTGTGTATATGTCATATGTGCAGGAATGCTGTAATTGTGATTGTGTACGTCGTATGGTGAAAATGTTTATTTATAAATTGTGCATGTTGTGTGTGTTGGAGTGCTTGATTGTGATTGTGCATGTTGTGTGCGTTGGAATGCTTATTTATGACTGTGTGTGTTGGTGTGAATAAATGGGGTGTTGTATCGTAATCTTTCTCGTGTGGGCTCTTGCGAGGTGTGTGAGGTCAGTCACTCCCTTCACTCCCACCTAGACCGATCCTGTCAGGGCAGACCTCCAGGGGTCGGTCGTGACAATTGTGGGGGCTCGTCCGGGATGTGAAGGGCTCTGGCTGTCTCTCTCGTTTCGCGGAGTACCTGTTTAGTTTTGTCTGTTTTGTATATGTTTAGTCAGTTTGTCGTGTTTGTTCGTGGGTGGTTGGCTGGGTGACTCTAGCGTGAAGGGAGTCTTTTTGTGGCCTGAGGGAACATCCGGTGTGACCGGGGGGTCGAGGTGAGACCGAGGGGAGTCGACCGCGTCCAGACCTCCTTCCGCCGGGTACCTCACGCAGGTACGGCCGTAAGTCTTGCCTTTCTGTTGCCGCTCAGTCTTCCATTCCTGTTTTGTATTTAGTCAGTTTTTGTTTTTTTTTTCTCTACCGGGTCATTGAGTACAGGGGGTTGTATCGGACGTTAGTGTCATTTTTTTTTTTTCCCCTCTCCGGATTCCGTCTGCTTGTTTGTTTTTCCGGCCAGCCCCACCGCACTGTTGCTCGTGCTGTGGAGCGCGGTGTTGCCAGAGTGGGGGCAGCCGGACATAGGTGTTTTTTTTTTTTTTTTTTTTTTTTTTTTTTTTTTTTTTTTTTTTTTTTTTGCTGTCCCAACCTCTGCGCCACCTCAGAGGCAGCAGTGCGCCCACACCGCTCATTCCGACACCCCGTCCACAGCCATAGCCCGGCTGGCCCCGCCGCAGCCCCGGCACCAGCAATCCACAGGGAGCAGTCAATGTCAAGTCGTCAAGAGGCAACCCACCGGAGGAGACACTGCACTGCTGCCGAGTCACTTCGGTGGTGTTCAGTGGCGCCTGTTCTGATCTAACATACGCAGGACACCACCTACTAAGCCCCCTACTGACGACAATAATTGCTTAGTCGCGGAGCCGGGGTGAGTGAGCTCTCCCTCCGGAGGGCGCCACCACGTCCGTCCAACGACAGCCCCCATGGATTCGCCGATACCGGTGACCCCGACGGAAGCAAACCAAGGCCACAGACGTGGAGAGGACATCGAAATTGAGGTCACCATGAGAGCAGGGCATGAAGGGCCACAGAACTTGAGACTTTTTTTTTTAATTTTTTTTTTTAATGCTGATCAATGGGAATGAGGATGATTAAGATGATGCTACGGATTTCCATTTCGGTCTGAGACTACATGACAGGGCTGTACTCTAACGCTTCCTTTCATAATATATCCTGGCGTCAACCAGGCCCGAGAGATACAGGCACCTGCAGTGTTGGTCATGAAATTTGAGCAACACTCTCAGAAACGCATCCATTAAGTGGATGAAACTCGACTGTGTGGTCCCAGTCTTCCCAACTGAGTCCGCAGCAAACTCACTCTGGGTAGGAGCCGGTCGGGGCAGAAAAAACCCACATGACTCTGATGGGATTCGAACCCACGACCTCCCAGCCGGAGTCCGCGACGCTAACCACTTCGCCACGGCGGCTGGTCGGACATAGTTTTTGTTTTGTTTTTTTTTCGGTGAGCCCACCGCACTGTTGCTCATGTTGTAGAGCGCGGTGTTGCCAGAGTGGGAGCAGCCGGAACTGTCCGCACACACGCACACACATACATACACACATATACACACACCCCTAAAATATTTGTTTTTCAAGTGGAATTGTCTTTCCCCTGTATTTGATAACTGTAGGCTATAGTTGTCATGGCAACGTCCGGTGCTGGTGGTATGGCTACTCGGGCGTCGAAAGAAGAAGGGTCTTCTAAATGTAGTCCCCACTATTAGTACCAGCACTTCGACTACAGTGACTTCCACTTATTCCAGTGCTGTAGCCGATAGTCCAGCGAGTACTTTCACTTCTTCGCTAGGGGATTTTCCTGCTGAGACCCGACTGGCACTTCCGCTCGGAGCGTCAGAGTATAGCGAAGCAACTGTGGGCTTCTGTTGAGTCGCAGAAGCCAAAACCCCCTATTCTCCATGCTTCCCTCGTAAGGAGTATGCCCCGGGGGACTTTCCTCATGGGAAGGTCGAGACCCAAGGGACGGGTCAGACGGGTCATCCTCCAGTGTCAGGAGTGGTGAATCCCTCCCAGGACATCACCTCTGTCCTGATGTTCCTAGAGCAGCAGCGACGAGAAGAGGCTGCCCGACAGGAGGCCCTTCGTAAGGAAGAAGCTGCCCGACAGGAGGCCCTTCGTAAGGAAGAAGCTGCCCGACAGGAGGCCCTTCGTAGGGAAGAGGTGCTCAGCGTAGGGAAGAGTTGGATAGGATGGAGGCTCTGCACCGAGAGGAGACTGACAGACAGGAGATTCTGCATAGGAAGAGGCTATGCTGCGCAGAGAAGAGGCTACCCGACAGGAGGCCCTTCGTAAGGAAGAGGCTGCCAGACAGGAGGATCAGCATAGGGAAGAGGCTGCTCTGCGCAGGGAGGAGGCTGCCAGACAGGAGGCTCAGCGTAGGGAAGAGGCTGCCTCCGTAGGGAAGAACTAGACAGGATGGAGGCTCTGCGTAGGGAGGAGATGGAACAACTTCTTTCGCGGTCTCCCGCATCTGTAAGTCAGGGGGTTAATCACCAGGCAGGTGATAGAGTTAGAGCCCAAAGTTAAGCTTCCAGAGTTCAGACCTAGTGAGGACATTGATATGTTCCTAGAGCATTTTGACAAGGTTGCTAGTTCATACCAATTGTCTGAGGAACAAAAGGCTATGCACCTTTTTTCTGGATTATCTGGTGCTGCAAGGGAGTGTGTGCTCACTCTAAATGAAGGTGCATCTTATGCAGACATGCAGTTGGCTCTGCGTAAGCGTTTCCACCTTACCCCAGAGACGTACAGGAGGAAGTTCAGGTCCATGAAGAAAAATAACGACGAGACCTTCGTGCAGTTTGGTGATAGGCTGCGCAAAACGCTAGGGTACTGGCGTCAGTTGGCTAAGTTGGAGCTGGAGGATCTGATCCTCATTGAACAGCTCACCAACACTGTGTCCCCAGAGTTGAGGATCCGGATAGGCGAGACAGCACCTCAGGATTTCGCGGCTGCGATTCATACCGCTGAGGTGTTTGCTGAAGCTCGCAGGGCTTATGGGCATCGCCCAGATACGGAGAGGAAGCCCTCCACAGGATTTAGTGGCAATAAGGCGCCGACAACTGCTAGCGGGGTGAACAAGGCAGGCAGTTCATCGGGGATTTCAGCATCCCGATTTTGTTTTCTTTGTGGTCGTCCCGGCCACATTAGGAAAGATTGCCCTAAAGCCGCTGGTAGTCATGGGGCTAGTCCTTTCCAGCATCCTCGCGCCTCGGCTAACGTGGGGTCCATCCAAGCTTCTGGTGGTACAGAGTGCCCAGTGTTTCTCTCTGTTGTTGGTTCCTCCTTGGTCGACACCATCAGAGATTCGGGAGCATCAACGATCTTTGTGGATAAGGATTTGGTTTCCCCTGAGGCTCAGCGAGGCGCCAGTTACGATGTGTGCGGGTTGGAGGTTGGTTTTACCTCCACCCGTCCTTCTGTACTCATTTCTATCTCCACCCCCTACTTCTGTGGCGAGGTATGGGCCATCGCGTGGAGCGACCTCTGTATTCCCTTCTCATAGGGAATACTATCACCTTTGCGGACGGACGCAGTCAGTCCGTGTCTACGGATCTGCCCGTACAGGCGTGTGTGTGGAGTTACCACACGCGCCAAAGCTAAGAAGCAGGAGCAGGAATTGCGTCCCGTTCTACAGCCAATCTCTGACGAGGTTCTGGCCAGGGTCGACCCTGCTACCATGGTCCGCCTTCAGGCCAGGGACTTGGATGTCCAACGCCTGCGACAACTGGTGGATCGTCCCGCTCAGTCTGCCCGACACGCCAAGGTGAGCTTCAAGCTCCACAAGGGGGTCCTCTTTAGGGTTTTCACTCGGGCAGATCGGGTAGCCAAGCAACTAGTTGTCCCCCAAAGCTTGAGAGAATCTGTTCTCCGGCAGGCCCATGATTCACCTATGGCAGGTCATATGGGCTCCAAGCGGACTCTCGAGCGAGTAAGACAAGACTTCTTTTGGCCAGGGATGAACTCACAGGTTAGGCAGTACTGCCGCAGTTGCGATGTCTGCCAACGGACAACGCCTAAGGGTCGCTTGAAGCGTCTTCCCCTAGGGTCAGTGCCACGGGTTGGGGAGCCATTCAGCAAGGTTGGGGTCGACCTGGTGGGACCCATTAATCCTCCATCCAATCGCGGTCACCGCTACATTTCGGTTAGCGGTAGACTCTGCGACTCGATGCCCAGAGGCTGCCCGCTTAGGACTATCGATACCCCTACTATTGCTGAGGCTCTCCGGCAGATTTGGACACGCACTGGCGTGCCCAAGAAGAAGTACGGCCGGAAGTTTGTACTGGAGAGCGATCATCATCCTCTCCAGTGCTTGGACCGGATCCGGCCAGTCAGTCGTCGACTCATGAGTTAGGCAGTGGAACTGCAGAGTCATGCGTTCACTTTCCGTCATATCAAGGGTTTCCTGTAATACGGATGCTGACTATCTTAGCCGAGCTCCGTGGTCAGCACATTGGAAAATCAGTCAGAGGGACACTTCCCCTCAACCAGGGTTATATCCCCTTTTGGTCTCTGTATCAGGTGTAATGATAGTTTTCACTTCAGTGATGTTAACGGTAGTGAATCACCAATGGTTCGGATTGTTACTTCCATGGTTGGAAGGTTTGCTTAGTTGTTTGATAAATGTAGTATTATGTATTTCCCTGTGTGATTCTATCGTAGAATGTTTGTATTGGATTCCTCGTACTCTGTCGATCACAGAGAGTTGGGTTCGGTCCCATTGTTGTGAATTTGCACATGCGTCAAGGTTCAAAGGAGCACTGTATCTCAGAGAAACAGATGCTTTTAGAAGGGGGGTTTGTCACGAGTTTGTCACGAGGCCTACGACGTTTGACCCATCTAGGGTGGCGGAATTACTCATTTATTTATTGTCGTTGCTGTTGTCGTGTATCCGTCCCTTAATGTGGCTTGTGGTGCGGTTGCACCTTGGTGTAGTTCAGCTCAACTTCGGTTTGCTTTCTCTTTCTCTCTCTCTAATTCCACTGCCCGTGCTATTCATCCTGCAGGTTCACGGGTGGCTGGTACCTTTCTCTCGAACTTGCTGTCTATCGGCCTCTCGCCTGTCTTTTTACCTGTCGCACGTGCTTCATTTCTTTTAGTTTGAAGTATGCTCACTCTGTGACGCAGCGTGGCATGTTGGCCGCCATCGCTGAGGGAGGTTAGCTCTTCACTCGAGCGGAAGATGTCTCTGGGAGCGCCTGCTCCGGTCTTGGTTCTTCACCGTATCATCGAGGGTACAGTCGGTATCTTCAATTCCTACAGTCGGCCTGTAGGAGAGGGACATCACTTCTTCTTTCTCCGCATCTGCGCTTCTGTCCTCTCGACTGGACAGAGGGCAGAGAGAGTCGTTTGACCCGCCTCTTCTGGGTCACCCACGGTAGCTGGTAAGCATCAGTTTCGTGGTTTGTTTGTTTTGGTTTGTTGTTGTTAGCCGGCTTAGTCTTCTTTTTGCGCAATTTTCTTTTGTTTTCGAAATTGTAAGAGAAATGTTGTGTGAGACCTTTTCTCTGGTTAATTCAATCTTTAACCTGGCCATTCTAAATTATATCCAAAATTCTTTCTCCTGTTTATGCATCCGGTGATGCGGTAGTCGGTGGGGATGGGAGAGAACCTGGTGACTCAGGTTGGAACTTGCTTGGTCTCGCTCGTCCGCCCCTGTCACATTCGCCGGACTCTTATTCTTCGGCCACCGTCTGTTTGTGTGTGCAAGGAGAACGAGTTTTATGTTCGCGAGTGTGCGTACGCATGATTTGTCGTTCGGGATGCGTGGTTGGAGATTTGTGTTATTTTGAAATGTGGCTATAAAATGTGACAATTATGCCATTGAATTATTATTTGCAAATGTGGTGGCAGTTATTAAGCGATGGTCGCTGTGTTGGTTTATTTCCTAAGAAAGGAAATTGTTAAACGTGAGTGAGAGAAGGGTGAAGATAATTCATATTTGTTTTATAGCCTGTTGATTTAATGCAGTCCCTTACCTGCTTCATGTGAGAAGACTTTAACGATTTGATTGGTTTACTGTGCTATGCTCAGGTCTGTGTTGAGCTGGGGTTATTGGTGCATTTAATAGACTTCCCTCGCCCATCATGCGAGTGGCTGTTAAGATTTAGCAGCATGGGTCAGACTGTACTGACGGCGGGGTTCCAGTACCCTTCCTTCCTCCTTCCTTCTTCCTTCCCTCCCTTTCTTCTCTCCTCCCAGCTACGTTTCCTCCCCCCCTCCCGGGGGCTTCACCCGGAGTCTGGACTGGATGGTGCCACGTGCTGGTTGAGGCCACGCTCTGGCTGGGACCACGGACTGGATGGTGCCACGCGCTGGTCGAGGCCACGCTCTGGTCGGGACCGCGGACTGGTAGAGGAGCCCGCCGTCTTGACTGGCCGGCCCTGACCCCCGTCCAGGACCTCCAGTAACAGCGCCACGTTTCCCCCCCCCCCCCCCCCCCCCCCCCCTCCGGGACGCGCTCTTCACTGCCTGCTTGTGTGTCGAGGGTGTCGGCTTTGAGCGACTCCCTGCGAGAACCGACCCGGTTCGGAGCACCTAGTGCGATAGGGTGCTCCCAGTAGACTTGACGGAGGCAGGGGTGTGGAGGCACTCCAGGGTGTGGGAAGGGATGGATGCTGGAAATGTTTCTTTATAATTGTGTATATGTCATATGTGCAGGAATGCTGTAATTGTGATTGTGTACGTCGTATGGTGAAATGTTTATTTATAATTGTGCATGTTGTGTGTGTTGGAGTGCTTGATTGTGATTGTGCATGTTGTGTGCGTTGGAATGCTTATTTATGACTGTGTGTGTTGGTGTGAATAAATGGGGTGTTGTATCGTAATCTTTCTCGTGTGGGCTCTTGCGAGGCGTGTGAGGTCAGTCACTCCCTTCACTCCCACCTAGACCGATCCTGTCAGGGCAGACCTCCAGGGGTCGGTCGTGACACCACACAATGTGTACTTAAGACATCTATGTGTAATATTTATCACAAACTGCACAATCTCTCTAGTGTATCATTGAGCTCTTCAGAGATTTTGGGCAGACATCAATAATAAAGTGGTTTCAATGTGTGTGTACATATATAATCATTACTATATATTCAACTCGGGAATATTATCTATACAAGCGCAAGACATCAATTGAAAATGACCTGATTACATGAAGTGTGATCTTCATGGACGGTGGTAGTACAGACAACTCAAACGCTCATTTTAAACTCTCTTTCGTGGTTCAAACTTCACACTGCAAAAGTGTTCAACTCCATATTTATACATTTTCTGTCGTTGCATTTTTTTTAAAATTTAATACAGAAAATGGCAACCCGTACATCACATTCATTATACAGAATGTGGGAGAAGTGGAGTAGAGGGGGGGGGGGGGGGTAACGAACAGCCACGACATCTTGAGTATCTTTATCGAGCAACATTCTACTTGACCCCCAAATGAACATGGAAATCGCAAACTACTAGGTATTTGGCAAACTTTCCACACACGTTCATGTCAAATTTGATTAAAACAAAACAATTCCCCGAAGATGGAGTATGGCTGCCTTAATGGCGGGATAAAAAAAAAAGGGTCATACACACAAAACTCCACTGCCTGGCTATACAGGGAGTGTCCGCAGGAGTATCAGCTGCGTACGCAGAAAGAAAGAAAAAACAAAACAAAAACCACAAGTGTGAGGAAAGATCACAAGAAGACACGAAGGAGACGCTGCAGGGACAGGCAGCTAGTCGGCGATGGCGGGAGGATGGCATGCATGGAGCGGAAGGAGGTGTTGGAGTGCACAGAGTACTGGGAGGGGGACAGGGCCAGGGGACTGCTGGAGGCCATGGGGACACAGGGGTCAAGGCCTGCCGGGAGATGGTGCCCCTCGCCTGCTGGTGGGCGTCGGCTTCACCCGTTTGGAGATGGCCCGGATCAGGTCGCGGGCGTGCTTGAGACTGTAGGCTGCACACCAGTGTTGGAACTTATCAGACGACATCATTCCTTCTGAAATTCATCATGATGAGCTACTTACAAAAAAAATATATGTGTGTGGCACTACCCCCTTGACAGTCTATGTGATAAGGGTCAGCAAAAGAATCGTTAAAATAATTTATTGTCGGTTTGGTGATGGTCTTTTCTTTCATTACGAACAGATGTAGGTGGTTGAGAAATTTCTTATCTATAAAACTTCTCATCTTCAAATTTCAGTTCCACAGGCAGGTAAACAGCGTCCATAAAATCCATGAATTAATTAACTGTGTCAATAATAGTACATTATGGCAATCTACATTCCCCTTTGACAGTAGAATGGTCAAAGATGTTGTTTTGTGTTTACAGCTATGCATATGAATTCATGTGAACTTTAATTCCCAGTCTAGTGATGTTTGTGCAAGTGTTGTAAACAAATGGTTGTCTTGAAGAACATTCAAACTGAGAGTTAATATTTATAGACTTTCCATGATTTGTCAGTGTATTACAGCTAAGTGGCAGAATTTGTAAGTGTTCATACCTAATGACAGGAGATGATCCCAAAAGGATTTGGCTATGATGTTACACACCTGCAAACACATATCTCGGACTTTTCCGCAGTTAATTATGATCTAAGAACTAGCTGTATGTTCACAGGTAACTGCCCTTGCATACACACAAATACACGGTTACATATGTGTGCATCCACACACATACATGCACATACACACACATACACACACTCACACACACACTAACACACACACACACACAATGTGTGCATACACGCATATGCATGAACATGTATGCCAAAAACTGTGCGCACACATGCACACATACAAAACATTGATAGCCTCTTGGAAACATTTTTGTGTTAAAAGCGACTTGGCTGACCTGTAACATTAACCAGACCAACACTGACAGAGAACTTAGTGTGTCGAAAGAAATGCAGTCCAACTATTCCTTCTAACAGATACCAGGCTTACCTTTCAGTCTGGCTTTGATCTCATCTGAGAAGTAGCCCGAGTCAATCCACTCCTCAAAATCCACAATGTAGTCAAATGCAGTCAAGCCTGTGGTAAGATAAGTCCACATGTTTGAACTGCTTTCCATTCATACAATGTGTAAATCATGAAACAACTGTACATGCACTAGATGAATAACTGTAAAACAACTTGATACTGTCAGGACAAGCTATACAATTTTTTTTCCACATAGAAAAATTCCATATTCCTTCTAACCTTACAATAAATCTGGTTTCGTCTTCTGCAGTGTACGCAGGCTGATACTCCTGCAGACACCCCCTGAATAGGGAGTGGAGTTTTGTGTGTATGACCGATTTTATCCCGCCATTAAGACAGCCATACTCCAACTTCGGGGAAAGTCTGGTTTAAAAACTGCATTCTTTCTATGAAGAGTGCAGCTTTCCCTCTTTTCTCAATGTAACTACAAAAGTGGTTAAACAGATTAATACTGCATACTGTCACATATTCAGTTGTCCAAAGACCACTGCTTCTTTAGCTAAGACTCCAGTAGTGCTTTTACTTTAACTCTTAAATGTACTTTCAAGAATTTCAATCACAAAGTACAGCCTCACTGTCCATCAGATCTCTCTTGATCATGTTGAAAACATGGGTGATATACATTACAGCCAACTCAAATAGACCATCCATTCACCAAATGCCTAAAAATTCAAAACCAATCCCTTTCCCCCTCCTTCATGTGTGTTTCGCAGGTGTGGGAGGCATAGATGCTACTTCACAGGACAATCTCTGACTCAACCACTTTTGTTCTCTTTTCAAAGGGAAATGGGAGTCTATCAACATAGGACATTGTAAAGTGAACTGTTTTAAACTGTATTTTGTGGTATGAATTGATCATCAACATACATTTGTGTGTAATTCAGACACAGGGACAGCATGTTGCCACTGTGCGGCAACACCAAACTTTTTTCTTTCAGTTATTTTTCTGTACAAGAATTCTGCCAATGGCAACTTTCTCATTACTGTGGGTATTTCAATGAGTGAGAAGTCCATGCTGCATACATGACCTCAGCTTACTGTTTGACCTTAAAGCCCGGCACCTACACCATCAACTAATATCTGACAATTCACCAGCCACCATGGTGAAGTGGTTAGGGTCACTGACTTCCGGCTAAGAGGTCATAGGCTCGATTCCCATCAGAGCCATGTGGGATTTTTCTGCCCCAACCAGCTCCTACCCAGAGTTGAGTTTCCTATGGGGTCAGATGGGAAGAGTGGGACCACACAGTTCAGTTTCATCCACATAATGAATGCATCTCTGAGAGTGTTGCTCTAATTTCCTGACCAACACTGCAGGTGTCTGTATCTCTCAGGCCTGGTTGACGCCTGTACATGTCATGAAAGCAGGCATAGAATACACTTCTGTCATGCAGTCTCAGACCAGAATGGAAATCTGTAGCATCATCTTCATCCTCCTCATCGATCAGCATTAAAAAAAAAGTCTCAAAATTCTGTGGCCCTTCTTGCCCTGCTCTCATGGTGACCTCAGTTTCGATGTCCTCTCCACATCTATGGCCTTGGTTTGTTTCCGTCAGGGTCACCCGTTCATGGGAACTGTCATTGGACGGACATGGTGGTGTTCTCCAGAGGGAGAGCTCACTCATGCCAGCTACGCGACAAGAAATTATTGTCGTCAGTAGGGGGCTTAGTAGGTGGTGTCCTGCGTATGTTAGATCAGAACAGGCGCCACTGAACACCACCGAAGTGACTCAGCAGCGGTGCAGTGTCTCCTCCGGTGGGTTGCCTCCTGACAACTTGACATTGACTGCTCCCTGTGGATTGCGGAGCCGGAGCTGTGGCTGTGGACGGGACAGTCGGAATGAGCGGCGTGGGTGCAATGCCACTGAGGTGGCGCAGAAGATGGGACAGAAAAAAAAAACAAGAAAAAAACCATCTGACAGTGCAGGGGAGAGAATGGTCCTTACAATACTCGAACCTGGGACCTACTTTACATCCAGGGTGAATGCTTTACCCACTGAGCCATTGAGGCACCCACATGTCCCTACATACATTGCACCAGCACAAAGAGGACCGACAACATGCAGACTGACCCTGGCCGTTCTTGTGGCGCACATTGGCGCCCTGGTTGAGGAGGACGCAGGCAGCAAACTGGTTGTTGGACTGGGTGGCAAAGAACAGCGGGGTGGACCCTTCGTTGTTCAGCACGTCCACGTCGGCACCGAAGGACAGCAACATCTCCAGCACATCTGTGGGGCCACTGAGACTGGCAGCATAGTGCAGGGCACTGCAGACACACATGATTAGCTCGATCAACAGAACTCAACAGTAGCCAGCAACAAGGAACCATAGATGTGTGTATTTGCTGCAAAGTTGTTACAGCCATAGTTTTCAGCTTTCAGACTGAATAACCAAAAACAGTTCAGCATTGTAAGCAAGTTTATGAGCAAGTCATTAGTATGCTGTAGCATATACTATTCTGGTAATACTATTCTGTTTCTATTTGTGGGTTTACACAAAACAAATTCACACACACACACACACACGCACACACACACACACACACACACGTGCACACATAAGTATTCTCCAAATCAAATTTTGTATGTAGGAATGCACAATATTATATTTACCCATTATGATTCTCTTGAATTTGATCACAGGGCCCTTTCTCTTGTTTTACCAACTGTGAGTTCGAATCGCACAAGTTGTGGAATTTTCACAGTTTGAAAACCCACTTGATCTACGCAGATTCGGTTAAGGGGGGATAAAGGTGGCCAAAAGCTGGATGAGTTACGCCTTCCGTAGACATCATGAACCGTTTAACAGTTCTACTGCCCCTGTGGCTATTAAACTGTGGGACATCTAACTTTCATAACTGCAGAGATTTCTGACCTGTTGCCACCTGGGTACATGGGGTTGGGGTCTGCTCCATTCTCCATCAGAAACCTCACTGCCTCGGCTCTCTCGCTTCTGCAACAAACAACAGGAATGGTGATGCCAACATGTAGAATGTCCTGCTGGAAAGAAGAAAGAACTGAAGTGCTTCCTCACCCTTCCCATCCACCTTTCTCTCTCTCTCTCTCTCTCTCTCTCTCTCTCTCTCTCTCTCTCTCTCTCTCTCTCTCCCCCCATCTCTCTCTCTCTCTCTCTCTCTCTCTCTCTCTCTCTCTCTCTCTCTCTCCCCCCATCTCTCTCTCTCTCTCTCTCTCTCTCTCTCTCCCCTCTCTCTCTCTCTCTCTCTCTCTCTCTCTCTCTCTTCAAAACAGCCAGTCACTTCTGTACACTCAAGACACATAAGCATTTGAAACTATTTAGAATCAAATAATTTTTTTTGTTTCTCCAGAAAGGTATAAGACTAAATGATGAACATTTCATAATGTTAAAAAAACTAAAATGATTTTTCTTTTCTTTTTTTCTATCTGAGAACTAAGAAGCCACAGAATGATTATTTGTATATTTTCTGAATGTGAGTGAGACAGTCTTCTTCTCTGCACCATTAACAAGCAGCACTTTAAGGATGGGTCAGACTACTTAACCTTTGATGGTGGTGCAAGGCTCAATCCAACATCTGCCTGTTGATCTACACCTTGTATGCACTTTGGCCTCATACTGGTTTACATTGTAAGGAGCAACCCACTAGCAGCAACATCATTCAAAGATGACACTGTATCAATAACACACAAACACAAACTTTCTTGCAAATGCACAAGAATGTGGTCAAACTCACTCACACCCCACTCAACTCGTACCCCCATACTCACATTTTGATCTGTTCGTCAGGATGCGGCGAAGCAGTATGTCGGGTTCCTTGTCTTTGAAGTGAAAGCCACTGTTCACCAGCCTGTGACACAACACACATTGATAGACATGTTGTACCGTTCACCAGCCTGTCACACAACACACACACACTGATAGACATGTTGTACTGTTCACCAGCCTGTCACACAACACACACTGATAGACATGTTGTACTGTTCACCAGCCTGCCACATAACACACACACACTGATAGAAATGTTGTACTGTTCACCAGCCTGTCACACAACACACACTGATAGACATGTTGTACTGTTCACCAGCCTGCCACATAACACACACACACTGATAGACATGTTGTACTGTTCACCAGCCTGTCACACAACACACACTGATGGACATGTTGTACTGTTCACCAGCCTGTCACACAACACACACTGATGGACATGTTGTACTGTTCACCAGCCTGTCACACAACACACACTGATAGACATGTTGTACTGTTCACTAGCCTGTCACACAACACACACTGATAGACATGTTGTACTGTTCACCAGCCTGTCACACAACACACACACTGATAGACATGTTGTACTGTTCACCAGCCTGTCACACAACACACACACTGATAGACATGCTGTACTGTTCACCAGCCTGTCACACAACACACACACAGATAGATATGTTGCACTGTTCACCAGCCTGTCACACAACACACACACTGATAGACATGTTGTACTGTTCACCAGCCTGTCACACAACACACACACAGATAGATATGTTGTACTGTTCACCAGCCTGTCACACAACACACACACAGATAGATATGCTGTACTGTTCACCAGCCTGTCACACAACACACACACACTGATAGACATGTTGTACTGTTCACCAGCCTGTCACACAACACACACACTGATAGACATGTTGTACTGTTCACCAGCCTGTCACACAACACACACACTGATAGACATGTTGTACTGTTCACCAGCCTGTCACACAACACACACACTGATAGACATGTTGTACTGTTCACCAGCCTGCCACATAACACACAGTGATAGACATGTTGTACTGTTCACCAGCCTGTCACACAAAACACAGACTGATAGACATGTTGTACTGTTCACCAGCCTGTCACACAACACACACACTGATAGACATGTTGTACTGTTCACCAGCCTGTCACACAACACACACACTGATAGACATGTTGTACTGTTCACCAGCCTGTCACAACACACACACAGATAGACATGTTGTACTGTTCACCAGCCTGTCACACAACACAGACTGATAGACATGTTGTACTGTTCACCAGCCTGCCACATAACACACACTGATAGACATGTTGTACTGTTCACCAGCCTGTCACACAACACACACACATAGACATGTTGTACTGTTCACCAGCCTGTCACACAACACACACATATAGACATGTTGTACTGTTCACCAGCCTGTCACATAACACACACTGATAGACATGTTGTACTGTTCACCAGCCTGTCACACAACACACACAGATAGACATGTTGTACTGTTCACCAGCCTGTCACATAACACACACTGATAGACATGTTGTACTGTTCACCAGCCTGCCACATAACACACACACTGATAGACATGTTGTACTGTTCACCAGCCTGTCACATAACACACACACTGATAGACATGTTGTACTGTTCACCAGCCTGTCACACAACACACACAGATAGACATGTTGTACTGTTCACCAGCCTGTCACACAACACACACACTGATAGACATGTTGTACTGTTCACCAGCCTGTCACACAACACACACACTGATAGACATGTTGTACTGTTCACCAGCCTGTCACACAACACACACATATAGATATGTTGTACTGTTCACCAGCCTGTCACACAACACACACACAGATAGACATGTTTACTGTTCACCAGCCTGTCACACAACACACACACAGATAGACATGTTGTACTGTTCACCAGCCTGTCACACAACACACACACACAGATAGATATGTTGTACTGTTCACCAGCCTGTCACACAACACACACACACACAGATAGATATGTTGTACTGTTCACCAGCCTGTCACACAACACACACACTGATAGACATGTTGTACTGTTCACCAGCCTGTCACACAACACACACACTGATAGACATGTTGTACTGTTCACCAGCCTGTCACACAACACACACAGATAGACATGTTGTACTGTTCACCAGCCTGTCACACAACACAGACTGATAGACATGTTGTACTGTTCACCAGCCTGCCACATAACACACACTGATAGACATGTTGTACTGTTCACCAGCCTGTCACACAACACACACACATAGACATGTTGTACTGTTCACCAGCCTGTCACACAACACACACATATAGACATGTTGTACTGTTCACCAGCCTGTCACATAACACACACTGATAGACATGTTGTACTGTTCACCAGCCTGTCACACAACACACACAGATAGACATGTTGTACTGTTCACCAGCCTGTCACATAACACACACTGATAGACATGTTGTACTGTTCACCAGCCTGCCACATAACACACACACTGATAGACATGTTGTACTGTTCACCAGCCTGTCACACAACACACACAGATAGACATGTTGTACTGTTCACCAGCCTGTCACACAACACACACACTGATAGACATGTTGTACTGTTCACCAGCCTGTCACACAACACACACACTGATAGACAGTTGTACTGTTCACCAGCCTGTCACACAACACACACATATAGATATGTTGTACTGTTCACCAGCCTGTCACACAACACACACACAGATAGACATGTTTACTGTTCACCAGCCTGTCACACAACACACACACAGATAGACATGTTGTACTGTTCACCAGCCTGTCACACAACACACACACACAGATAGATATGTTGTACTGTTCACCAGCCTGTCACACAACACACACACACACAGATAGATATGTTGTACTGTTCACCAGCCTGTCACACAACACACACACTGATAGACATGTTGTACTGTTCACCAGCCTGTCACACAACACACACATTGATAGACATGTTGTACTGTTCACCAGCCTGTCACACAACACAGACTGATAGACATGTTGTACTGTTCACCAGCCTGTCACACAACACACACTGATAGACATGTTGTACTGTTCACCAGCCTGTCACACAACACACACTGATGGACATGTTGTACTGTTCACCAGCCTGTCACACAACACACACACAGATAGACATGTTGTACTGTTCACCAGCCTGTCACACAACACACACACTGATGGACATGTTGTACTGTTCACCAGCCTGTCACACAACACACACTGATAGACATGTTGTACTGTTCACCAGCCTGTCACACAACACACACAGATAGACATGTTGTACTGTTCACCAGCCTGCCACACAACACACAACTGATAGACATGTTGTACTGTTCACCAGCCTGTCACACAACACACACAGATAGACATGTTGTACTGTTCACCAGCCTGTCACACAACACACACACTGATAGACATGTTGCACTGTTCACCAGCCTGTCACACAACACACACACTGATAGACATGTTGTACTGTTCACCAGCCTGTCACACAACACACACACAGATAGATATGTTGTACTGTTCACCAGCCGGTCACACAACACACACACTGATAGACATGTTGTACTGTTCACCAGCCTGTCACACAACACACACACTGATAGACATGTTGTACTGTTCACCAGCCTGTCACACAACACACACAGATAGACATGTTGTACTGTTCACCAGCTTGTCACATAACACACACTGATAGACATGTTGTACTGTTCACCAGCCTGTCACACAACACACACAGATAGACATGTTGTACTGTTCACCAGCCTGTCACACAACACACACTGATAGACATGTTGTACTGTTCACCAGCCTGTCACACAACACACACTGATGGACATGTTGTACTGTTCACCAGCCTGTCACACAACACACACACAGATAGACATGTTGTACTGTTCACCAGCCTGTCACACAACACACACAGATAGACATGTTGTACTGTTCACCAGCCTGTCACACAACACACACTGATAGACATGTTGTACTGTTCACCAGCCTGTCACACAACACACACACACTGATAGACATGTTGTACTGTTCACCAGCCTGTCACACAACACACACTGATAGACATGTTGTACTGTTCACCAGCCTGTCACACAACACACACACTGATAGACATGTTGTACTGTTCACCAGCCTGTCACACAACACACACACTGATAGACATGTTGTACTGTTCACCAGCCTGTCACACAACACACACACTGATAGACATGTTGTACTGTTCACCAGCCTGCCACATAACACACACTGATAGACATGTTGTACTGTTCACCAGCCTGTCACACAACACACACTGATAGACATGTTGTACTGTTCACCAGCCTGTCACACAACACACACACTGATAGACATTGTACTGTTCACCAGCCTGTCACACAACACACACTGATGGACATGTTGTACTGTTCACCAGCCTGTCACACAACACACACACTGATAGACATGTTGTACTGTTCACCAGCCTGTCACACAACACACACAGATAGACATGTTGTTCTGTTCACCAGCCTGTCACATAACACACACTGATAGACATGTTGTACTGTTCACCAGCCTGTCACATAACACACACTGATGGACATGTTGTACTGTTCACCAGCCTGTCACATAACACACACTGATAGACATGTTGTACTGTTCACCAGCCTGCCACATAACACACACACACTGATAGACATGTTGTACTGTTCACCAGCCTGTCACACAACACACACTGATAGACATGTTGTACTGTTCACCAGCCTGCCACATAACACACACTGATAGACATGTTGTACTGTTCACCAGCCTGTCACACAACACACACACAGATAGACATGTTCTACTGTTCACCAGCCTGTCACACAACACACACAGATAGACATGTTGTACTGTTCACCAGCCTGTCAAATAACACACACTGATAGACATGTTGTACTGTTCACCAGCCTGCCACATAACACACACTGATAGACATGTTGTACTGTTCACCAGCCTGTCACACAACACACACTGATGGACATGTTTTACTGTTCACCAGCCTGTCACACAACACACACACTGATAGACATGTTGTACTGTTCACCAGCCTGTCACACAACACACACAGATAGACATGTTGTACTGTTCACCAGCCTGTCACACAACACACACACACAGATAGACATGTTGTACTGTTCACCAGCCTGTCACACAACACACACTGATGGACATGTTGTACTGTTCACCAGCCTGTCACACAACACACACACTGATAGCCATGTTGTACTGTTCACCAACCTGTCACACAACACACAAGAGATAGACATGTTGTACTGTTCACCAGCCTGTCACATAACACACACTGATAGACATGTTGTACTGTTCACCAGACTGTCACACAACACACACACTGATAGACATGTTGTACTGTTCACCAGCCTGTCACACAACACACATTGATAGACATGTTGTACTGTTCACCAGCCTGTCACATAACACACACTGATAGACATGTTGTACTGTTCACCAGCCTGTCACACAACACACATTGATAGACATGTTGTACTGTTCACCAGCCTGTCACACAACACACACACACTGATAGACATGTTGTACTGTTCACCAGCCTGTCACACAACACACACAGATAGACATGTTGTACTGTTCACCAGCCTGTCACATAACACACACTGATAGACATGTTGTACTGTTCACCAGACTGTCACACAACACACACACTGATAGACATGTTGTACTGTTCACCAGCCTGTCACACAACACACATTGATAGACATGTTGTACTGTTCACCAGCCTGTCACATAACACACACTGATAGACATGTTGTACTGTTCACCAGCCTGTCACACAACACACATTGATAGACATGTTGTACTGTTCACCAGCCTGTCACACAACACACACACACTGATAGACATGTTGTACTGTTCACCAGCCTGCCACATAACACACACTGATAGACATGTTGTACTGTTCACCAGCCTGTCACACAACACACACAGATAGACATGTTGTACTGTTCACCAGCCTGTCACACAACACACATTGATAGACATGTTGTACTGTTCACCAGCCTGCCACATAACACACACTGATAGACATGTTGTACTGTTCACCAGCCTGTCACACAACACACATTGATAGACATGTTGTACTGTTCACCAGCCTGCCACATAACACACACTGATAGACATGTTGTACTGTTCACCAGCCTGTGACACAACACACACTGATGGACATGTTGTACTGTTCACCAGCCTGTCACACAACAACACACACACACTGATAGACATGTTGTACTGTTCACCAGCCTGTCACACAACACACACAGATAGACATGTTGTACTGTTCACCAGCCTGTCACACAACACACATTGATAGACATGTTGTACTGTTCACCAGCCTGCCACATAACACACACTGATAGACATGTTGTACCGTTCACCAGCCTGTCACACAACACACACTGATGGACATGTTGTACTGTTCACCAACCTGTCACACAACACACACACACACAGATAGACATGTTGTACTGTTCACCAGCCTGTCACACAACACACACACTGATAGACATGTTGTACTGTTCACCAGCCTGTCACACAACACACACACAGATAGACATGTTGTACTGTTCACCAGCCTGTCACACTGTTACTGTCACCACACACACACTGATAGACATGTTGTACTGTTCACCAGCCTGTCACACAACACACACACTGATAGACATGTTGTACTGTTCACCAGCCTGTCACACAACACACATATTGATAGACATGTTGTACTGTTCACCAGCCTGTCACACAACACACATTGATAGACATGTACTGTTTGCAGCGTGCCAGACAACACAAACTAATAGTGTAGTCATTTTTTTATAATGAATATTTTACAGAATCTGTTTTTTTGTAAGAAAAAAATTAAAGAAGGAAACTTATGGAAGCTTTTCTCATACATTATGAATCGCTCGCCATATCTAAATCCATTCCCATTATGCAAATATGTAAGTCCAGCTCATGAATATGACAAATCACTCCCATAATGCAATTCCAGTGCACAGACATTGTAAATCACTTCCGAACATACATCCAGTCTGTGCATCTACATAATAGAATCATTTAAAAAAAGAAGTCCTGACCCCATATTTGAACCCAGTGCCCCTGTAGAAGTTGGTCCCAGCATATGTATGAGCCCCATCCCTACTCAAGTCCAATCCCAATCACAACGAATCCATCCCCATACGTAAGTTAAATGGTCATACATTATCAGTTCATTTCCCATTGATGCCCACTCCAACAAGTCCAGTCACGGACATCATAAGCTCCATTTTCCATCTAACAGTCTTCTGTTTGTTATGACCAAGGAGTGTAGCAGTTCACTGACCACTCGGCGCAGTCAATGACGTCATTGGCGATGGCCAGGTGAAGCAGGGAGGGTGGGGAGCGGTCCTCCTCGCTGTTGAGGGCCACCACGATGGTGTCCTTGGGGTCGTACTGCCGCATCAGCTGCATGACGTCCATGCGGCCCTGCATCGCGCAGCAGTGGATCGGCAACAGACCCTGGGACACCACAGCCACACACCGACTTCATTTCCTGACTGCATGACCGAGTTAGAAATCACTCCTGACAAAGAACAAATCCATAATGTTGTACACAGCTAGGTCTCTTCTTCTTCCAGATGGGGATGTTTAACCTGCCCCGTGCCCACAGTCTTCACGTAGACTATTCTGGCACACAGGTTGCATGCATTGTGTATTTTCGTGTAGCCGGTACTCACCCGTCTTAGGACATGAGCATCGGGATCTTTAGAGTCCGTGTATGATCTTAGTGCATGTGACACAGACTAGACCTCGGTTTATAGTCCCACTCAAGTTAAAGGGTGAGTGTTCATTTTATTATTATGTTTTTAACCCTTTCCCCCCATTTCCCAAATATATCTTCCTGTAATAATTATGTGTTACAGCAATTTTCATGCACTAAGTATCTCTTGAAACTATGTCCAGAAAGCGCGAAATGGCACAGATTTACACTCAGTTTTCAAAACATTTTCCTAGGGGAGCATGCCCCGGGACCCCCTAGTTTCAATGGGTTTTCCTCCTCTGTTTTAAGCCCTGATAAAGCTAAAATTATGTCAAATGTGTTCTACAAAATCTGTTCAAAATAAATTCATCCAAGTATAAGACTTTTTTTTTACTTCACCATGGACTTTTATCTTAATCTTGCACTCCATTCCAGTCACAAAGAAAACATGCTGAAATGCAATACACTTACTTCTGATGCAAGAAAAATTGGCTTGAATTGTCAGCTACTCATTCACATTTACTTATTTCTGATGCATCAAAACTCTGCCTTGAATTGTCGATTACAAATTCCTGATTAGTCTGCTTGTTAAACTTGACCATGTTAAGCAAAATGTACATGAATTATTACAGAACCAATAGTAAGTAGATCCATTTTGGTAAAAGAAAGAAAGAGAAAACAATCAGGACATCTTCTACAGCAACAAGACTGACTCTGTTGTTGCGCTTGGTGGGGACAGCCTCTCTGGCCAGCAGCAGCTCTAAACATTCCATCTCTGAGGGTTTGTCCGTCTCCCCATAGCACTTGACATGGAGGGGGGTGTTGCCCTCTGAATCCTCCGCGTTGATGTAGGACCCGTTGTCCAGCAAAATCTGAACGCACAACGCCACCTCTGTCATGGTCAGACATACATACTTAGTCTTGTATACACTTGTGCATGCGCACACACATGCATGCACATGGGCAACACACACACACCACACACACACACACACACACACACACACACACACACACCATGTACACACATACAACACATCAACACATGCACACACATTCACACTCAGTTTAGCCCACAACAACACGTACATAAACACCTAAAGCACAGACACACACATTTTGCACAAGCACACATGTACACACACACTCTGATGCTGGGATGCCACAAATTCAAGTCCATAACAGCGATACATTTGTGGCATTTTTTCACTCAGGTCAGATCCCAGCCAAGTTGCTGGCTCTGCTGTGGGCCGAAGTGAGAAGAATGGTTCCATACAGCTGGGTTTGATTCACTTTACAGGGGCATCTCCAATCTGAAGTTAGAATGGTTCCATACAGCTGGGTTTGATTCACTTTACAGGGGCATCTCCAATCTGCAGTGAGAATGTTTCCATACAGTTGGGTTTGATTCACTTTACAGGGGCATCTCCAATCTGCAGTGAGAATGTTTCCATACAGTTGGGTTTGATTCACTTTACAGGGACATCTCCAATCTGCAGTGAGAATGTTTCCATACAGTTGGGTTTGATTCACTTTACAGGGGCATCTCCAATCTGAAGTGAGAATGGTTCCATACAGTTGGGTTTGATTCACTTTACAGGGGCATCTCCAATCTGAAGTGAGAATGGTTCCATACAGTTGGATTTGATTCACTTTACAGGGGCATCTCCAATCTGAAGTTAGAATGGTTCCATACAGTTGGGTTTGATTCACTTTACAGGGGTATCTCCAATCTGCAGTGAGAATGTTTCCATACAGTTGGGTTTGATTCACTTTACAGGGGCATCTCCAATCTGAAGTGAGAATGTTTCCATACAGCTGGGTTTGATTCACTTTACAGGGGCATCTCCAATCTGAAGTGAGAATGTTTCCATACAGTTGGGTTTGATTCACTTTACAGGGGCATCTCCAATCTGAAGTGAGAATGGTTCCATACAGTTGGATTTGATTCACTTTACAGGGGCATCTCCAATCTGAAGTTAGAATGGTTCCATACAGTTGGGTTTGATTCACTTTACAGGGGTATCTCCAATCTGAAGTGAGAATGTTTCCATACAGTTGGGTTTGATTCGCTTTACAGGGGCATCATCTCCAATCTGAAGTGAGAATGTTTCCATACAGCTGGGTTTGATTCACTTTACAGGGGCATCTCCAATCTGAAGTGAGAATGTTTCCATACAGTTGGGTTTGATTCACTTTACAGGGTCATCTCCAATCTGAAGTGAGAATGGTTCCATACAGATTTGATTCACTTTACAGGGGCATCTCCAATCTGAAGTTAGAATGGTTCCATACAGTTGGGTTTGATTCACTTTACAGGGGTATCTCCAATCTGCAGTGAGAATGTTTCCATACAGTTGGGTTTGATTCACTTTACAGGGGCATCTCCAATCTGCAGTGAGAATGTTTCCATACAGTTGGGTTTGATTCACTTTACAGGGGCATCTCCAATCTGAAGTGAGAATGTTTCCATACAGTTGGGTTTGATTCACTTTACAGGGGCATCTCCAATCTGCAGTGAGAATGTTTCCATACAGTTGGGTTTGATTCACTTTACAGGGGCATCTCCAATCTGAAGTGAGAATGTTTCCATACAGCTGGGTTTGATTCACTTTACAGGGGCATCTCCAATCTGAAGTGAGAATGTTTCCATACAGTTGGGTTTGATTCACTTTACAGGGGCATCTCCAATCTGAAGTGAGAATGCTTCCATACAGTTGGATTTGATTCACTTTACAGGGGCATCTCCAATCTGAAGCCCTCCGGGGGTTGCAACCTTGCCGTGGTCGGAGGGCTTGCGTGGTCCAGTGATCTTTTAGGCTTTGCTGACGGGGGCATCAATACTCAGCTAGATGGTTAGTTGTTTGAACGCTTCTAGGCCTGTATAGCCAAGTTGCTGACTGGCCAAGCATTACGTGGTAGGAATTGATGCCCTGGTAGGGTCTCCCATGTCAGAAAGGTTAGGAGTGAGGGCCCAGACAAATAGTAACCCACCTTTTTCCTATTCTGTCTTCTTGTTTTCTGCCTTCCTTATTTGGCCCTTTTCTATCTTCGTCTCCCCTTCAAGTCTTCTTTTACACACTCCTTTTCTCTCTGTGGTCTCCTTAAGATCCGCCGCGTTTGCCGTGCGGTGCGACCTGTGTCGGAGGGGGATGAGATCCTGGTGATTGAGAGGGCCAGCGCTCTCAACACATCACTTTGGCTCGGACCTCTCCTAGACAGGGAGTACACCTTGGCCCGGGTGTACTAATCGGCTCCCCTTCTTGGGGCTGGGTCAAAACAGGCATTTCTCCGGCTGGCCAAGATAACCCCTGTAGTGCTCAGCTCTCTGTTCCCGGGAGTTGGGCATGATCAGGGGGGATAGGGTTGGTAGGTTGTTGTCTGTTGTATATCTCTCCTGAAGCCTGGAAGGGGTCAAGACAGTGAGTCTTGGCCCTGGCCCTTAGTTGGACTCCAAGGTGGGTGGGTAAGGGAGGGATGAAATATAATAAAATACACATGGCTTTTTCAAAAAACTACCCCCCCAAAAGGAAGAGGAAGGCAGCATCCCTATTTCAGGGGATTGTCAAACAGATAGTGACTCTGATACCGAAGTTCGACAGAAGACAGGTTTTTGGGTTCCTGGCTCGTGATGGAGGGGACGGAGCAGGAAAGACCCCTTTCAGCTCTGAGCCCGTTTGCCATTCAAAAGGGTTTTCAAGGAATAGCAGGCGACCCTCGGTCCATCAAGAGGTTGAGGAATGGCTCATTTCTCATTCAAAGCAAATCACAAAAACAATCTGAACAGCTGCAGAAAGCGACAAAACTTGTGGACAGGGAGATCAGGGTAACTCCCCACAAACAATTAAATTCATCCAAAGGTGTGATTCGATGCAGAGATCTAACGGGTGTTTCAGAGGCAGAAATAAAAACGGAGCTGGCGTCCCAGGGTGTGACGGAGGTGCGCAGGGTGACGGTCAGGAAGGGTTCAGAGAGAGTGGCCACCAACACCCTCTTTCTGACCTTCTGCAGCCCTGTGCTGCCTCCGGTCATCAAAGTTGGTTACCTAAATGTTCATGTGCAGCTATATGTGCCGTCCCCATTGAGGTGCTTCAGGTGCCAGAGGTTTGGCCATGTCAGGGACCGCTGTTCTGGGCAGGAGGTATGTGGTATTTGCTGCAAGGCAACCCATGATGGGCCGTGTCATGATCCGGCACATTGTGCTAACTGCGGTGGCGACCATCCTCCTCTTCACGAAACTGTCCCTTTGGATTCAAGAATCTGCTATACAACGAGTTAAAACGGAAAAGAAGATCTCATTTTTTGAAGCCCGGAAACAGGTTGTGGGCAGTCAGACGCCGACAGCTTCTTCCTATGCTTCGGCTGTCAAGAAAGCTCCCATAGTTCCTACTCGGTCAGTCTGCTGCCAGACTGATGAATTCATGTTCTCGAAGACATTGCAAGTAAGATCTGTCAGTTCTGGTGGTAGCAAGTCCACCAGCTTCCAACCCAAAAAGACTGCCCCTGGTGGAGGCAAAAAATCCGCCACCCCTCAGACTGCCCAGCAGTCTACAACATCTGCTGCTGGGCAGATGGAAAAACCAGCACCCGCACCTCGAACTCCCATGTCCAGTGCCCGTGCGGGCAAGGGAGTTCAACAACCCAGTGTGGAGATGGTGGAGATGAAGAAGAAACCTCCACCATCTCCCAAATCCAGACCTTCTTCGCCTGTTGGCAAGTCTGCCAGCAGGTCTGTAGACCAACACTCTCCTGTGAAACTAACTAACAAGTTCACTCCATTGGAAGCAGATGTTGAGGAGGAGATGACCTGATCTCTCTCCTTTTCGCCCTCTGCACCATGGATAATACAATATTCCATTGGAATATCCGTGGTCTAAATTCCAACTTCGAGGAGCTGCAGCTTCTGTGTCAGTCTCTAAAACCTTCTGTCGTGGCTCTTCAAGAAACTCAAATTCAAAGCCAGAAGACCTTTACTCTTTCTGGCTTTAATATTCTTTCGAAACCTGCACAACCATCCACGTTGGGACTGTCGGGCGGTGTTGCCCTTCTCCTACACAAAACTTTGTTGTATAGTCCTGTCGCTCTGTCTACCTCTCTTCAAGCTGTAGCTGCGAGAGTCACTCTCCACAAGACTGTGACCATCTGTTCTCTTTATCTATCTCTTCTGTCCCGGTTTGTCGTCAGGACCTTGTCAGTCTGATAGGAGAACTTCCTCGACCTTTTTTGCTGTTGGGTGACTTTAACGGTCACAATCCTCTTTGGGGTAGTGCCGGTACGTCACCCAGAGGTCTGCTGATTGAGGATGTCCTTTCAGACTTGGATTTGTGTTGTCTGAACGACGGATCTGCAACTTACCTCCACTCTTCCACAGGTTCACTTTCGTGTTTAGATTTGTCGGTTTGTGACCCCTCGCTGGTCCTGGACTATGAGTGGTCTGTCCATGACGATCTGCACGGAAGTGACCATTTCCCTGTCCTTCTACAACCTGTAATAACTGAACACGTCTCTGTCTCTCAACATTTAAATTATAAGAAAGCAAACTGGGATCTATTTGCAGCCACTGTTTCTAAGGAGTTCCAGGACACTGATTTTTTTCAGAGTCCTGACCCAGCTGAATCACTGACTAACACTATGATTAAGTGTGCTAAGGCCTGTATTCCAGTGTCTTCCGATAAACTTCAAATGCCAAAAACACCCTGGTTCGATTCAGAATGCCAACAAATTTCCAAAGTTAGAAAACGGGCTCAGCGTCAGGTATACCAACGACCTTCGGGTCCCAACGCTCGAGCCCATCAGAAACTCCGTGCTAAATCAAGACACACTTTTAAAATCAGTAAACGTCGGTCCTGGAGAAGCTTCTGCTCCAGGCTGACATCAAAAACTTCCAAGAAAAAAGTGTGGAACATCATTAAGAAAATCAAAGGGAAGAACACCTGTCCACTGTGAACCATCTCAAGTTTTCGGATTCTTTAATAACAGAGAAGAAAGCAGTTGCTAATCTGCTTGCTTCAACCATTGAAAAGAATTCCTCCTCTTCTAATAAATCGGCCACTTTTGTCAAAAACAAGGCCCTAAAAGAAAAATCGCCCTGCAACTTTTCATCCGACAACATGGAAGACTACAATCTTCCTTTTACATTAAACGAGCTGAAATCTGCCTTACTCTCTTGCAGCGATTCCTCTCCAGGTATAGATGACATACATTATCAACTATTGAAACATCTTCCGCAGGAAGGTCTGAACATCCTGTTACAGGTATACAACCACGTGTGGACTACAGGTTGCTTTCCACCCTCTTGGCGGAAAGCCCTCATTATTCCCATCCCCAAACCTGGAAAAGATCTTTCTAATCCATCTAACTACCGTCCCATAGCTTTGACCAGCTGTGTCTGTAAATTGATGGAAAAAATGGTCAATGCTAGGCTCATGTGGAAACTCGAAACCGATGGCCTTTTGGCGAAAGAACAGTGTGGTTTCCGCAAACATCGTAGTACAGTTGACCATTTGATTCGTCTGGAATCTACACTTAGGAACGCTTTTTTAAACAGACAGCATGCAGTGGCAATTTTCTTCGACTTGGAGAAGGCCTACGATACCACCTGGAAGTCGGGGATACTTCATGATCTCCATGATCTGGGTTTTCGAGGTCATCTTCCGCTTTTTATTCAAAATTTTTTTGGCAGAACGACAGTTTCAGGTCCGGGTTGGCACCACTCTCTCTGATGTCCACGAGCAGGAGTTGGGTGTTCCCCAGGGGAGCATACTGTCTCCTGCCCTCTTTAGTATTAAAATCAACAACATTGTGAAATCAGTTCAGCAGGGTTCAGACTGCTCATTGTTTGTGGATGATTTTGACGTCTACGCAACTGGAAGCCTGTACCCGAGTGTCCAGCGCAGGCTCCAGCTTTGCGTAGATAAAATCCATCGGTGGGCGGATGAAAACGGTTTCACCTTTTCTGCTACAAAAACCCAGTGTATTCACTTCCATAATTTCCGTCAGTTTTTTCCAGATCCGGAACTTCAAGTAGGGAAATCTCCCATTCCAGCTGTTAAAGAGGCCAAATTTCTGGGAGTCATTTTTGACCAAAAACTTAACTTTCTCAGCCATATTAAAAACCTCAAAACTGCTTGCCAAAAGGCACTGAATATTCTGCGGGTCGTAGCACACACCGACTGGGGCGCTGATAAGAAAACTTTGTTGCACCTCTACAGAGCCCTGGTCCGTTCTAAACTGGACTACGGTTGTGCTGTGTACGGCTCCGCAAGATCATCTTACCTCAAACTCTTGGGCCCTATCCACCATCAAGGGCTTCGTCTCTGTCTTGGAGCGTTCCGCACCACCCCTGTGTATGACTGTGTTTTTGACCCTCCGTTCCAAAGTAAGTTTGAAACAAACCCGAAATGTATTCCGCCGTTTGGGCTTCGTATGCAGCCTCACGTGCGGAATGCAGGTATAGACCTGGGAGTAGTTTCCGATTTTTCCAAGTTTCCGGATCAACCTCCATGGACCTTTTTCACACCAGAGATTCGTTTGATCTCGCAGCTTTCCGTAAGGAGTCTACCAGCTCTCTGGCGTACAAGGCTTTGTATGCCGAGCTCTGTTCCAAATTCCCATCCTATCAAAAAGTTTTCACTGACGGTTCCAAGTCTGAGGATGGAGTGGCCTGTGCAGCCTACTGCCCTGGGGCTCCTTCTCAGATATTGTTGGAACATATTCATTCAGATGCTTCTGTCTATTCTGCTGAACTTACTGCTCTAGTACTGGCTTTGAAGATAATCTCCCATTCTTCGAGGAGGGACTTTCTGGTTCTGTCGGATTCGCTGTCAGCTTTGGAGGCCATAGCTGGCCGCAACCTTCAGCATCCAGAACTTTTTACTTTTTTTTGAACTTTTTAGCAAGTTGAAGGCGGACGGTTACAACATTACTCTTGCTTGGGTTCCTGGCCATGTTGGCATCGGCGGGAACGAAATGGTTGATCGTTTAGCCAAGAACGCCACAAGAGAGAAACTGTCCAACACTTATATCCCTGCTCAGATGTGAAACCCAAAATTAACGATTATGTGAGAGACCTCTGGCAGGAGGATTGGAACACACAGACGAGTAACAAACTCTTTCAGATCCGTCCAAACCTTAAGGACTTCCTCCCATCCACATCGGGAGGTCGTAAAGAGGAAACGGTTCTGTGCCGGCTGCACACCGGCCATTCGTATTTTACCCATGCTTACCTTTTAAGGAGTGAAGAAGCTCCGTGGTGCATTCCATGTCATGCGCCACTCACAATGAAACATGTACTTTTAGAGTGTTGGGACTTGCACGATGTGAGACACAAACATTTTACGGCGGAGTCCATGAAGATCCTGTTCAGGAATGTCCCGCCTGACGTGATCCTTGAGTTTTTGAGAGAGATTAACATTTTTTATCTGATTTAAGATTTTACGGCTGAAAGATTTTTAACAAAGTTTCTGGTGCGTTTGTAGACGATGTCATTTAACAAGATGTGTGAAAGTTGGTTTTTTTTTTTTTTTTTTTTTTTTTAAAGACTGGTGAGTTGATTTTAACGTGGTGACAGCCCTGATATGGCCCTTTGCGGTCGGCTGGGCTATAAGCAACATTATCTTATCTTATCTTATCTCCAATCTGAAGTTAGAATGGTTCCATACAGTTGGGTTTGATTCACTTTACAGGGGTATCTCCAATCTGCAGTGAGAATGTTTCCATACAGTTGGGTTTGATTCACTTTACAGGGGCATCTCCAATCTGAAGTGAGAATGTTTCCATACAGTTGGGTTTGATTCACTTTACAGGGGCATCTCCAATCTGCAGTGAGAATGTTTCCATACAGTTGGATTTGATTCACTTTAGAGGGGTATCTCCAATCTGAAGTGAGAATGTTTCCATACAGTTGGATTTGATTCACTTTACAGGGGTATCTCCAATCTGAAGTGAGAATGTTTCCATACAGTTGGGTTTGATTCACTTTACAGGGGTATCTCCAATCTGAAGTGAGAATGTTTCCATACAGTTGGATTTGATTCACTTTACAGGGGTATCTCCAATCTGAAGTGAGAACGGTTCCATACAGTTGGGTTTGATTCACTTTACAGGGGTATCTCCAATCTGAAGTGAGAATGGTTCCATACAGTTGGGTTTGATTCACTTTACAGGGGTATCTCCAATCTGAAGTGAGAATGTTTCCATACAGTTGGATTTGATTCACTTTACAGGGGGATCTCCAATCTGAAGTTAGAATGGTTCCATACAGTTGGGTTTGATTCACTTTACAGGGGTATCTCCAATCTGTAGTGAGAATGTTTCCATACAGTTGGGTTTGATTCACTTTACAGGGGCATCTCCAATCTGAAGTGAGAATGTTTCCATACAGTTGGGTTTGATTCACTTTACAGGGGCATCTCCAATCTGAAGTGAGAATGTTTCCATACAGTTGGATTTGATTCACTTTACAGGGGCATCTCCAATCTGAAGTTAGAATGGTTCCATACAGTTGGGTTTGATTCACTTTACAGGGGCATCTCCAATCTGAAGTGAGAATGTTTCCATACAGTTGGGTTTGATTCACTTTACAGGGGCATCTCCAATCTGAAGTGAGAATGTTTCCATACAGTTGGATTTGATTCACTTTACAGGGGCATCTCCAATCTGAAGTGAGAATGTTTCCATACAGTTGGATTTGATTCACTTTACAGGGGTATCTCCAATCTGAAGTGAGAATGGTCCCATACAGTTGGGTTTGATTCACTTTACAGGGGCATCTCCAATCTGAAGTGAGAATGGTTCCATACAGTTGGATTTGATTCACTTTACAGGGGCATCTCCAATCTGAAGTGAGAATGTTTCCATACAGTTGGGTTTGATTCACTTTACAGGGGCATCTCCAATCTGCAGTGAGAATGTTTCCATACAGTTGAGTTTGATTCACTTTACAGGGGTATCTCTAATCTGAAGTGAGAATGGTTTCATACAGTTGGGTTTGATTCACTTTACAGGGGCATCTCCAATCTGAAGTGAGAATGTTTCCATACAGTTGGATTTGATTCACTTTACAGGGACATCTCCAATCTGAAGTGAGAATGTTTCCATACAGTTGGATTTGATTCACTTTACAGGGGCATCTCCAATCTGAAGTGAGAATGTTTCCATACAGTTGGATTTGATTCACTTTACAGGGGCATCTCCAATCTGAAGTGAGAATGTTTCCATACAGTTGGATTTGATTCACTTTACAGGGGCATCTCCAATCTGAAGTGAGAATGTTTCCATACAGTTGGATTTGATTCACTTTACAGGGGCATCTCCAATCTGCAGTGAGAATGTTTCCATACAGTTGGGTTTGATTCACTTTACAGGGGTATCTCCAATCTGCAGTGAGAATGTTTCCATACAGTTGGGTTTGATTCACTTTACAGGGGTATCTCCAATCTGCAGTGAGAATGTTTCCATACAGTTGGGTTTGATTCACTTTACAGGGGTATCTCTAATCTGAAGTGAGAATGGTTCCATACAGTTGGGTTTGATTCACTTTACAGGGGCATCTCCAATCTGAAGTGAGAATGGTTCCATACAGTTGGATTTGATTCACTTTACAGGGGCATCTCCAATCTGAAGTGAGAATGTTTCCATACAGTTGGATTTGATTCACTTTACAGGGGTATCTCCAATCTGAAGTGAGAATGTTTCCATACAGTTGGGTTTGATTCACTTTACAGGGGTATCTCCAATCTGAAGTGAGAATGTTTCCATACAGTTGGGTTTGATTCAATTTACAGGGGTATCTCCAATCTGAAGTGAGAATGTTTCCATACAGTTGGGTTTGATTCACTTTACAGGGGTATCTCCAATCTGAAGTGAGAATGTTTCCATACAGTTGGGTTTGATTCACTTTACAGGGGCATCTCCAATCTGCAGTGAGAATGTTTCCATACAGTTGGGTTTGATTCACTTTACAGGGGTATCTCCAATCTGAAGTGAGAATGTTTCCATACAGTTGGGTTTGATTCACTTTACAGGGGCATCTCCAATCTGCAGTGAGAATGTTTCCATACAGTTGGGTTTGATTCACTTTACAGGGGCATCTCCAATCTGAAGTGAGAATGTTTCCATACAGTTGGGTTTGATTCACTTTACAGGGGCATCTCCAATCTGAAGTGAGAATGTTTCCATACAGTTGGGTTTGATTCACTTTACAGGGGCATCTCCAATCTGAAGTGAGAATGTTTCCATACAGTTGGGTTTGATTCACTTTACAGGGGCATCTCCAATCTGAAGTGAGAATGTTTCTACAGTGGTGATACTACGGGGATCTCATCTGAGTGAATGTTCATAAGTGGTTTGATTCACTTTACAGGGGCATCTCCAATCTGAAGTGAGAATGTTTCCATACAGTTGGGTTTTATTCACTTTACAGGGGCATCTCCAATCTGAAGTGAGAATGTTTCCATACAGTTGGGTTTGATTCACTTTACAGGGGCATCTCCAATCTGAAGTGAGAATGTTTCCATACAGTTGGGTTTGATTCACTTTACAGGGGCATCTCCAATCTGAAGTGAGAATGTTTCCATACAGTTGGGTTTGATTCACTTTACAGGGGCATCTCCAATCTGATCACCAATACTGATGACAGCAGGAAGCAGGCCTGCTTCCCTAAAACTGCTGTGGGTGTATTTTTCCACTGGAATGAGTAGATTCTTTTTTTACAAAGAGTGTGTATAAATCTTCTAAATTCTTTGTTAGTGTTTGTGAGGAGATTCATCTTCCATCTTTTGTAAAAGCTGGGGGCAGAGAGAGAGGTGGTGGGGATTCGTTTTCACTTACCACCACACAGCAGAATGACTTCCAGCAAAACAGACACACTGATACATTGCAATAACTGATGACTAGATACAAATTTCTACCTCATTTCATATAAAATTTGACCTAACTAATGACAACATACAAATTTGACCTCATTTCATTAAATTTGACCCTCATCCACGATTTTCACAGGCAGCTCTACAACCACCACAGAAGCTTACCACAGTGACTCAACAACAGTGCAGTGTCTTCTCCTGTGGGTTGCCTCAAGATGTCCTGATACTGCACAATCCTGACGGATCTCAGTTGCCAGGTGTAAACCTAAAGTGTCCAGTTCGTCTCAACCATCGACAAATCTCAGAGTAAAGGTTTAAAATCATGAGGGCCAATCAAACCTTAATTCAACCTGAGAGAGGATTGGTGTTAAGTAGGAAAGCTGTGACTACAACACAAAGACTGCAGCGCCATGTCTACCTGCATGGTCTCCAGGTCCTTGGCACGGTGCAGAGGTGTAGCCCCCTTGTAGTCTCTCAGATCCACATCCACACGCAGCTGTAACAGGTCCTTGACAATCGCCTGGTAACCGTAATAGCTGGCTGTGTGGAGCAATGTGCTGCCGTTGATGCATCTAGATAGATGGCCAAAACAGGAATATGAATTATGTGATGCAGCAATATCACAAGTCTCACACACACACACACACACACACACACACACACACACACAACACACACACACACACACACATAAACACACACACACACACACACATAAAACACACCACACATAAACACACACACACACACACACACACACACACACACACACACACACACACACACATGAATCAGATTTTAAAATCTTCAGAAAGAAACAATAAGAATGAATTTCAGAACCTGAAGATCTTCCAATTAATCAACACCACATACTTCTAATCAAGATCTTCCAATTAATTAACACCACATACTTCTAATCAAGATCTTCCAGTTAATCAACACCACATACTTCTAATCAAGATCTTCCAATTAATCAACACCACATACTTCTAATCAAGATCTTCCAATTAATCAACACCACCTACCAATTAATCAACACCACATACTTCTAATCAAGATCTTCCAATTAATCAACACCACATACTTCTAATCAAGATCTTCCAATTAATCAACACCACATACTTCTAATCAAGATCTTCCAATTAGTCAACACCACATACTTCTAATCAATCACGTACAAAGAAATCAAACAGAATCACAGGCAAAATGCAAACGAACATTCCACAGAAGCCAACTAAACATGCCAGCAAGTTTGATTTCCCTGGTCAACAGATGACAAATGTACTGGTGTCTTTATCACCTTAGTGTGCACACTTTTTCATTCCTTTATTCATCTTGTTTGTAGCTCAGCTGACCAAGTAGGGTCATATCAAGGCTACAACTTCATCAATGTCTCACACGGTTGTTTACAGCAACAACAAATAAATCAAAAACATTTTTTAAAGAAAGTTCCAATAAACTTTCAGTAACAACAATGCGAGGACCTTTCGACTGATTCAACCTCTGGGCACCACGGATCATCACCATGACGCTGCACCCGACCAGTACTCACACAACAGACCTGATGTACTGACCATCACCATGATGCTGCACCCAACCAGTGCTCACGCACCAGACCTGATGTACTGACCATCACCATGATGCTGCACCCGACCAATGCTCACACAACAGACCTGATGTACTGACCATCACCATGACGCTGCACCCGACCAGTGCTCACGCACCAGACCTGATGTACTGACCATCACCATGATGCTGCACCCGACCAGTGCTCACGCACCAGACCTGATGTACTGACCATCACCATGATGCTGCACCCGACCAGTGCTCACGCACCAGACCTGATGTACTGACCATCACCATGATGCTGCACCCGACCAATGCTCATGCACCAGACCTGATGTACTGACCATCACCATGACGCCGCACCCGACCAATGCTCACACACCAGACCTGATGTACTGACCATCACATGATGCTGCACCCGACCAGTGCTCACACACCAGACCTGATGTACTGACCATCACCATGATGCTGCACCCGACCAGTGCTCACATAACAGACCTGATGTACTGACCATCACTATAACGCAGCACCCGACCAATGCTCAACAGACCTGATGTACTGACCATCACATGACGCTTCACCCGACCAATGTTCAACAGACCTGATGTACTGACCATCACATGACGCTTCACCAGACCAATACTCACACAACAGACCTGATGTACTGACCATCACATGACGCCTCACCCGACCAATGCTCAACAGACCTGATGTACTGACCATCACATGACGCTTCACCCGACCAATGCTCAACAGACCTGATGTACTGACACCACCATGACGCTTCACCCGACCAATGCTCACACAACAGACCTGACGTACTGACCATCACATGACGCCTCACCCGACCAATGCTCACACAACAGACCTGATGTACTGAACACCACCATGACGCTTCACCTGACCAACGCTTACACAACAGACCTGATGTACTGACCATCACCATGACGCTTCACCCGACCAATGCTTACACAACAGACCTGATGTACTGACCATCACATGACGCAGCACCCGACCAATGCTTACACAACAGACCTGATGTACTGACCATCACATGACGCAGCACCCGACCAATGCTTACACAACAGACCTGATGTACTGACCATCACCATGACGCTGCACCCGACCAATGCTCACACAACAGACCTGATGTACTGACCATCACATGACGCTGCACCCGACCAATGCTCACACAACAGACCTGATGTACTGACCATCACCATGACGCTGCACCCGACCAATGCTCACACAACAGACCTGATGTACTGACCATCACATGACGCTGCACCCGACCAATGCTCACACAACAGACCTGATGTACTGACCATCACATGACGCTGCACCCGACCAATGCTCACACAACAGACCTGATGTACTGACCATCACATGACGCTGCACCCGACCAATGCTCACACAACAGACCTGATGTACTGACCATCACATGACGCTGCACCCGACCAATGCTCACACAACAGACCTGATGTACTGACCATCACCATGACGCTGCACCCGACCAATGCTCACACAACAGACCTGATGTACTGACCATCACATGACGCTGCACCCGACCAATGCTCACACAACAGACCTGATGTATGACTCACATGACGCTGCACCCGACCAATGCTCACACAACAGACCTGATGTACTGACCATCACATGACGCTGCACCCGACCAATGCTCACACAACAGACCTGATGTACTGACCATCACATGACGCTGCACCCGACCAATGCTCACACAACAGACCTGATGTACTGACCATCACATGACGCTGCACCCGACCAATGCTCACACAACAGACCTGATGTACTGACCATCACCATGACGCTGCACCCGACCAATGCTCACACAACAGACCTGATGTACTGACCATCACATGACGCTGCACCCGACCAATGCTCACACAACAGACCTGATGTACTGACCATCACATGACGCTGCACCCGACCAATGCTCACACAACAGACCTGATGTACTGACCATCACATGACGCTGCACCCGACCAATGCTCACACAACAGACCTGATGTACTGACCATCACATGACGCTGCACCCGACCAATGCTCACACAACAGACCTGATGTACTGACCATCACATGACGCTGCACCCGACCAATGCTCACACAACAGACCTGATGTACTGACCATCACATGACGCTGCACCCGACCAATGCTCACACAACAGACCTGATGTACTGACCATCACATGACGCTGCACCCGACCAATGCTCACACAACAGACCTGATGTACTGACCATCACATGACGCTGCACCCGACCAATGCTCACACAACAGACCTGATGTACTGACCATCACATGACGCTGCACCCGACCAATGCTCACACAACAGACCTGATGTACTGACCATCACATGACGCTGCACCCGACCAATGCTCACACAACAGACCTGATGTACTCAAACCAGCATTACTCCAAAACTAACACGTTACAGTTGTCGAATTTGACACAGTAAAAAAAAATAACATCTGTTATAATGTGGTAGAGTTTTAACATCTTTGGAGTAAAAATTGAGTTTACCATTCACATTCAAGGTCATGTAAAAAGTAAAATAATGTTAGAGTGTGCCAAAGCATTGTTTATATCCAAAGACACATAGCATGATGTGGAATTATAACATGTTGACAAACAATTAATTTTTGCTGTAACCATGTAGAGTGTTTAACATCTTGGGAGAATAATTTTCTTGATGTTTGGAGATGAAATGAAGTACCCAGGCAGTTATATAATAATAAAACAATGTTTGTTTATCGAAGCTTCAAAAGTCCAAAGAAAATTACAGTACATGAAATTGTAATATGTATCTTACCAAACAATCACTTAGCAATATGTACATGATTTTGTTACCTCTTGGCGAAACAAATTTTGAGATTCTAGAGTTTAAGTGAACTATGCCTTCTGTTCAAGAAAATCTGCCAAAACTTGCCAGTCAGGAGAGGCTGCCCAAGCTGTAAACTAAGAAGGATTAAAAGGGTTAATGACTTCAAACTAAACACTCAAACCAATACAGTGTGACCTGTCTATACCAAACGCCAGCATACAAAGCCACATGTATGATTTTCATGTCATAATGCTGCATGCATTCACCAATGTCTCTTGGTCTGTCTGTCTTTTCACCAGTATCACGCCACAACAACTAAACCAATTTTAACAAAACTTGGAGGAAACGTGGAATACAGCTCAGGAATAAATTCTTTGATTTTGGAGCAGATCTGTGGACCAGATCCTCATCAAATTGCGGATCAAAAATAACTCAGCAATTGATATGTGGGCGAGGAGCGATTACTACCATGCGTACCATGTATTACTTCCCCTGGCAGGAAAAAATCTTGACCCAGGGTCTGTTCACATGATTTGTAAGATCGTTGCAAACTATGTACTGAATACCTGAAGTGTTTAATGATATACAGTGGACACAGTGTCATAATGTAAAGTGAACAACTGTCAGAATAAAAGAGTTCGGAGGGAATAACTCCTTCAACTACTTTTTTTCCCACCAGAAGTGAAATGATTTTTTTTCTGACACCTTTTATCAATTCTTGATAAAGCTTCACACACTAATTTATGATCACATTAATTCTTTAATGGATTTGACAGTTCTATGCCACTCACCCAAATATTCTTCGTGTATTCATCTACATAAAATGAATGTGAAAAATTTCTGTTCAGAGTGAAAAGTAAAGTCAATATCAAAAGTATTACCAAAAATGGAAAACAAACAAACAAACAAACAAAAAAAAGGAGGCAAGCTTAGACACCAATACACATCAATGTGTGTGACACACAGACTGGGAACTGCAGACCCCATGATGCGTTCACCTGCTGCGTAAACAGCAGAACTCCCGTTTGCCGGCCAGGTGGTCCTTGACAGCCTCTTCCAGCGCCTCATAGTCCCCGTTCATGATCTTGGGCACAATGGCAGAGTAGTGCTCGTACAGGTCTGCACATTGAGGCACACTGTGCACTGACCTGGCCCCCATCATCAAACATCAGGACACGCTGGGTAAGTCACTGAAATTATCACCACCGCCACAAGCCAACGCCTTACTTTTTTTTTTTATATATCTGGCCATTTTCCTTGAAAAACGGGCATAACTGCTGGTATTAACACTTTTTTTTTTAAATCGTAATGAACTATCGGAAGATGTTCCACATTACTTTTCAGTTCTCTCATACAAGCATCATCATGTTTTTAAACAAGATAAGATAAGATAATGTTGCTTATAGCCCAGCCGACCGCAAAGGGCCACATCAGGGCTGTCACCATGTTAAAATTAACTCATGTTTTTAAACAAAAATTCTGTAGACTTTAATATACTTGGTTCATGACCATAGTCTTGATTAGTCTTTTTTTTTTCTAATTCACACAGCATTTTTGTTGCTGTTATGCATTAGTTCTGTAGTATCATTTATCTTTAATACACTTGATTCTTGACTATGGTTGGTTATGTTCACTCTTTTTAATTTCAAATTCAAAAAGAATTCATGTTGCTGTTCTTTTCATGTCACAGCAGTATCAAAGGCGACTGACAAAAGAAAAGCTTGCAACAGACTAAGGTTTCGAGTGTTACCAATGAGGTACTGCCTGAACTCATCGTTCTTGACACTCTCCAGTGGTGTCAGCTTCTTGGTGTTCTTGCAGTGCATGTCGCAGCCCCACTCAATCAGCAGCTGAAAAATACACACACAAAAATAAAACACGTGTAAAAGAAACTTGCTGGACTTGATACAGCACACACACACACACACACACACACACACACACACACACACACACACACTCTCTCTCTCTCTCTCTCATACACTCTCTCACACACACACACACACACACATAAGAATACACACACACACACACTCTCTCTCTCTCTCTCTCTCCTCTCTCTCTCTCTCTCTCTCTCTCTCTCTCTCTCTCACACACACACACACACACACACACTCTCTCTCTCTCTCTCTCTCTCTCACACACACACACATAAGAATACACACACACACACACACACACACACACACACACACACACACACACACACACACACACACACACAAGAATACACACATACACACACACACACACACACACACACACACTCTCTCACACACACATACACACACACACACACACACACACACACACACACACACACACACACACACACACACACACACACACTCATATATGTGTGTCCTCTTTGATAATCATGACAGATCTCATCCACACACGCACACATCACGTATTACATTACTGGAAAGAGACAGGCACGATGCTACAGTCCCCTACACCCCCTCCTCTTCCACACACCCACACTGACACTCACCGACCCACATGCACATGTCTTATGTTTTACATACGATACATACAATAGTGCAGTCCCCTGCATCCTTCCTTGTCCCCACCCTTCCCCTATTCACCAACACACAGGCTTCCCAAATTATATTCTTGACAGATACAATTCCTCCTTATCACCATGGCCATCCTCTCCCTCCCCCCATCCCTCCACTCACACACACATACAAAGACACATGGATCCTGTTACAGATGTGACAGACATATATTCTGTGTTACGTAGGTGACAGACATATTCTGTGTTACATATGTGACAGACATGGATCCTGCGTTACATATGTGGCAGACATGGATCCTGTGTTACATATGTGGCAGACATGGATCCTGTGTTACATATGTGACAGACATGGATCCTGCGTTACATATGTGACAGACATGGATCCTGCGTTACATATGTGACAGACATGGATCCTGCGTTACATATGCGACAGACATGGATCCTGCGTTACATATGCGACAGACGTAATGCTGCAGCTCTTCAAACCCTTTCCCCTCTCTCCACGCCCCCACTCACACCCATACTCACAAACACACATGAATTCCAACAGATTTGACACTGCCGTAACCCCATCTCTCTCTTCTCCCACACCCTCACTCACATCCACACACAAACACGCTACACCTTCTCCATGTTCCATACATGACTCACATCCACACACAAACACGCTACACATTCTCCATGTTCCATACATTCACATCCACACACAAACACGCTACACGTTCTCCATGTTCCATACATGACTCACATCCACACACAAACACGCTACACCTTCTCCATGTTCCATACATGACTCACATCCACACACAAACACGCTACACGTTCTATATGTTCCATACATGACTCTCATCCACACACAAACACGCTACACGTTCTCCATGTTCCATACATGACTCACATCCACAAACAAAAACGCTATACGTTCTATATGTTCCATACATGACTCACATCCACACACAAAAACGCTACACGTTCTACATGTTCCATACATGACTCACATCCACACACAAACACGCTACACATTCTCCATGTTCCATACACGACTCACATCCACACACAAACACGCTACACATTCTCCATGTTCCATACATGACAGATACGGCGCTGCAGCCCCTCCACTGCCATGTAGATAGGTGTGCAGCGGAAGTTGTTCCTGGCGTCCATGTTAGCTCCATTTTCCAGCAACAGACGCACTATATCCTGGATTGGGGGGCGGGGGGGAGGGGGGGGGGGGAGAAACAAACTGTCACAACTGAATTTCTATTTCACAACTCAGCACGAAAAGGGAAAGCAACAACCTTGTGTAAAATCACAACCAGCTACATGTTTGGCTGCTACATGTTTCTATATGACAAAAAAAAACAAAAAAACAAAAAAAAAGAATAAACAAAAAAAGAAAAAGGAAAAGCCAAAGCAAAGGGAGATGAAAATCAGCAAACAATTCAAAATCATTATTTTGTTTGTCTTATTTTACTTCTTTTTCTGTCCCATCAATCATGTCCTCTGTGTAGCATCACTCCCAAGACACACCTTCCAGCTTTCACATCAGCTCACAATAGGAATGTGTGGAGAGTGGGGGGGGGGGGGGGTGGAGCTGACACTGAGCCCACTACCAGTACCAGGCATGAGCAACCAAAGAATTTCATTCAAAACCATCTATGATTACAAGTATCTTCTTCTTCTGCGTACGCGGGCTGATACTCCTGCGGACACCCCCTGTATAGGAAGTGGAGTTTTGTGTGTATGACCGTTTTTTATCCCGCCATTAAGGCAGCCATACTCCAACTTTGGGGAAGGTGCATGCTATGTGTAACATGTCATCCATACTAACACCCAAACTGGCCTTCTCTTCCGAAAGTCGGTGATGGGAGTTTACGTGTGTGCAAGATGTTATGCGTGCGTTCGCACACGGAACCTTGGTTTATAGTCTCATTCGAAGGACTGTATGGGTAATGGAGTCAGAACCAATGTTAACTCCGAGGGAAAAATCGCCCTGTACTGAAACAGCCCGGCGGAGATTCGAACCCACAACCCCAAGATTACGAGTCTGGAGCTCTACCACTGAGCTATGCCGGCCCCCTGATTACAAGTATGAAACATGGTGTCAGTCTGAGTGTAACTGACACAGGTCTGTGCTCTACACTTACTTTCATGATGCATCCCAGTGACAGTCAAGCTCCAGAGACACAAACACAGGCAGTGGTGGTCAGGAAACAGGCGCTACACTCTCAGAGAGCTGTCTATTCAATGAACAAAACCGCTGTGTGATCCATGCAAGTCTACAGCACACTCCACGATTCTACTTAGAAATCAGTCAAGGCTGGAAGAAAAACACACTCACAGACTGAGTCATGCTTCTGACAGGGTTTGAACCTACAACCTTCCAGTCACAGCTACTGACGTAACCAATATACCACAGCGCAAAACATGAAGTATCCCTCAAAGCGTATTTCTGACACCTGATGTGAAAGGACCAGCCAGCATTAACACTTTCTTCCACATAACTTTGAGACGCTCTAGAAAAAAAAGAAAAAAAAAAGCTGTGACACTAAAGCAGAACAAACCGCCATGGGAATCTGAACTGTGTGCGACGAATGTAACATCTAACCCACAGGATATTTTCTCATTGCTGCACTTCCACTTTCACACCTGAATCCCAAACTCTTATTTCTTGTTATACCCTTCTCTTTTAAAAAAAAAAAAAAAAAACGAAAGAAAAAGAAATAAACAAGTAAAGATAAATGTCCCCTTTCCACACCAAAACTGGTGCATTCCTCACAAAGCATCCATTACAAAGGGGTCTGAATTGTCTGCACGTAATGTAGCATCTGCCACAGGACATTTTCCCATCAGTGAACTTCCAATCTCATACCTAAATCCAACACTCTCATTTCTCCTTACACTCTTCCCTTAAAAAAAAAAAAAAAAAATTAAAATAAACAAATGAAAATAAGGTCCCCTTCCAAACAAAGACTGAGGCAGTTCTCACAAAGTGTCCGTTGCGACAGGCCCAGTGGAGCGCCGTGTGCCCAGTCTTGGGCTCCTTGCTGTTGATGAAGGACGAATGACCGCGGAAAAAGGTGATCATCTTCTCCACCGTGTCAAACTCGTTGTCCCGAGCTGCCTTGATGAAGAGGCGTTGCCAGGTGATGGTGCTGCCAGGAAACACCTGGTACAGGAACACCGTGCCCGCTTTCAGCTGCTTGTTGCGACTGGGCGCCTCATAGTAGAACTGAAATCAGTGAGACACAAAGCTGGTCAAAAATGACTTGGCCTGTCTTTGAGTTGAATGATACAATTAGGCATGACAGACAAAAGGAATTTTGACCGAATTGATCAATACTGAAGACATGTTGTTGTTGTTGTTTTTTGCTTCTTTTTTACTCTGACCTGTCTCTTCTATGATTTAACCAAAAAGGAAAAAAATACTGTTGAAACTCCTGAAAAAAAAGATTTCAGACATCCTTAAACATTAGACTCTACTGCCTTTGGGAATCCACACCACAAGGTGCTCTCTGCAACACCCTGAATCCCCACTACACTCATTCATTCTTTTCAGTTCAATGGTGGAATGACTATCCTGTATGTGAATTGTATGCTGATGGGCTGGATTGTCTGTGAAACTGCTTGAATAAGGTCATGGCCACAAAGGGGAAAACAGTTTGCTTTAACTTACTCAAAAAAAAATTAAAAAGAAGAATTTGTAGCGAGTCCGCCAAAAAACAAGGAGTTTAAAAAGTTACTGATAACGCACCGCCCAAAAGCACAGACAGACAAATCACAAGACAAATCCCATGTTTTTGTGTGCATGTTTTGTCTTGTGACTTGTTGTCTGTCTATGTGCGGTGCGTTATCAACAACTTTTCAAGTCTGTTCAGATTTCCACCTGCAGTTGCCTTACTTTGCAACTAAAAACAAGGAGAACAAGTTACATGACAAAACTCAACACGTTTCGACCTCTTAGGTCTTCATCAGGCAAGAGAAACAACATTCAGGACAATGAACACCAGGAAAGAGCAATCATTTATCTTATATTCGGTGCAAGATGGGCATTGAATGTAACTTATAACTTGTTCGTCCTTGTTTTTGACGGACTCATTCAGAATTATTTGTAAAATTTATTTTCGATTTCCGCCTGCAGTCACCTCACTCTGGAACTAGAGAAAAAAGCCACAAATTTCCCTTTGGAGGGAGGAGGACACACTGACCTCAAACTGAGGGTAGTTGACAGGATTGATCTCGAAGGCGCTGGAACTGGGCAGACCCAGCACATGCTGGATGGAGGCTGGAACACAATCAAACACCAGATAGCCACAGCATTCCACTGTCCTTCGTCCACTCTTTCTTTATTTCAACATCTATGTAAAGGTCGGCCTGTCTTACAGCACTGTGTTTGTGAACACCAGACAGCCACAGCATTCCACTGTCCCTCGTCCACTCTTTGGTTTCTTTATTTCAACATCTATGTAAAGGTCGGCCTGTCTTACAACACTTTGTTTGTGAACACCAGACAGCCACAGCATTCCATTATCTTTCTGCCACTCTTTGATTTCTTTATTTCAACATCTAAGTAAAGGTCTGCCTGTCTCATAATACTGAGTTTGTGAACACCAGATAGCCACAGCATTCCATTATCCTTCCACTCTTTGATGTCTTTCTTTTAAAGTCTAAGTGAAAGTCTTCAGGATGAGCATTGCCTGTCTTACAATACTGAGTTTGCGTGATGCTTGCACATGTCTGAACTGAATAATTCATGTCTACTTGAACATAGTTTTTATAGCAGTATACCGTTTTCAATTCCCTGTAGGTCGTTGTGTGCATGCATGCATGCGTGCATGCTTGTGTGCATGTGTATATAATTGTCCTAAAGAGAACTCCAAAATGATTGGATGGATCTCAACCGGTGAAAACAATGTGAAAATTTCAGAGGTGAAGCGTAGAGGTCAGATGCATGTGGGCTGTTTCCTTTTCTGGACACCTTTCCTTTAAGATGTGCATTTTCTGTTCATGTGAAGTCATCTTTATCTCCCAGTCTCTGGTGTGAGGTGTGTGAATGCCGAGTCCTGTACATTGATTTTACATCTGAAGTCTCTGGTGTGAGGTGTGAAATTGTTGAGAACTGCATTTGCCTTTGTACCTGAAGTTGTCACTATCTCCCTAGTCTCTCATAGGAAGGGTCTAAGTGCTCAGACTTACGTTTGCCTTTGTTGGTGAAGTCATCAATGAACTCCCCTGTCTCTCATAGGAAGGGTCTAAGTGCTCAGACTTACGTTTGCCTTTGTTGGTGAAGTCATCAATGAACTCCCCTGTCTCTCATAGGAAGGGTCTAAGTGCTCAGACTTACGTTTGCCTTTGCTGGTGAAGTCATCAATGAACTCTCCTGTCTCTCGATGCCTCAGGACCACATGCCGACCCTCTCCGACCATCTCCCGTGCATCAGACAGGAAAAACCCAGAGCCGTTGGTCAAGCTCTGAAATCAAGTTTTTAAAAAAATATTATGTAAAGCTTACGAGGGCAATTTGTCTCTCAGTGCATTTCGCATCAATAACACACAAACACTGATGCTTCTCCTTCTGGGAGTCAGATGGGGCTAGCACCTTTCTGTGGACCAGAAACTGTCTGCATGTCCATCCCACAGCAAGACTCTGCTAACACCGGCACAAACTCACCATACGAGGACCATGGACACTGTCTGCATGTCCGTCCCACAGCAAGACTCTGCTAACACCGACACAAACTCACCACAAGAGGACCATGGACACTGTGGTTCTCATGTGAACAGATCATGGCAAACAGCAGAAATTAAAAGCATTTTTTTCTTCATTCTACTTTCACGTTTGGCCTGAACACCTTTGACATCCATCCAGCTGTAAACCAGTACCTTAGTTCAGGGACGGTGTTGAATGCACCGCATGGATAGGGATGAGCCACGCCTTCCATCGTGCTGTACACCAGTACATTAGTTCAGGGATGGTGTTGAATGCACCGCATGGATAGGGATGAGCCATGTCTTCCATCCAGCTGTGCCAAAGGCATGGTAAACTTTTGACAGTTCACTAACCCTGTGGCCATTCAACTTTCAGACTTTTAACCTTTTTTTGTTTCATCTTATGGGGGCCGGAATAGCTCAGTTGGTAGAGCACCAGACTCTTGATCCTGGGGTTGCGGGTTCGAATTTCGGTACAGGGGGATTTTTCCCTCGGAGTTAACATTGGTTCTGACTCCATTCCCCATACACTCCTTCGAATGAGACTATAAATTGAGGTTCCATGTGTGAACGCACGCACAACATCTTGGACACACATAAAATCCCATCACCAACTTTCGGAAGAGAAGGCCAGTTTGGCCGTTGGTATGGATGACACGTTACACATAGCATGCACCTTCCCCGAAGATGGAGTATGGCTGCCTTAATGGCGGGATAAAAACGATCGTACACACAAAACTCCACTGCCTGGCTATACAGGCAGTGTCCGCAGGAGTATCAGCCTGCGTACACAGAAAGAAAGAAAGAAAAAAGTTTCATTTTGATATTTACTTATGAGGATGGAGATGGTGAAGATGACCCTATGGAGTTCTTTTCCGATCTCAGACCACAGTATAGGGCCTTTCAAATAAATCCTGGCATCAACTAGGGCCAAGAGGGATTTGCAGTGTTGGTCAGGAAATGTCAACAAATCTCTCAGACTCACATGTGGAAATGAGGGAAACTCAACTGTGCGATTCCAGCATTCTCAGCTTCTGTGGACAGGAGCCCTCTACTCACCAGGTTGATGACGTAGGACAGACACAGGTCATTGATGGAGATGTTGCGAGGGATGGTCAGGAAATCAAAGCGGTTCCTGATGCTCTTCCGGATGTGTTTCCTCACCTGAGGATTATATGACAAGATCAGCTTGCTTCACTCAAATGGAGATAGCGCCAAACATATAAGCTGATATTAATAAACTTTACATAAGTACGGGTAACACTCCAAAACATTTGATTCAAGGAAGAAATAACAACTGCTCTATTAGTCACATAAAACAAAGAAAGAGGACAAAGAGAGAAAAAGAGAGAAAGAGACAAAGATACAAAGGGAGACATAGAGAGAGAGAGATATACAGATAGAAACAGACAGAGAGAGAGATATATACAGATAGAGCCAGACATTAGATAGAGTTCAAATCAGAGAGAGAAAGACAGAAATGGGAGTGAAAACACAAAGAGGATAACAGGAGAATGACAAAACCTGATCATTCTAACAATACAGTGCATCATATAAAAATAACCAACTAAAAGCTCATTCAAGGCATGCTGTACCTCCTCCTGCGTGTCCAGGACATGGCCAACCCATTTCTGACAGTACTCCACGTCAAACCGCCGATTCATCTTTTCTATCTCTGTGGAAAAAAAAAAGACAGAAAATCACTGCCTCCTGTAAGACCAACCAAAACTTGTAATACACACATTATCTGGATACTTGTCTACATTGGAAAAAAAATTGTCAATTCATACACTGACTGCCTAATCAATGGATTAAGAAATATGTCATTAAGTGAATTCATGAATAAATGAATGAATGAATCAGTGACTGAAAGAGTAAATCAATCAATCAATCAAAACGTGAAAGATTTCTCATGTACAATGCATGGTGATGTCACCAGGTTTTACACAAAACAGAAGCCCTTTCAAAGAAAAATGAAATGGTCAATGGTTCGACAGCATTCAGCAGCACACTGTATTCTGCGGAGAGACACTTGAAGTGTCACAGGTCCATTCTGATCAAGGGCAGCAGGCTTCTAAAGGAGGTCACTTGAAGTGTCACAGGTCCATTCTGATCAGGGGCAGCAGGCTTCTAAAGGAGGTCACTTGAAGTGTCACAGGTCCATTCTGATCAGGGGCAGCAGGCTTCTAAAGGAGGTCACTTGAAGTGTCACAGGTCCATTCTGATCAAGGGCAGCAGGCTTCTAAAGGAGGTCACTTGAAGTGTCACAGGTCCATTCTGATCAGGGGCAGCAGGCTTCTAAAGGAGGTCACTTGAAGTGTCACAGGTCCATTCTGATCAGGGGCAGCAGGCTTCTACAGGAGATCACTTGAAGTGTCACAGGTCCATTCTGATCAGGGGCAGCAGGCTTCTAAAGGAGGTCCAGCAGAGTCCAAGCTTGGCTATGTCTGCCATGACAAGACTCCATGAGATGTGAAAAACCAGATCTGTCTGCCTTCCAGTGAACATAAATCTCTACAAGTCATCAGTGACGATCAACCTTTTGCATGGATCAGATCTCTACACGTCATCACTGACGATCAACCTTTTGCATGGATCAGATCTCTACACATCATCAGTGACGATCAATCTTTTGCATGGATGACATCTCTACAAGTCATCAGTGACGATCAACCTTTTGCATGGATGACATCTCTACAAGTCATCAGTGACGATCAATCTTTTGCATGGATGACATCTCTACAAGTCGTCAGTGACGGTCAACCTTTTGCATGGATGACATCTCTACAAGTCATCGGTGACGATCAACCTTTTGCATGGATGACATCTCTACAAGTCATCAGTGACGACCAACCTTTTGCATGGATGACATCTCCACAAGTCATCAGTGACAACCAACCTTTTGCATGGATGACATCTCCACAAGTCATCAGTGACAACCAACTTTTTGCATGGATGAGATCTCCACAAGTCATCAGTGACGACCAACCTTTTGCATGGATGAGATCTCCACAAGTCATCGGTGACGATCAACCTTTTGCATGGATGACATCTCTACAAGTCATCAGTGACGACCAACCTTTTGCATGGATGACATCTCCACAAGTCATCAGTGATGACCCAACCTTTTGCATGGATGACATCTCCACAAGTCATCAGTGACGACCAACCTTTTGCATGGATGACATCTCCACAAGTCATCAGTGACAACCAACCTTTTGCATGGATGAGATCTCCACAAGTCATCAGTGACAACCAACCTTTTGCATGGATGACATCTCCACAAGTCATCAGTGACAACCAACCTTTCGCATGGATAAGATCTCTACACATCATCAGTGATGACCAACCTTTTACATGGAAGACATCTCTACACATCATCAGTGACAACCAACCTTTCGCATGGATAAGATCTCTACACATCATCAGTGATGACCAACCTTTTGCATGGATGACATCTCTACACATCATCAGTGACAACCAACCTTTTGCATGGATAAGATCTCTACAAGTCATCGGTGACGATCAACCTTTTGCATGGATGACATCTCTACAAGTCATCGGTGACGGTCAACCTTTTGCATGGATGACATCTCTACAAGTCATCGGTGACGATCAGCCTTTTGCGTGGATGACATCTCTACAAGTCATCAGTGACGATCAGCCTTTTGCGTGGGATGAGATATCTACAAGTCATCAGTGACGATCAACCTTTTGCATGGATGAGACAGCAAGCACACTGACAGAAAATCTCTGGCCAAAAATTTTTAAAAAAAGAAAGAAAAAGAAAAAAACGGGAAGGGGTGGTAGCTTCTGACAGATTTTCTGCATCTGAAAAAAAGAAAATTCGACACCAAAGGACTATGACAGGCAGCAAGTCAGCACATAGAGTGGAAGACCAGAACCTCTCCTCATGGTTATTAAATGGCAAAAGCTTGCCTGGAAACTGCACCTCACCATTCTTCACCATCCAGGACCTATTTGCTGAGTGTAATAGAGAGTGGACGCTTCAGACGCAGACCAGGTAAGTCCTGAATAGGCAGCATAGTGGACTGGACCAGTTAGAACACCTCTTCCCTTTTCGAGGACAGCAGTGGAGATACCCGATGTCACACACAACCTTCATGACCCTCCTATGACTTGTGGCAGTGAGACGATCAAAGAACTCAAGTTAAACCAGCAGCCATGGTGCAGTAGTAACTGTTGTGGGTTTGGAAGTACTTGGCTTCTGAGTCCCACAAGAGGCAAATATTTGTAGGGTTTTTCCCCCCTAGCCGCGTCCTACTCTGAATCCAGTGGTCTGTGAAGTAGGAAGGCTGGAACCACAAAGTTGAGTTTTATCCACGTAATGGCTATGTCTCCGAGACTACTGCACAAATATTCTGACCCAAACAGCTGGTGCATCTTTCAGATCTGGATGATGTCAGAGCACACCATGAAAGGAAGTGCAGTGAGTGGCCCTGTTCTGTGGTCTGAGACCAACGGCAAACCCCACAGCATCATCTTCACCAACCCGCATTGATGGTCTTTAAAAAGTCTCAAGTCTGCGGCCCTTCATACCTTTCTCTCATGAAGACCTCAGTTTTAGTTTTCCCATTGATGGTCTTTAAAAAGTCTCAAGTCTGCGGCCCTTCATACCTTTCTCTCATGAAGACCCTCAGTTTTAGTTTTCTCTCCACATCCCTGCCAACAGTGAGCTTGGTCAAAGTCTTCAGTGTCAGTAAATTCATGGGGTTTGTCACTGGGTGAATGTAGTGGTACCTTGAGGAAGGGTACACTCATTTACTCTGGTTCTGGGACAAAGCAATTATTGTCATCAATAAGGGGCTTGGTTGGTGGATGGCCTGGTAGGTGGTGTCCAGCATATACATGGATTAGAACAGCACAGCGGCAGTGCAGAGATTCTTCCAGTAGGGAGCCTCAGGATGACCTGATGTTGGCAGCTCCCAATGGAATGCCGGTGCTGGGCAAGGATAAGCCTGGGTGTTGCTATGAAAGGGAGAGTTTCAATGAGAAGCATGAGGGTAGGGCAGCCAACAGAACACAGAACATGAGAGATGAGACAGCACAAAAAAATAATAAAGCAATAAAACTAAATCCAGTTTTTTTTTTTCATGTTTGCCATCAACTCAGGAGCCAGTCGCTGGTGAAGTATGTGTGAACAATGAAAATACATGCACGTTCGAGTTTTGTCCACTTGGGAAAAAAAATTGCACTGCGCCACCACCATTATTATTAAAATAGTTGAGGTAGCTGTAGCGGTAGCATCAGAAGAAATATGCACACAGTAGCAGTTCTAGTCATTGCAGCAGCAGCTTTTCTGCAGGGCTTCCTCCCATGGCAACTATCCTTGGACCACACTGACCAACATATTAGCAAAACATAGTCCATCAGAAAGTACAAATGGAGAGCTAATTTCTGATCTGATAAAGTCATTTGATTCTCACAAAGTCAGTACATACTCTTTTTTTTTTTTCAAAGGAAATTTGAAAGTCTGCCTCATCAAAGAAATATTGAATTTGCCGTTTTGAAATTATAAGCAAATGTTTGGAATATCAAGCATTCAAACAATAAAACTTCTGTTAATCGTTCATTTTTTGACAGCCCCATCTTCAGCTTTAATTTACACACACTCAAAGATTTTAGTTTAGTTCAAGATACTGATGTTCAAGATGTCCTAAACAATTATCAGCCATCTGCCGCATCTAAAGCTGATATCATCAGACAAAAATACATGACTGTCAAAACGACCTTGTGGTAAACAGAGTGTGTGTACTCATGAGAAGCAGCAGCTAATAGTAGTACAAGCAGTGGTGATAACAGTGATGATGCAGTATTTACTGCAGCATGTCAATGTTTTTCTTCACTTATAACGTGATGACTCTCACCTTCCTTATGTCGCTCTATCTCCGCCTTCAGTTCTTTACGTTGCTGCAGCTCCTGCATGTTGGACACAATGGCTGGGAACTTTTCCAGCTCATGGCTGCACTCTCGAATCAGTCGCCCGATCCAGTCCTAAAACAGATCATCCATGAAACAGGCCATCCACAAAACAGGACTGTCCATAAAACAGGCCATCCATAAAATAGGCCATCCATAAAACAGACCATCCATGAAATAGGCCATCCATAAAGGCAGCACAATTACAGTTTCAGCTGTTACCATGCTTTTTTTTAGGGTTAATGATAAATTTCTAAGAAGAAAAAAAACATTTAAATTTTGGGATGATGACTTTAGCATCAAGATATACAACCACAGAGACAAAGAAGAGTGTTCAGATCTGTTGCCATCTGATCACACTTTTTGTTGTTTGTTCTTGAAAAACACTTGGCTGTGAACATGTGCATGGATATCTACATTATGTATTACAGAAAGATTGCAATCAGCACTCAGTGGGACAGGCAAAGAAAGATGTGAGGGTGGGGATGGGGAGGGGAGAAACTTACGATTCTCTCCACAACTTTCTTGCACTGCCTGTATTTGAAGGCCACCATGAAGAAGAAGGAGAAGTAGGAGCTGACAGCCATCCCGTCCCCCTGCACAGCACAGACCTCTGTTCGCTGGCATCACTTGACAGGGTTGTATTGTATCAACACAGTTCTCTGACTAAAAAACCTGATAAAGTTGCATGACGCATTGACGCATCGTTTGGTTCGACAACATCTCTTGTTAAGACAGCATGACACGTCAATGTATTTCTCTGTTAACATCACATGATAAATTGTATGACACGTTATTCTCCATTGACCATATCAATAATAAAAGTGGCATGACTTGTTATTGCATATGACACGTTATTCTCCGTTGACCATATCAATAATAAAAGTGACATGACTTGTTATTGCATAAGACATGTTATTCTCCGTTGACCATATCAATAATAAAAGTGGCATGACTTGTTATTGCATATGACATGTCATTCTCCGTTGACCATATCAATAATAAAAGTGGCACGACTTGTTATTGCATATGACACGTTATTCTCCGTTGACCATATCAATAATAAAAGTGACATGACTTGTTACTGCATTTTTCTATTGATTGCATTGTTCCTTAACACAGCATGACACATTAGCATATCTCTGTTGACCTCATCATTTGTTAACACAGCATGAACATCAACATCTCTCTGTTGATCAAGAGGCAACCCACTGCAGGAGACACTGCACTGCTGCCACGTCACATCAGCTGCGCTCAGTGGTGCTAGTTCTGATCCAGCATATGCAGGACACTGCCTACTGAGTCTCCCACTGACAACGGTCATTGCTTAGTCATGGAGATGGCGTGATTGGGTGTCAGCCTCTAAAGGGCACTATCACATCCATCCAGCAGCAGCTCCCATGACCCTGCTGATACCAACAACCTGGACACAAGCTCATCAAACACACAGATGTGGTGAGAAATCGAAACTGAGATCTCTATAGAAGCAGGGCATTAAGGGTCACAGAATTTCACGCTTTCTCTATGCTGATCAATAATGCTGAAGATGATGTAGACGATTCAGTGGAGGTCAGTTTTTGAAAAGGGACAACATCACAGGGCTGTACTGTATGCTATTTTTCATTATACATCCCAGCGTCTTGAGTGAGGTAAGGTAAGGTAATGTTGCTTATAGCCCAGCCGACCACAAAGGGCCATATCAGGGCTGTCACAGCACTGAAGTCAACTCACAAGTCATTCATTCACACAACCCTTTAAAACACATCTTCTAAAAACACACCCGAAATGTTGTTAAAAATCTTTCCACTGTAAAAACTGGGATCAGACGAAAAATGTCAATCTCTTTCAAAAATTCAAAGACCACATCAGGTGGAACATCTCTGATCAAGGTTTTCATTGAATCTGCTGTCAAATGTTTATGTCTCACATCATGCAAGTCCCAACACTCTACAAGACTATGATGTTTGATTGTGAGTGGTATATGACATGGAGTGAGCCTCTTATACAATTGCTTTAACTATTGTGCAAATGATAACAACTTCACAAGAACAGAAGTGAGACAAACTTTCACCTTCTTCACACAAATGCTGATATCCCTTACCTCTACCAGATCTTCTGAGTCAAACGGGGTTTCAGCATAAAACATCTTCTCTGCTGACCTCAGTGCCAGGTTGATAGTCCATCTGCGCCAAGAGAGAGGGCACTGAGGATCAATACTATTTGTCACTGCAGATGTTCTATCAAATTGTAAACATGCATTCACCCCGCCTCTCTCTCTCTCACACATACACACACACACACACACACATACATATATACACTCACACACACATAATACACACACACACACACACACACACACACACACACACACACACACACACACACAACATCAAAACGATCATTTTCAAAAAAGAAGAATATAAACTATGTAGTTTCCTCTTTTTCTCCCGGCAGTGTGTGTTGTAATCTAATATCCTGAACTTATCTGGTGAAATTTGTTTACATAAGCAATGTTATTCAAGCAACACACAATTGCATGTCAAGTGTGCATGCACATACGAGCATGCTCGTGTGTGTGTGTAAGTGTAAGTCTGTGCACGCACATGTAGAGCTTGAGATAACCCAAGGAATGCTAAAGAGGACAAGCTTCAACCTGAAACCTACTGAGAAGGAGTTCCACATGACATGATCAAGGAAGCCTGCTCCAGCCCAAGTTGTGGAGATCATCTCTCACTGGGCATTCTGTTGTCTGTCGTTGGAGTCCAATGGACTAAAACTGAGAGACTGTTCTAGATAAGGTCAGGTAAGTGAGAGGAAAAAGAAGGATGCAGCTATGTACACCTCAGTGAATAAGATCGGTTTGGGTGGGGGAAAAAGCAGAAGCGTGTCTGACCTATCGTTGAGCAGGAGATCAGTGGTGAAGGTGTTGGGCACAAAGGAGTTGACCAGAGCACAGAGCACACGACTGTCCACCAGGTCGTCTATACCCTGCCATCAATACATCAATACCATGACATCAAGGATCTGTCACCAGTGCATCAACACTCTGCCATCAACATGTCCATACCATGACATCAATGATCTGTCACTAATACATCAACAGTCTGCCATCAACATGTCCATACCATGACATCAATGATCTGTCACCAATGCATCAACAGTCTGCCATCAATACATCAATACCATGACATCAATGATCTGTCACCAATGCATCAACAGTCTGCCATCGACATGTCAATACCATGGCATCAATGATCTGTCACCAATGCATCAATAATAGCCATCAACATATTAATACCATGCCATCAATGATCTGCCACTAATACATCAATACCCTGCAAACAACACATGGTACAGCAAAATCACTGATCTATCACCAATTCATTAATGCCCCCTACCATCAACGTTCGATCATCAATACATCAATTCCCTGTCATCAATGATCTATTACCAATGCACCTATTGCCTGATACCTGTTGCCTGACAATCCTTCATTGCTCTGTCATTAACGATCTGTCACCAATAAATCAACACCATGCGAACAAAAAAACAAACAAACAAACAAACAAACAGCAACAACAACAAAACCCCTACTTACATAGCAGTAAAGGTTCCTGCCCTCCACAGTTTTCTGAAAGATTGAAAAGTGAAACTGTCAGGCAATCCTAATGTTTCTTTTGTTCTGTGACAGACAGTATAGGATTGCACATACACAAAGACATACACTCATGAACACAAGAGCATACACACACATGCGCAAACACATTCACATACCTATTCATGTGCACGTGCACATACACACACACACACACATTTTGCCCTGCTTAAATCTAATAGTGGGGGAAGAGGAAAGTTGTGAAATTTACTTTAAAAGAATAACACATTTCATAGTTCCAACAATGTCAAAAGTCTACAGATCACACACACACACACACACACACACACACACACACACACACACACACACACACACACACATTTTATTCCCCTACATAAACTACAGATACATAAACAAAGATATTTCCTCTTTATCCTCATTATATTATCATTATCATTCTTCTTATCATCATCATTATCATCATCATTAATATTATCATTATTATCAGTAGTAGTGGTGATATTGCTGTTGTTATTCTCATCACCTTTATTAACATTATCATCAATATCATCATCAAGATTATCATCTATCACCTTGAGTTGTGTGTTGACCATCTCCAGAATGCACTGGTCTGGACTCGGGTATTTCCCAGGGTCCAGCTTCTTTTTCTTGAAGTTTTTCATGAAGTCTGCCCTGGGGTATTTGACCCACTCTTCCGCATCTGGGTCCTGTGCCACACATGGACATCATTGATGTGCTGTCATCACTGTTCTCTTCAACAGGTGGTCAGCACAAAGGAGGCTTACAGGGCGAGAGAACTCCTTTTGCGAGTCTGATGCTAATATGATAATGTACATTTTTTTGTGAACATAATGCTAATATGATAATGTACATTTTTTGTGAGTATAATGCTAATATGATAATGTATATTTTTTGCGAGTATAATGCTAATATGATAATGTACATTTTTTTTTAGTATAATCTTAATATGATAATGTACATTTTTTGTGTCTGTTGAATATTGCTTAAGATTACAGCAGATCAGAGGCACATAGTAACATTTACAATGCGCGCACGCATACACGCACGTATGCACGCACACGCATGCATGCACGCACACACGCACGCGCGCACACACACACATGCAGAGTTACGTAGACTCTCACCAATACACATGCACACACACACAGTAAGACTGCTACTTCTCCTCCCCCTCTCCCCAACGCTTCCAGCCCCTCCCCCTGAACACACAAACACACACACATGGTGAAGAAAAGATGACACTGATGGTCATGTCACGGAAACGAATGCGGCCTTTCTGATTCACTCTCTCAGCACTAGAACTGTGATCTTACACTCCACAGCACTGTTTTATAAAGAAAAATACTCAACATGGATCCCATTTCTTAATATCACAGCATTGATTCATGACCACACAAAAAAACAAAAAACAGAAAAACAAAAACTATAAACAGGACCTTATCACAATGAAGAATATTGTAAAATGTGATCTCAATTCTAGCTATCATGAAAAAAAGAGCAATGTATGTATATCTGTACATGGATAGAGGTGTGTGTGTGTGTGTGTGTGTGTGTGTGTGTGTGTGTGTGTGTGTGTGTGTGTGTGTGTGTGCATGTGTGCATGTGTCATTCATTTAACGTCTTTCCACTGATCGTGGTATTAGACGATTTAAAAAAAAAAAAAATTTTAATCGTGCCGAATGAGAGTGTGTGTGTGTGTGTGTGTGTGTGTGTGTGTGTGTGTGTGTGTGTGTGAGAGTATGTGTGTGTGTGTGTGTGTGTGTGTGTGTCTGTGTGTGTGTGTGTGTGTGTTCAACACATATTTTTTCTTTCTTTTTTTTTTTTTCATTTTCACCCACATTGTCCAAGTTTTCTTCTATGACCGAAGAAGCCCCAAATCCAGACAGCAGAGATTTTTTGGCCTTGGATTTCTTCTTCTTCTTTGGAGGTGGGTCTGGTGTCCACTGGAAAACAACAACAAAACAAGAGTCAGAGAGCAATGCATTTGCCTTCACACCTCAGATACAAATGCACACACACCCATCCGCATGGATGTACGCACATACACACAGAGGCACTGATATAAACAGACTCAGAGGCCAGCACATACAGAGACCGATGCAAATTTATAGACAAACACATACACAGACCAAAGCACATGTGTCTAGGCACTTATACACAAATTCACTCACCCCTGTTGGTTACAATATACATTCAAACCCTACCATCTTTTAACAAACTTTACATTTCTTATAACAAATATTTTCACGGCCTTAAACTTTAAAAATTCATAAGAATCATTTTTGAAACATGAAATTCAAACCCATGCTACTATTCAAAAACTAAAGCATGATACAATTTTACCATGTTATAAAACTTCTGAATAAAAGTCATGTATAGTAAACCTTCAAGCACGTTAATGGTAAACTGCTCAGATCAAATTTAGGCACAGGA
>CM031614.1:6664020-6784020 GCA_018398815.1 Conus ventricosus
GCCGGTAATAATGGATGTCTGTTTTGATACACCAAATCCTAATCTTAAAGAGACTAGGAATGTCAGCTGATAAATAACAGAAAAAGTTTTCAGTTCTGACAGAAGGAATTTACTTTTGGTTATGAGTGCATATGTGCATGTACAGTATGTATACATGCATAAGTGCTCGTGTGTCTGTCCCTGCATGTGTGTGTGTGTGTGTGTGCGTGCATAAGATAAGATAATGTTGCTTATAGCCCAGCCGACCGCAAAGGGCCACATCTGGGCTGTCGCCACGTTAAAATCAGCTCACCGGTCAAAAAAAAACAAACAAACAAACAAACCTTTCACACATCTCTTTAAATGACATCTTCTAGAAACGCACCAGAAACTTCGTTAAAAATCTTTCTTAGAAAAATCTTAAATCAGATGAAAAATGTTAATCTCTCTCAAAAATTCAAGGATCACGTCAGGCGGGACATCCCTGAACAGGATCTTCATGGACTCCGCTGTAAAATGTTTGTGTCTCACATCGTGCAAGTCCCAACACTCTAAAAGAACATGTTTCATTGTGAGTGGTGCATGACATGGAATGCACCACGGAGCTTCTTCACTCTTTAAAAGGTAGGAATGAGTAAAATACGAATGGCCGGTGTGCAGCCGGCACAGAACCGTTTCATCTTTACGACCACCCGACGTAGATGGGAGGAACTCCTTAAGGTTTGGACGGATCTGAAAGAGTTTGTTATCCGTCTGGGTATTCCAATCCTCCTGCCAGAGGACTCCGACATAATCGTTAATTTTGGGTTTCAGATCTGAGCAGGGGATATATATGTTGGACAGTTTCTCTCTTGTGGCATTCTTGGCTAAACGATCAACCATTTCATTCCCTCCGATGCCAACATGACCAGGAACCCAAGCCAGAATAATATTGTAACCATCCGCTTTTAACTTGCTAAAAAGTTCAAAGAAATGTAAAAGTTCTGGATGCTGAAGGTTGCGGCCAGCTATGGCCTCCAAAGCTGACAGCGAATCCAACAGAACCAGAAAGTCCCTCTTCGTAGATTGTGAAATTATCTTCAACGCCAGAACCAGAGCAGTAAGTTCAGCAAAACAGACAGAAGCATCTGGAGGTATATGTTTTAACAGTATCTGAGAAGGAGCACCAGGGCAATAGGCTGCACAGGCTACTCCATCTTCAGACTTGGAACCGTCAGTGAAAATTTTCTGAGAAGACAGGAATTTTGAACACAGGTCAGCATACAAGGCCTTGTATGCCAGAGAGCTGGTAGACTACGAAAGGCTGCAAGATCAAAACGAATCTCTGGTGTGAAAAAGGTCCACGGAGGCTGATCCGGAAACTTGGAAAAATCCGACACAACTCCTAGGTCTAGACCTGCATTCCGCACGTGAGGCTGCATACAAAGACCAAACGGCGGAATACAGTTAGGGTTGGTTTCGAATTTGTTTTGAAACTGAGGGTCAAAGACACAGTCATAGGCAGGATTCTGCGGTTCTGAGAACAGTCTGATATAATAATTTAAAGACATTTTCAGCCTGCGGTTGGACAGCGAGGGTTCACCTGCCTCTGCGTACAGGCTGTACACAGGGGTGGTGCGGAATGCTCCAAGACAGAGATGAAGCCCTTGATGGTGGATAGGGTCCAAGAGTTTTAGGTAAGAGGGTCTTGCAGAGCCGTACACAGCACAACCATAGTCCAGTTTGGAACGGACCAAGGCTCTGTAGAGGTTCAGCAAAGTTTTCTTATCAGCGCCCCAGTCAGTGTGCGCTACGACCCGCAGAATATTCAGAGCTTTCTGGCAAGAAGTTTTGAGGTTTTTGATGTGGCTGAGAAAGTTGAGTTTTTGGTCAAAAATAACTCCCAGGAATTTGGCTTCTTTTACAGCTGGAATGGTGGACTTGTCCAGACGAATTTCAGGATCAGAAAAGAATTGACGAATTGTGTGTGTGCATGCATGTGTGAATGTATCTGTGTGTGTCTCTGTGTTGTGTGAATGTATCTGTGTGTGTGTGTGTGTGTGTGTGTGTGTGTGTGTGTGTGTGTGTGTGTGTGTGTGTGTGTGTGTGTGTGTGCATGTGTTTGTGTGTGTGTGTGAGTGTGTGTTGTGTGTGTGTGTGTGTGTGGTGTGTGTGTGTGTGAGCGAGACAGAGAGAGAAGAAGTGATTGGGAGATTGCAGGTATGTGTGTACACAAATATCCACAACCACATCAACACACACACACACACACACACACACACACACACACACACACACACACACACACACACACACACACACAAACACACACACACTCACATTATCATAAGAAATGTCACACTGTGGGGTGCTACGCTGTAGCCCATTACATTTGTAAGTAGGATTTCACTCTGTAGGCATTGCATAGTAGGTACACAACTACTATAGTTCTCAGTCTTAAAAAAAACCAGTTGAATTCTTCAAAGAAAGAAGCATGGAGGGTTAACTGACAAGATGATCATAAAGTGGCCAGACATGCAATATTCTTACTCTTCTGAAGTGCGCTTGATGATTTGGCATAGTGTCAGAATCCCAAGCAGCAGAATGTAGAGAAAGCCTTGAACAAACTTACCCATCCATGCTTTCCAGCCTGCGAAGGTCTCTGCCCGTGATGCTTTCCACCAGGTATTTCATGCTGGTTCCACTCAACAAGTCCATCAGCACATTGTTCATTAACTGGTTGTACGGCATGAGGCGCAGGTTCACCCATGCCGTCAGACCACGAATCCGAGTCCGCATTGACATGATGACCGGTTTCTTTGTTTACTTCTCTCCCACTTGTTCACACAGTTTCAGTCAACATGCTGAACACACACACATATGCACACGAAGTCACTAACAAGTTCATGCACACAAAGAAACACATCTTATATATATCCACAAAAGGACATATGCACATACACACATGCACACGCGCGCACACACACACATACACGCATGCGCACACACACACACAAATGGCTAGCGGTTATAATAATTCAGTGTTGTTTCTTTTTAGATGCATGTCTGAATATCAAGAAAAATGAGGTCCTTCTCTTCACTTTCACTTTAAAAGTAAACAAAATAAAGGCAGGACAGAAGCTCGCAGCAACAAAAACAGTCAAATTCTCTGAGAAAAAAAAAATTCTTCAGGAAGATCATGCATATTTTGCATGCCATTCATGAAATAAAGTCTAGTAATATAGCAGAAAAATGGTTGGAGCTTTGTAGTGACCCACTTGCCATGAGTTCTGCTACATGGTAAAATCTAATGTGACCAGGGAGAAGGGCAATATAATTCTGAAAGACACTGAGACAACCCTTTCATCAAGCCATCCTGTATCCATACAGTAAATTAAATCATTCATTCATGAACTGTGAAACATTATGTAATTTGGTCAATTAATTCATGAAGTGGTGTGACAGGATTAACTCAAAAGTATTGATTTGTAAATCCATTTCAAATGGAGAAGATCAGCTGGTGAAAATGGGTTAGAGGGGAGGAGGATGGGGTGGAGGGACAGACAGAGAGAACGGGCAGAGAGGCAAATAGGATCATATTTGCGCAAGTTTCTCCTCCCATGCTGATAAACTTCAGACTTGAATTTTAACTTAATAAGACTCAAACAGCTGATTTCTATTTTCTTTACAAGCTCTGTTACCTGTGCTGTTAAACTTTTGAATCACACTACGTTATTGATTTATCACTTTTACTGACACTTGTTAATCACAGAAGATGAAAACTCACTGGTGCTGTTAGTGTTAGATGAGTAAAGTTTTATACTGATGTCCGAGAGACTGGAGGAGAGCTGAATCAAAAGTTTTACAACTTTGCTCGTAAAATGAAATCTTCTGTTATTCATAGCATGAAAATTAAATGTTTAAAGTGTGTTCTAAAAATCAATGCATCTTTCCTTTTTCGCTCTACAATTAATTACCATGAGCCATACTGTAAGTGGCAATCTTAGATTTTCACTTTTTTTTTTTTCGCGTGCATTTTCTTAAATACTGATCATCAGAAATATTTCAATGTAACTTTATTTACGAGAATCGTCTACTTGAGAAATATTTCAATGTGACTTTATTTACGAGAATCGTCCACTTTTCAATTACTTTTGTCCATAAATCTTAGGGGGGGGGGGGGGGGGGGGGAAATGACGACACGCATTACAAATAATGTGAATAACACTAGTTTGTTCTAAAAAATAGTTTGAGTTAGTTCTTACTCCGTTATCTTAGTAGAAACGACAGTGCAGAGAACACGCACACATTGTCATCGGTTAGCCACCGCCATTTGTAAACAAGACGTAGCCACAGATTCATCCAAGGGAAATCACTGGTCCATGAAGAAATGCAGCCCCGATGGCTCAGTTAGTAAATGGCAATATCCAGTACAAAAAAAAGAAGTTCTCTATTTTTTTTAAAGATCGCGCTGATGTGGGAAAATGTATACCTTTCACAGCTTTGTCAGCTGTTCATCCTGCCTCCTCAATCAATCACCTATAGTTTGTTTCAATGGTAATGACCATTTCAATGGGAAAATTGTGTTTACCCTTCAACTCTTAATGTGCAAGTGAATAAATATTATTGATATACAAACACACGAACAAAAATCTGCCTCATGATACAGGGTCTGAATGGAAAGCCCCATTTGCGACCGTAAAGACTGCAGGCAGCTCCATTGATGCATTCGTTCTTTCAATCTTTTTTTTTTTTTTTTTTCTTTTTTTTAAGGATGCTGATGCTTGCTAATTGTTGTGTGCCTCTTGTCTGCATTTGTGTAAGGTGACTGGATCTATTACAAGCAACTGCTGGTGTGGAGTTATCGGAAACAGGCTTTTTCATTCATTGCCAGTATACATTCATGAGAGGTTTACTTTTCCCCAACTTTGCTTTCATGAGACATTAATTTCTTTTCTTTTTTTATTTAGGTTTAATTTTGTTTTCATAGATGTGAAGAGAAGGAGATCAGAGGGGGAGGGGAAGCAAGGAGATGGGTTGGGAAATACGGAGGGAGGTAGGTACAGTGTGGCTGGGGTAGTGACAGTGACAGTTGGGAGAGCGGCAGTGGAATGAATGCCACAGATAAGTTCTATGAGTGACAAGAAACGTCAACAGAACTGCCTACAGGCAGAGCATGATGTACTTTTTCAGAGTGATATCTCCCTAGGTTAATTTCAGTTACACATAGGCTTTGATCGACTCTTCTCTGGGAAGCATGTATCTTTTTGTGGAAGTCCCATGCACAATGGTTGTAAAAAGTATGTCTCTTGGTTAATCCTCAGTCCACACATCAGGTTGCAGTGTAAATATTTGAAGTTCAGAGTACTGCTGTCATACAGTATACCAGTAAATCTTTGTTGCCACTGCTGTCGATGGGAGTATTCCTGATGACAGACATCCTTTTGTACGTCATGGCCAAGATATCTGGCCATTGAAACAATGCACGTTGTAGGTCCGTGGATGATCGTTGATGTAGACCAGGAACAAGCAGGGTCCCTGGACTGATCATCGCAACACACCTTTTCTCACACAATCTGACTGGGCACCTTTCAGGATCACTGGCCAGTGCAGGTTTGATAGGAAACCACTGATCCAGAAATTAGCATGGTCCCATGATCATGGAGCTTACAAGTCAGAGGGTGCTGTAACCCAGCTTATGACATGCCTGGGTGAAATCTGCAACGACGTCCCGCTTTCTTCCTTTCCCATAGTCTATCAATATGTCGAGGAGCTCAAGTCTAGTCTCTGTGAACGCCATTTACTGAATTCACTCTTTTGGGTACAAGGAAAGATCTCCTATTCTGGATCCACCCCAAAGGATAAACATGACTGGAAAAGTTGGGGCAAGGTAATAAATGGTGTAAAGATCCTCTTCCTTAACCTCTTTATCACCTTTTCCATGGAGAGCAGATGGAGGATGTGCATAGGATTGTGGTACGTGTGTGTTTGTGTGTGTGTGTGTGTGTGTGTGTGTGTGCTCTCCCATTGAAATGGTGGATACATTCTGTCTCAGGTCTTATTAGGCTAATTCATCTGATGTGCTTCTCTTGTGCCTGACCATCTCTTGACCAGCTGATGATATTGGGATGGTTTGGGGAGGAGGTCCACTAAAAATGTGTCAGAAGGAAATCGTGTTGCATCCCGACATATTTCTATGCAATATTCAGTGGACATCATGTTGTTTAACATTGTCCAATATCACCATCGTGTGACAGCTCCTTTTCATATATTTGTCAATTTTTGTTGTTTTGTACGATACTGGGCCATACCACTATCATGTCACAACATACTTCAGTGTGGTGCTTAGTCAATCTTTTGATAGTGTGTTATGTAATATTGAACCCTATCACTATCTCATCACGTTACCATATAATGTTTAATCAATCTGTGGACAGTGCATTTGATATTGTTCCCTATCACCATCATGTCCCATATTTCTGAGTGATAGTCAAATAACAACACATGTACTATATCATTGTCACGGCACAACACATTTTTGTGTGATGTTTAGTCAGTCTACAACATAAATCTGCCTGCAAAAGGTATTTTTTGTTTCCAAAGAAAATAGCCAGGTATATTTCTTTGATTGACAGAAGTTCTTTTACCCGAGGTAGTTAGGTAGACTGCACAGTCACTCAGCTTATCATCACGTCCATAAGATCTTCATCCGCACCACATCACTATGTTTCATGTCCTTAATTCTCAGTACTGTATTTGAACCTACAATGCTCAGTAGCTGCTGTGCCATCAATCCACCTCTTCACTAGATGCACTGTGATTAGTTACAGTGGCCAGGGCAGAGCTGGACTGTTAGGACCAAAGTGAACCTTAGGGTGTTGTTTTTTTGTTGTTTGTTGTTGTTGTTGTATTTTTGGTCTTGTTTTTGATCTGAGGAGCATGAGGTGTTGTGTTTAATCCAAACTACAGCAAAATTAGGAAACAAAGCTGACAAACAAGCAAATAATAAATACCAAAAAAAGGAAAGAAAAGTTCATATCAATTCCAGGAGTTAACAGACATATGGTGTGTACTTTAACTTGTGTGCACAGTTTTTATATGTGCAGGCTTGTACATACTGAGAAGGAAAAAAAAAACCCTAGAGAAAGCCACAAGCAGTTTTCTATTACAGATTCATTATAGCCCCAACTGACCATAAAGGGCCTTTTAACTCGCCAAACACAGAAAAAAAATGTCTAGACTTTGCCCACATCAAAGACCAAAAATGCCAGTCAAGGGAAAGAAACCAGCAACACACGCACACACACACACAAAATATACAACATAACTGCTGATCTGTTAACATAGATATATTTCATCCCAAATTGACAAGAAACAAATGTTAACCATACATAATCTCTGTAGAAAACAAAAACATGAATATAGCATACACAACTAGAACATAGACTTCCCCCCCCCCCCCCCCCCCCCCCCCAAAATGCCAGTCAAGGGAAAGAAACCAGCAACACACACACACACAAAATATACAACATAACTGCTGATCTGTTAACATAGATATATTTCATCCCAAATTGACAAGAAACAAATGTTAACCATACATAATCTCTAGAAAACAAAAACATGAATATAGCATACACAACTAGAACATAGACTCCCCCCCCCCCCCCCCCCCCAAGTAACGAAAGAGATCCAAATCCGTCCCTTCAGCTTTTATCTTTCATTGTACATCTACACACAGCAGCAGTAATAAAGCAATTGTGCAAACACAATTACATTTTACTGAAGACTGGTCAGTGCTTTGTTCCATCTCTGGTAATCTGTACAGAACATTCAGATCATTAAAACAAAAATATTACCTCAGTGTCTGTGGTTATGAATTGGATATGGACAAAGATCTAAATATGTTCAGCCAGTCACAAAGTCTAACAGAAACAAGAGACTTCATGGGACAGCAAATTAGAGACGGTGGTTCCACAAGACTGGCGTATGCTGGTTTTATTGTAAAGATCTTGCCTTGTACTGGTAAAAATGATACACAAACTGGCTGGCAAATGAGAGTCTCTACTGTGGCTTTGTCTCTCAGCCAAGTTCTTATCAAGTAAAGAAAGATCTTGTGTTCAAGTTCTTATCAAGTAACGAAAGATCTTGTGTTTCAAGTCCTGATCAAGTAAAGAAAGATCCCCTCTTGTGTCATTCAAACCATCATGCATGTACAACGTAGCCATCAATGAACCACCACAACACTGTTACTTCCGCACCCCTCCCTTCTACTCACAGTGTGTGGCTGGCTCATCACCGAAGTCGCTCAGTGACAGGGAAGTGGAATTTCTTTCACTTCCCATACTTTTAATTGGCTAGCGGAACTTTTGGAGACTACCAAAAATGTGTCTGATATACACATGAAAAATATTCTTTGTGAACTGCCAGTTTTATACACTACGTTCTGTATGAATCAACCTTTGGAGTCTCACACTAAACACACAACATTCAAAAACACTTTAAACATTTTTTTTAATTGTCAGGATGTGTGTTTAATTCAGTTGCACATTTCAAACAAAGAAACTCACTTCGTGTCACACAATTTGAGACAATAAAATACTTCCAAACAAATCACTCACTATGTCCAATGACTGCAAACATATCACACAAGGTATGACAACAATATATTTCAAAGAAATGTTTTCATTAGATTCTGCCATTGTATCAATGGATGACCATTAAGTTTCTGAACAAAGTAGTTCTGAAAGTCTGTGAGAACATATACAATCTGAAATCGAAAAACAATTTAGAGGCTCTGTGTGTGCGTGTGTGAGTGAGTGAATGAGTGTGTGTGTGTGTGTGTGTGTGTGTGTGTGTGTGTGTGTGTGTGTGTGTGTGTGTGTGTGTGTGTTGTTGTTGTTGTTGTTGTTGTTGTTGTTGTTACTGCATTGCCTTCCACTCCCTCTCTCAATGGTATTATTGTCAGGCAGTTCATCCTGCCTTTCTCATACACACCACAAACAGGCTTGGCCTATAGTATGATCACTCATGGGCAACCACGGATGTCGATTTGCTCTTGGGCCACACACATATGGAGGGCCTACAATGCAGGTGTTAATTCCCCTGCTAATGGTCAAGGTCTTTATACAAATTTATTTTATCACCCACCTGATCACACTGGACCTTTTCAGGGCTGTCAACATGTACGGCAAAAAAAGGCCATACCATGAAAAAATATCAAATAACAATGATACTATGTCCCATTACTGACACAGAAGCTTATTCCTTCACATCCTTAACTCTTAGCAGCTTCAAAGTTTTTCACATTCTTTTTAGCAATAACGAGGGGAAAATTAACAAAATTTCTCAAATCATTTCTCTTGGTAAATGCGTTTGATTAGATTTGTTTTGTTAAACTATTCCATTGATTAAAAAAAACAATGTTTTAAGATGTGATGACTTCTACAAAAAACCTTAGATCACTGGTGATTGAAAATCAAGGGAGAGAATTGCAGGCAGCTATGGCAGGTAAGATCAGGCCATGTTAAGAATGCCAGTCAGATTTCAAAAATACATACATTAGTTAAAAAAGCACTTAAATGCAACCAAAAATAAAAGGGCCATATGGTTAAAGACTTAAACAGACACTGCACTAGCAACACTTAGCATCCATTTTTGACAGCATGTACACTGCCCAGTCACTTGATTAAAAACAAACAAAACCCAGCTGGCATGTTGTTATCTGTGACCAGAAAAAAAAACAATAGAAGAGAGTTCCCAGAATGAAGACATGAGAACGGTCCACACGCAGAGGAGAGCAGAGAAAGATAAAGACAAAAACTTCACAGTCAGAGGGTCTCAGAAGAGAGGAAGTTACTAGCTCTCATCTTCAAGAAGATGGGGGAGCCGGTTGTACTGATGCTCCCCGCATCCCCAGTGGGAACTCTACAGACTCTATTACATACTGCAGATATCAGTGGGAACTCTACAGACTACATTACATACTGCAGATATCAGTGGGAACTCTACAGACTCTATTACATACTGCAAATATTAGTGGGAACTCTACAGACTATATTACATACTGCAGATATCAGTGGGAACTCTACAGACTACATTACATACTGCAGACATCAGTGGGAACTCTACAGACTCTATTACATACTGCAGACATCAGTGGGAACTCTACAGACTACATTACATACTGCAGATATCAGTGGGAACTCTACAGACTATATTACATACTGCAGATATCAGTGGGAACTCTACAGACTCTATTACATACTGCAGATATCAGTGGGAACTCTACAGACTATATTACATACTGCAGATATCAGTGGGAACTCTACAGACTCTATTACATACTGCAGATATCAGTGGGAACTCTACAGACTCTATTACATACTGCAGATATCAGTGGGAACTCTACAGACTATTACTATATTACATACTGCAGATATCAGTGGGAACTCTACAGACTATATTACATACTGCAGATATCAGTGGGAACTCTACAGACTACATTACATACTGCAGATATCAGTGGGAACTCTACAGACTCTATTACATACTGCAGACATCAGTGGGAACTCTACAGACTATATTACATACTGCAGATATCAGTGGGAACTCTACAGACTATATTACATACTGCAGATATCAGTGAGAACTCTACAGACTATAATCATTACATACTGCAGATAATTGGTGGAATCAGACTGAATAGGCAATCCTGATATGAAGGCTGCTGCTATGCCATCTCCAACAACAGTGCTAATGAATCAGCTCAAGCTGACCATTTTGGCACGAACTAACCATAGACCCACCAACTTCATTCTACATCCACACCAATTTATCTTCAACGACAGTCCATGTGAATCAGGTGGCACAAAACATTTGAACAAGAATTCACTACAGACCCACCAAGCCGAGTCCTTGTCCATTCTGTGTGCCTCGAACAACAATCCGTATTAATCGGCCTGCACTGAGGACTCTGACATGGACTCAGTTCACACCAAAGTTCATTCTTTGTCCAAATGGTTTCAACCACACCTGGAACTCCCCAATGACAGACAGTCACTGACAGCAGTCCTGTTGAGACAGGAAAGATAAGTTACCTACATGAAAGGTAAGTTACCTACTGGAAAGGTAAGTTACCTACAGGAAAAGTAAGTTACCTACAGGAAAGGTAAGTTACCTAGAGGAAAGATAAGTTACCTACACGAAAGGTAAGTTACCTACAGGAAAGGTAAGTTACCTGCAGGAAAAGACAAATTACCTACAGGAAAGGTAAGTTACCTACAGGAAAAGTAAGTTACCTACAGGAAAGGTAAGTTACCTACAGGAAAGGTTTTTTTTTTATTCCACGAATGAGTAAAATAAGAAATACATGGTTCCCATTCTACTTTGCCCGAGTCAATAATTCAGAAATAAAGTTCTGAAAGGTCCTATTTATTAATCAAGCAAGACAACAAATCATGATGCAAAATCACTTCTGTAAAAACAAACAAAAACAAAATGAATAAAAAATCTATCAGCCTAAGTTTTCTTCACTAATAAATGAAATTTTAAAAAGTCTTTAAATGACTCTGTCGAAGAATGTGGACAAACAAATTACAAGGCAAAACACGACGCGTTTCCACCTCTCATATCTTCTTCAGGTAAGAAAAACAACGCTCAGGACAACAGAAACGAATGAGCAATCACTTACCTTGTCAAATTTTGCGCAAGACGAGCGCTGAATGAAAATAATACATGAAAAAAAATCACACTTTACAGCTTGAAAACTGACAGCTCATTTTGAGAATTTCCACTGTAATTGTGTGTGAAAATACATAACCAAATACCACATGATTCAGCAGGTTTGCTTTACACTTCTTTAAAGCTATTGCTGCCCACTGGTTCAGCTGACTTCAGACTTCCACCTGTCATTTTATCAGACCAGTCACATACCACCTCTCTGTACACCTGTCATTTCATCAGACCAGTCACATACCACCTCTCTGTACACCTGTCATTTTATCAGACCAGTCACATACCACCTCTCTGTACACCTGTCATTTTATCAGACCAGTCACATACCACCTCTCTGTACACCTGTCATTTTATCAGACCAGTCACATACCACCTCTCTGTACACCAACCATTACTGATCAAATGTCCAAGTCCTGGAAATACATCAAACAGAAACCCTGCATCTTTCTGCCACCAAAATATGCACTAAAATGATTCCAGGAAAGTCTTGCTGGACATCGCCGATCATAAGAGAGACATCCCGCGCCAGCACAGCTACAGAAAAGTTGCAGGGCTTACAAACCACCAAACCGAACTGTGCCATCACTGTAACCATTCACAATGACATCTCAGCTCCTGTGTTTGTGGCTTCCTTTCCTCTGCAACAAATCAGGAATAAATCATGTAGAAATTCTAGAAATTATATTTAACAACAATGTAAGCGATGAAAACAGGTCCAATAACTCATCTCTTCATGAAAATGACTAAAGCAAAAGAATGTAACTCTTCACTGATGGTGACTAAAGCAAAAGAATGTAACTCTTCACTGATGTCATGAGAGCTCCACTGAACTCCCTTTTGTGAAGAAATTTGATTTCTTTTTTTTTCCTTAAGGAAAAGCGAGGGAGGTTGTCTCACATTCCATACTTCCCAGTGGCATTACTGCAAAGCCGTTCATTCTTGTTTCCCCATACAGAACCACGCCAAAGTTTGCACCACCATAAACCCAGCATGGGCAGTTCCCAGGGAGCTATCAATATCAGTCGTCATGAGGCAGCCCACTGAGGAAGACAATGTGCTGTTGCCAAGTCACTTCAAAGGCATTCAGTGAATCCTGTTTTGATCTGAAATATGCAAGACAGTAAGTCACAGAGCTAGAGTGAATGAACTCCCCCCCCCCCCCCCCCCCCCCCTCCCAACCAAAGACTGCCACTACATTTATCCCAAGAATAAACTTATACCAATGATTGACAAACTCGCCTCAGGCACAGAAATGGAGAGGAAAATGAAACTGGTGTCAAAAGAGGGCAGGGCATAAAGGGCAACAAAGTATGACTTAAAAAAACAAAGAGGATCAGTTATTCAGTGAGAATGAGGATGACAGTGACAATGCCATGGGTATGCATTCTGGTCTGAGAGTGAGACCATAGAATGAGGATGACAGTGACAATGCTATGGGTATGCATTTTGGTCTGAGAGTCCAGCCCTGATGTGGCCCTTTGTGGTCGGCTGGGCTATAAGCAACATTATCTTATCTGGTCTGAGAGTGAGACCATAGAATGAGGATGACAGTGACAATGCCATGGGGATGCATTTAGGTCTGAGAGTGAGACCATAGAATGAGGATGACAGTGACAATGCCATGGGGATGCATTTTGGTCTGAGAGCGAGACCACAGAATGAGGATAAGAGTGACAATGCCATGGGATGCATTTTGGTCAGAGAGTGAGACCATGTGAAATGGTTGAGCTCTATACTTTTTTTTTTTTTTTTTTGGCTGTCCCAACCTCTGCGCCACCTCAGAGGCAGTGCACCCACGCCGCTCATTCCGACACCCCGTCCACAGCCACAGCCCGGTCGGCCCCGCCGCAGCCCCGGCACCGGCACCGGCAATCCACAGGGAGTAGTCAATGTCAAGTCGTCAAGAGGCAACCCACCGGAGGAGACACTGCACTGCTGCCGAGTCACTTCGGTGGTGTTCAGTGGAGCCTGTTCTGATCTAACATACGCAGGACACCACCTACTAAGCTCCCTACTGACGATAATAATTGCTTAGTCACGGAGCCGGCGTGAGTGAGCTCTCCCTCCGGAGGGCGCCACCACGTCCGTCCAACGACAGCCCCACATGGACCCGCCGATACCAGTGACCCCGACGGACCAAACCAAGGCCACAGACGTTGAGAGGACATCGAAATTGAGGTCACCATGAGAGCAGGGCATGAAGGGCCACAGAATTTGACATTTTTTAATGCTGATCGATGAGAATAAGGATGATTAAGATGATGCTACGGATTTCCATTTCGCTCTGAGACAGGGCTATATTCTACGCTTCCTTTCATAAGATATCCCGGCGTCAACCAGGCCCGAGAGATACAGCCACCTGCAGTGTTGGTCAGGAAATTCAAGCAACACTCTCAGAAACGCATCCATTAAGTGGATGAAACTCGACTGTGTGGTCCCAGTCTTCCCAACTGAGTCCGCAGCAAACTCAACTCTGGGTAGGAGCCGGTCGGGGCAGAAAAACCCACATGACTTCTGATGGGATTCGAACCCACGACCTCCCAGCCGGGAGTCCGCGACGCTAACCACTTCGCCACGGCGGCTGGTGTGGTTCCATTTCTACTATTTGAGCCCACAGCACCCTAAACTCTTGAGTAGAAACTGGCTGAGGCTGAAATGTGGAGAGAACTATTTGTTGTACATAGTTTTACTGTCTCAACTCAGAAACCATGGCAATAGCAGTAACTGTCCTATTTGTTGTACATAATTTTACTAAGTCTCAACTCAGAAACCATGGCAATAGTAGTAGTTGTCCACCTATGGTACATTCAGACTCACAACACTGTTAACATTGATTCATTCTCATCACCACTGCAGCACATCATAACACTCAGTTGTATTTTTTATTCACACAATCCCGTGGAAACATGTGCTTTAGTTACAGATGTGATGGACAAGTGAAGAACAACAGGGTGATAGGGAATGCTTGGAATGAGACTTGCCATGGAACTGTTCTCCTTGCAGTCCCAAGTAGCAAGACGCAGAGAGGGCCTACAGAGGTAAAAGTGGAGCATCAAAGGTAGATCAGTGGTATTCATCCATACAGCTTGTCTGTTTGGGTACACAGTCTTCTTTATTGCAATGTTTTATGAAGAAGACATAAGACTGCCTCCCAAATATAAAGCACACGAACAGTGGAAACGCATGAAAGCAACAAACTAGTTTAACTTGGGCTTGGGCCACAGCACTATAGCAGTGACACAAACACATCAACATTTAGTACAGACCATCCAGCAAGTTCAGCACTACTGTCTGTATCTCTTTACCCCACATCTCCCATTCCACTTTGTCACATAGCCACCTACTACATGCTGCTTTGGAACTCAGGATTCTTCTTTTTTTTTTCTTTTTGATCCGATCTAAAAAAAAACCAGCTTTAAGATCATCTCTCTTGATATCCTTATTTAGAGAACATACTTTGCAAACATGAACCTTTTCTGCATGGGGACTAGTACAGAAACTGCGGCATTTCAGCAAATGTTCTTAAATGGCACTGTGATTTATAGAGAGAAAAGAAAGGACGACTTACATGCTTCCTGTGTTTTTCCTGGTCACCGCTGTCTGATGACTCTGAATGGTGTCTTTTTCTCTTCTTCTTCACTGTCGGCTTGCTGTCACTGTCACTGTCACCAGATGAGCTAGAGTGATGTTTTCTCTTTTTCTTCTTCTCTTTCTTTTGTTTTCTGTCCTGCAACATCCCAATGGGAAGAATATGACACCTCCACATCATCTATACTGTATTCACATTCAACAAATTTCAGTGAACATCAAATTTAGATGAAATAAACAAGAAAATTAAGCATTTTCTTCCATCTATGGAAAACTACAAGCACCACTAATATACTGTGCACTGCTCATTTAAAACAACACAAACGCAATGATTGGATTCCAAGGCTAAATAATAAACAATAAAATCTTGCAAACACATCATTTTGTTTATAAGCATACAAAAACCTCAGAAATTTATTACACATAATACATATCATAACAGATGATAAATCCATGCTAAATGCACATACATGGGTGAAACCTACAAAACTTGATTTGACTGAAATTAGGCCGGGGTCCAGGGGCCGCCTAGGCCCCGGCGGGGTACAGGGCAGCGCCCCGTTGGGGGGTCCAGGGGGGCGAAGCCCCCCGGGTGAAATTGATTTTTAAAAATTTTTTAGGCCAATTTCGTTGGCTCTCCTGCACCACAAAAAGCTTAATTGTAACATGATTTCTGCAGTAAAAAGCTTAACTGTAACATGCTTTTGTGAGTTACTGTTAGACTTTATGTTCCATTAATTCATTTAAATGAATAAAAATAATATTCATGGCTTATTGTACAAGCTCAGGAAAGTTAAAGTCTAAAAGTGTAGAAATAAACCAGAATATAAAAACTCAAAAAGGGAAATTTTTCTCACCCAATCTGAACTGATCAAAATATTCCAAAAATCAACAAAATTTCCCCCACAAATTGTTTAAAATGGTCACTTTACTATTTGAATCAAGACTGTGTGTAAAAAGAATATACATGCTCACACATTTGAGATGCACAATGAGGAACCAAAGTAGCCTTATTCTTGCTGGCACCATTTGTCTTTTAAGTCCAAAGAATCATCTTAAATAAGGAGAAATCAAAGTTGACATGTTGTCAGCACATTTTGTCTTTCCTAGCAACCACACCACATATAGAAAATGGATGAACAAAGGTGGCCTTCTTATCTTGTCAGTTCTTGTCCTCACTGTTAAAAAGCCACCATACATGAAGTATAATTCATCCTTTCAATCATTTTTCAGAATTGTCCATCAATAAAGTGCAAAGCTGTCATCCACATTTCTATCATTTTCCATGGTGTCAAACAAAAGCAAGGACGAGTCATTATGATTCCTGTTGATTTTGATTAAGCAGTCATATATTAATGAAATTCTCTTGCCCTGTCAAACAATGAGTGGTAAAGAAAACTAAAATAAAAAAAAGAAAAAAAAAGAAAGGAAAGATGAAGAAAAAAAAAAAGTCTTTCAGTCCAGTAGTGGGCGCTTGAAAAACTGCCTGATGTCTGCAGCACCAGCTTTTCGTTTTCTACTGGAGCCAGGTCTGGAGATAATGGAGCAGCTGAAGAAGCAGACTGAACATGACGGGGCACAGATGGACATACAGATGTAGAAATGTTGACAGGTGGGGCTGCAGCTGGAAATAGGCTAGACGTGGAGGAGACAGTAGCTACATTTTTTTTTTTTGGCTGCTTGTGATAAATATTCCGAGGTGGGAATTGGTGAAATTAAAAAAAAAAAAAAGTAAAGTGTAGGGAGGATTCAGGTCATTTCTGTTTTTCCACCTTTTCTTTTCCTAAAAAAGTATCATAACAAACATGATATTTTTTAAGGAAAGGGACTAAAAATAATAAATAAATAAACAAACAAAATGAAAACTGACAACAACAAAACCACCACTCACAATAATAAAATTCTAAGAATCCCATCACCCCCCCCCCCCCCCCCCCCCCCCCCCACCACCCTGAAAGTAATATAAAAAAAAAGGAAATTTACTCTTTAAAAAAATCGAAACAATAAAAAATTGGAAAATTTTCCACCCCTGATATACATTAAATTACTCCCACCCCACCAAAAATATCAACTATAAGTATAATTAGCCCCCCCAATCCCCCCCCCCCCCCCCCCCCCCCCATCAACTTTTTAATTTGATTCTAATTACTTTAGCAAAGAATACAAAAATGTTAACTCGCCTTCATGTTTTTCTTATGCTCTGGGTGATCAGCATGGCTTCGAAGTTTCTTTTTTTCCGTTCGCTCCGTAACTGATCGTTTTTGAACAAACGATACAGAAACACGTGCCGGCCACATTTATTTTCTTGCACCACTTGCGATATTCATTGCCGTCGTCATCAGTTTCATTTAGCCATTGTCATCTCCATTTGTTTTTAATTTGGCCCTCGACGCATGCTACTGGATCTCCTTCTTTCAAAAAAGCCATGACTACTTAATTTCTGGAGCACCGTGCAAACTTTCGTTGTCAGTCAGACGCGCCAATGTTAGCCTGTGAAGATGCCGGAAACACAGAAACAGCTACTTCCGGTATGAGATGGAAAACTTGGATCGAACACAAAATCGGAACCGATAAATCGGTGGGTTTTTTTGTTTTTGTTTTTTTTGTTTTTTTTAAATTGACGGAAGTTCCGTCAAGACTGAAAGTCATTTTGACGGATTTCCGTCCATAGACGGAAAAGTTTCACCCATGCACATACACAGACAAGCTGTTGACCTATTCAAATTTCTTTTGAGGAACAAAAATCAAACAGAGAATATACATGCATCTGACACAAAGTACAATCTACACGTGCAATCACGAAAAAAAACACCTTTCAACAGCAGACACAAAATGGTAACCTAAACAGAAAATGTACAAAGTGATAAAAATGCATACGCCCCAGGAGTGACAACAGACCATGACGACACTACAACTAGAAGTGTACAACACCATCATACAACAACAGGGCGCTTACTTTCTTTTTCTTTTTCTTCTTCGCATGACTGCTGGTGTGAGAGGAGGAAAGTGGAGGTGCTGTGTCACCATCAGAGGGCACCATGTCCTCCAGCTCTGGCACCAAGTCGTACTGCTTGCTTCCCTTGCCCACGAAACACTCCATAGCTAAGTGACCTGTGCGAGCAGACCCAGTGACCAGTGCAGTGCAAGGGTTAACAACATGATTTTGTTCACATTCCAGGAGGAGATGACAGGCTGACCAAACCAATGACAAGGTGAATAGGAAGAAGAAGAAGCCTGCTGGCTTTGTGTAAGAACTCGACGTGTTGAAGGAAGCTGGATCTTAATGTTGGAACAGCTCCAAATTATCCAGAAAATGCAACTGTTAACAGTGATCTGCCGAATTATGAGTTAACAATATGGCCCTCCTTCAACCCCCACCCCTCCCACCCTCCAAAAGATCTGTAGCATCATGAAAATGAAGAAGACAATTCTTGCCTGACTGTGCTGAATGAAAATCTGGGGAAATTCTATCCATCTTAGCCACCAGTAAAATCAGTCTAGTCATCTCGAATAATGGAACAAAAGTAAAACATAACATGTTTATTCTGATAAAGTGTGTGCATGTGTGTGTGTGTGTGTGTGTGTGTGTGTGTGTGTGTGTGTGTGTGTGTGTGTATATAAACGCAGCTCAAATAACATAACACAAAAAAAAAGAATTTACCTAAATACAAAGAGCACTCCATGTCATCTTAAAGTCCTCCACATGGGAAGTACAGAAAGTGACAGTACTACAGTAAGCGATAGCCACTTCATTCTGGGATAACTCACCAGAATCGTTAACCCTGATTGTCAACTACTCATTTAAAATGCATTGCCTCACATCAGAATTTTGGTTCACTTTTTTTCCTTCAAAGCTGCAAATAAACAGTCAATCATGAACTTATGAAAAGTAAACAGAAGTGCAGATTGAAAATTATTTGTCTCTGTTAAACCAGTTTCCAGAACCAACTCATGACATTTATGAACATTTGCTAACAAATCCACCAAGACATTAATTGTCATTAAAGCTACCATGAACTACAATTTGATAATCCATCCCTCTTATAATCACAGCAGCAATAAAACTGTAGCTTCCACAACATGCATCTGTAGACCTAAAGCTGTCGGTTTCATTCTCCACTATTCAATCTTGCTCACACAACCACACATACATTCACATGCATGTTCATGCACATATACACAATGCACATGATACATGCATAAACATACACATACACACACTGAGTCATACACAACCATGCAAACATTCTCACACACATGCGTACGCATGCACGCACACATGCACGCACACACACACGCACACACACACACATAAACACACACCGATTCATACACAACCATGCAAACATTCTCTCACACACACACACACACACACACACACACACTCACACACACACACACACACACACGCACGCATGCACACGCACACACACACACACACACACACACACACACACACTCACACACTCCGGATTGTCCTACATACAATTCAGCATCACTGACCATGCCCCCCACAGTTACGGCACTTGGTGTCATACACAGCACCCAATTCTATGGGAGGCTTGTCCCCAGCAAAGAACCTTCTCCTCTTCTTCTCATCCTGACTGAAAAATGGCAAATCATCAAGTGATTCATTTCAACAGACAACAGTTAGTACACATACAGATACACCTCACTCTCTCTCTCTCTCTCACATACACACACACACGCACATGCCACAGACACACACACACACACACACACACACACACACACACACACACACACACACACACACACACACACACATGTATTCACTGCCTGTCCATGAAGGAGAAGAAAAAAGAACACCAGATACAAACCCTTTCAGAAAAGTATGTCAACTAATTCGGAATAAGCTTTTGTAAATTTTGTGGAGTTTTGCCCAAACCCCTTACTTAATTTACACTGATTAATTTGTTACATGCTGTATGTTTCTCCTAGCTCTCAAAAACTAATGCGTATCAGAATTTGGGTTTTACTACTCTGCTGTCCAACTGATCAATGAACCTAATGTATCAGCGAAAACTCAGTAATTCTGCTCAATATGTGAGCTAAAAATCTGACGGCAAGTGATAACATAACTCGAGTTTCACTGTGAATGGACAAATTTTGCAAGACTATAGCCATGCGCAAATAGCCAAAAGAGAATTAGTAGTAAACATTCAGCAGCATAACATGTTAAGGAAAACTTTTAAGATGAATTGGTAGGGTGATTTTTCACCCTGATAGGTATCAACCTTGATATTGGACAAATGACAGGTCTCTCTTACATTGCTTGCTTACTGCTGAACATGAATAGAGAGACTTAGCAAGAAGTAAAAGCAAAAACTAATATATGTGAATCGCACCTTTTGTTCTAGACTATTACATAAAGCAAGTACTGTCACCCAGAACTCACCTGAGCTGCACATTGTTGGGGTCCAGATCTTGCCCTGTTGTCTGGCTGACTAACTTCATGGACAAGCCAATCTTGGATCCCTCTGTCTGAGTGAAACAAACATCATCATCATCATCATCACAATGTGATGTGACTATCTGATGCAGCTTTCTTTAAAAACTCAAGCCTGTAAATATTCAGAACAATCTAGCTGTAGATTTCCTTTGGGGCTAAATAATTTGCCAAGTATTGTGGGATTCTTTTCTTTCATTCAAAAAAACCCATTAAAAATAAACTTTTAAAATGAGTTTTGTCACACCATGTTTCATAAAGTACATACATGGGGAAATATCTGAAGGAGAAAGGAGACAACTCATATATCCCCGGAGCCAGCTGCCCTCTCTTCACCTTGCAGCAAGCAGTACAGTAAGGGAGGCAATGAAAAGCAAAAGAAGAACAGAAAGGGAACCGCTGATATGGCAAACATGCACGCATTCCTTTCAGAAATTCAAGGAAAGAAGAAAAAAAACAAAAACACAAGAGAACAAACAAAAAAAACCAACCCAGAAACACACACACACACACACACACACACACACACACACACACGCACACACGCACAGAGCAAAATCTAAAGTAATATGTCATGCCAGCTGATCTACATCATAATTTGTCTTTGAAGTTGACAGAACGGCCCCCACCTCCACACTGATGACCTTGCAGTAGACCTTCTCCCCTTTGGCCAGCATCTCCGCTGGATCCTCAATGCGAGCCGAGGACATCTGGGATACATGCACCAATCCTGGAAATTGATAACAGAAGATAAACGTTGAAAAGTCTGAACGAAATCAACACTTCATGGGGGGACATAGAAAACTGGAAAAACGCATCACAAATACTCAAAACCTGGTAATCAATATCACAACGTCCCCCCTATCCTTTGATTTGCTTTGATTAATCAAAAAGAATTACATATAACTTAAAATTATTAACTTTCTGAAAAAAACATTACTAAAAATTCTTGAAAAACTGTTTAAATTACAGGTCCTATGTAATTTACAGCACTAATTTGTTTCCTTGTTCATCACCAGCACCTCTTCCTCTGATCTAGAAGGATTAATAATACCAAAAAGAAAATACTGGCACACACCAACACACAGAATTTTCTCCCTTACTACAGTGTAAAAGTTCACCATCACCACCACCACCACCACCTTTTTTTCATTCAGTTGCCAATGTTTTGGTGTTGTGCTTCTTGTCTATAGATGATTTAATACTTGGTGACACTCATGGGCAGAATCAGCTGGCAAAATCTGAAGCACTATCAATGACTTGTAGCCTCTTCCCTCACCTGTTGACTGCTGGAACTCGTAAGGAATGTTACAGAACATACTAGAGTGTGGCTATACATGAGTTATGGGAGTGCAAGACTATGAAACACTTGATCAGTAAGGAAGACAGATCTGCCTGTGACAAATTCAAGAATTAACAAAAGCAGGATTTATTTCAGTTGATGCAATATTTTGAAATGACATTTTAAAAAAATTTTAAAACTTAAAATGTGAAAATAAAAATCCCTCACCATGTCTCCTGTATCCGGGGATTGAAATGAACACACCATATTTCTGTACAGACACTACCTGCAAAACATCGACAGGCACATGAATACAAACATGGATCACCCTAAGATAATGTACAGATTATAAGCAAAAACATACAAATCCATACACAGAGCTGCCAACCTGCTCATGCGGCTTACAGTAGCATTTCACAATTTTCACAGTAGCATTTCCAATTTGACAGTAGCAACTTAATTTTGCGCGCGTTCTAAAAAGAAATCGGGCCTATAACCAGTTTTACGGACCACATTAAAGCTACAGTACTCTTAGTATATCTATAAATGTTATTATACAGAGATGAAGCAGAGGAAGAGGGCAAATTGTAAAAAAAAAATCTATGTGCTACAGTAAAACCGAAAGCGGAAATGCAGTTCCGACAGACCGATAGAGACGTTACTTAGCGCTGTCCAAACAAAACGAAAGTATATTCGAATTTTTTTGTTTCGCCGTAGCAATTTAATGATCGTAGTAGCGTCGTAGCAAGCATTCTCTTGGCGTAGCAAACTACGGCGATATCGTAGCAGTTGGCAGCTATGCATACACCTCTGTGTGTCTCTTGTAAAACTGTAGATTCTGGTAGAGTCACAGGTTGTGGGTCAGAGGCCCAAATTTCAACTTAACAGCCTATCAAATCTATTGTATTATTGTAACTTACTTATTTTTTTCACTTATTTATTATTTATCCCTAACTTTAAAACACTATCCAGCACCTACAAACTTGGTCAAGTCAAATGAGTGTGTTATGGGCTCAAATGGGATGACTGCAACCACAAGTTTCATAAATTTCATTCTCTTACTGGATGCCTCTATCATGACAGTGTTACGTAAAATTTCCATGATAAGCAATGCAGATCTCTGTATCTGTACTGCCTTGTTTGTTCTTCTTCATATGGACCATGGTCATCACTGATGTTTCTGCCATGGCAACCCACATTGATCACAAGACAGCTGGGATCAAAATACCCACCATCTGATTGTCTGTGACAGTTTAATCTTCTGGCAGACAAATGGAAATTCTCTCCTGATTTGCCCGTCGGACAACCAATTTTTGATGGTGTCAGTGAGAGATAGGCTGAGAAGTAATAGTATGCTTCAATATAGACCAATCATGCTTCCATCTTTCTCTTCTCACTTTTACACCTTCACTACACTACTCGTTTTAAATGCTTCAATATCTAGACCAATCATGCTTCCATCTTTCTCTTCTCACTTTTACACCTTCACTACACTACTCGTTTTAAATATTTTTAAAGTGGATTTTTTTCAATGCGTGTGTGGTGAAAAGGGAAAGAGAGAGGAAACAGACAAAAAGCAATAAAAATATCTGTAATTTCAATTCTGTCCAAGAATATGTGAATGGTGAAAACATGACAATTCTTTTTTGTTTTCCTCATATGCTTTTAAACATAACTAGTACAAAACGTTTTTCCCCTGTTTATTCCCTGTGAACAAATAAATTGTTTTATATTTCTGCATACTAGACCTCATGTGCAGAACATGCATTTTTGAATTAAATATGCTGACTTGTCAGTACACTACTGATAATTAGTTTTATTAACTGTAACTGTCCCTTTACTTTGGGAGATAAGTCGAAATATAGGAGGTGCAGATAGGGTGGGAATGAGTGGGGTTGTTTTTGTTGTTGTTGTCTACTTGACCCAAGGACAACTGAAAGCTACTATGGAATTTCTAGCTCTAGATGGCGTCACATAGGATCAGCATGATGTTACAGTAGAAATGTATGGAAACAAATGTTGGTCGAGGAAAAACAAATCTTTAAAGGCCCTTGAAACAACTCAGTAAGTATGGAGCTGTCAGATGAGTATGCATGGTTCAAACAGACATTCCACTTTGTGTACCTATGCAAAGATACGCATTCATAAGATTTGGGTTGCACTGTCATTGTGAAAGTTCATGTTTGGTAAATCTGCAGTGCATTTCATTATCCATAGCGCCCACACATGCTGCTTGCGACTTTTAATGTCCTTTACCCCCCCCCCCCCCCCCCCCCCCTGCCCCAAGTCTACACTGTCTGTGACTTCTTCACATGACAGTTCCTGGAAGAGAAAGGTCTGCTACAGTATGGGCAGCTAGTGTCCATTCTGAACAAGTTAAATTCTAAACAGAATGAGAACAGTATTTGGGCCTATGCGTTCATCAAAACACATACCTCTCCTTGAAAGACCGTATGCAATGACGGGAGTTCTTCATCCGTTTTAAATCCACCACTCTTTTTGTCATCACTACCTTGTCTGTGCATTGTAAATCTATTATTAAAAAGCACCCGTGTGAAGTCGCATACATGGATAAATTTAAACAGTCTCAGAGTGACATGTACTTCTCAATTTTCGATTTTCTGTTTCAACTAACTTGTGTTTCAAACTCAAAAGAGCTTCTAAAAAAAAAAAAGTCAGTAGTTATTTCCCTTGAAAATAAAATGTTCGTGTCGGGCAAAATGGGATTAGACCTACTTCTCCAGGTCCACTCCCTCACAAATATTCTGCATGTGCCCGATCTGTTCCACGTTCTAAAGGGTACACCGAAGCTGCGAGACAAACACAAACATATATAAAGAAGGTATAACTAGTTAACTCTTTCAGAAATAAGAGTCACCCCAACAGTTGTGGAGGCCAAACTGAAAAAAATTGACCCTTCTAAGGCTCAGGGACCCGATAGAATTCCGGCCAAAGTCCTAAAAGAATTAAGTAAGGAACTCTCACATTCCCCTCAGCATACTGTTTAATAAATCCTTAGAGACGGGAAGTAACCCGGATGACTGGAAAACTGCCGATGTTGTTGCCATATTTAAAAAGGGCTCGAAACAGGACCCGGGTAACTATAGGCCAGTCAGCCTAACTTGTGTTACATGTAAAGTACTGGAGTCAATTGTGAGGGATGTTATTGTGACATATTTTAATGATTTCAAACTTTTTGCTGACTGTCAACATGGTTTTCGAAATAAAAGATCTTGCATGACCCAGTTGATCCAAGTCATGGATGATTTAACTACACTTGCTGATAACAAAAAAATCAATAGATATTGTGTATTTAGATTTCCGTAAAGCTTTCGACTCGGTACCGCATAAAAGACTAGTGATCAAGCTGAAACATTATGGAATTGACGGCCCCCTCCTAGACTGGATCGATGACTTTCTGACTGACCGAAGACAGAGGGTGAGGGTAGGGTCGGCTACTCTTCTGACAAACCAGTTTTTAAGTGGCATCCCACAGGGAAGCATCCTGGGCCCAGTCCTTTTTACTATATTATCAATTACTTACTGGACGTGATATCGAGTACGTGTAAAATTTTTGCTGACGATACGAAGATTTACGGTGACTCTGTCAATTATCCGGATATACAAAAGGACCTTGACAACGTGCAGGAGTGGTCACATAGGTGGAACTTATATTTTAATGTCCAAAAGTGTAAGATTATGCACATAGGTTAAAAAAAATCCAAAAACTGACTACACAATGAAATTAGGAGATTCAAATGAAACGATCCAAAAAAGCTCAGAAGAAAAAGACCTTGGTGTTATCTTTGACTGCGACCTTAATTTCGACCCACACGTAAAAAAAGCGATCATAAAGCCAACCAAATGATTGGGCTGATTAGACGATCTTTCACCTTTATTGATAGAGACATATTTTTGAAGTTGTACAAAGCACTTATCAGACCACATGTGGAATACGGAAATGTCATCTGGTACCCACTGCTTAAGAGACAATCAGTGTCGATCGAAAAGGTCCAGAGAAGAGCGACTAAATTATTACCAGAATGCAGAGACATGACTTATACAGATAGGCTAAGATATCTGAAGTTACCATCTCTAAAAGCCAGAAGGGTAAGAGGGGACCTGATCCAAGTATATAAAATATTTCACCAAGTGGACGATATTGATTTTAACTCTTTATTTCAAGTGAGTAAGTCTGTATCACCAAGAGGCAATGAAGCAAATTGTTTTTTCGTTTTCCAAAACTAATCTGAGGAGAAATTCGTTTGCCAACAGAGTAGTTGGGCAGATGGAATTCTCTTCCGACCAACATTAAACCACTGACACACTTAACAATTTTAAAAAGCCCCTTAATGCGATGAAAGTTATAAAGACATACAATTTGATTTTGCTGACTGAGACTGTTCTCATACCAATGGGCCTAATTATATTAATATATATATAAATAAATATATATATATATATATATATAATGAACTAATAAATTCCAAGGATAAGTACCGAGCACCATTCCAGCAACTTATAGAGCAGCTGTGCAAGAAATATTCAATTATAAACAAAGCTTGCTCTTATGTCTTAGTTTGAAGAAATAGGGGGAAACAAGCTTTCATATCTGCCCGTGTAGGCCCCAGATAATTCTGCCTAACTAACAGTTGAGTGGGCGAATGGGGAAAAATAAATGCTTCTCAAAAAGACCTTCAGCAAGCTTTAGTCTCCAAGAGGGAGACAGTCTCCAATGGGGAGGAAACCCACTAACATATAAAATCCTGGTCAGATACCGATATTTCGAACCTTTTTTGTTTCTCCTCAGTGACCGCGGAAAGTGGTAATTTGATTCTCTGCCTTTTCGGTTTTAGGGAAGAAAAGTTATCCCCAGAAAAAGCTGGTGTGCATACCGTAGTAATGTTTGTTTAGTTTTCAAAAAACCAACCAAAGGTGCCACCTAAGAAGCAAAAGAAAATCATGAAAGAGCAAAACAAGCTACATTTTCTTGTGAAAGTAGAAAAAAATAAAAAGATAACCTCTTAAGACACAAGTCTGAGGGCCAGTTCTTGGAATGAATCCGCAAAGGACTAAAAATACAATGAACTAATATATAATATATAAATATTTTATATATATATATATATATATATTTATATATATATATATATATTATATATAATATGTGTGTGTGTGTGTGTGTGTGTGTGTGTGTGTGTGTGTGTGTGTGTGTGTAACGCTGTGATTACACCCCTGTGCAATCACTGGACACAATAAATTGACGGAGCACATGAAAGCCGCGGGCTATACAAGCTCCTACCTACCTACCTACCATAAATCTGTTATTATTGAGCGAAATGCCAACTGTGTAAAACTTTGTCCCCCCCCCCCCCCCCCCCCTCCCCGAAATGATTTAGGGCTAAATAAAAACATACTTTGAAAAAAAAGTTTCGTTTTTGTTGTCGTTTTCTTTGTGTCCAAACTTCTGAGCAATTTCAAATGACATCGCACACCCGCCACTCATTCCCTCCCCCCTCCCTTGATATCTTAATGGAGTGACTGCGCGGCCTGTACCCATCGCAACACAGCGCAGGCCTCCAAAGGGGGGTACAGGACTGCTCTAAAGGCAGGGGGAGACAGTGCTTCTCTGGTCCTCCCCAGCACCTTCGGGTGTTTCTTTTTCTTCTTTGCCTTAACTAGGCTGACCCTGGAGAAAGGTCCAGTGACGGTGAGGAAAGACCCACTGACCACAGGGAAAGTCCTGTTGACAGTAGGAAAGACTACAACTTTGGATTCTCTCTTGAGGGCACATAAGACCGTATGGCGAAAGCTTGGCTGTGTCTGGAGTGGCACTGTCTTCATCTGTCCGTGGGCAGGGGTGGTTGGGTCCGTGGGGTGTGCTCGGCAGCTGGAGGGTGGTGTTTTTCGCCGTGGGCTCTGCAGTCATGAAATACGGGCTGGTACACCCATGGGGATGCTACTTTAAGGCTGTTATGAGCTGCATCCTGTAGTCTGATTTACCTCTGTTCAGGAGCAGTTATGTCCCTTGATATCTTAATGGAGTGTCCTGCGCGTGCCTGTACCCATCGTCAACACAGCGCAGGCCTCCAAGGGTGGTACAGGACTGCTCTAAAGGCAGGTGGAGACAGTGCTTCTCTGGGTCCTCCCCAGCACCTTCGGGTGTTTCTTTTTCTTCTTTTTCTGTTGTTGTTTTCTTTGCTGTCCCATCTTCTGAGCCATTTCAGTGGCATTGCACCACGCCACTCATTCCCTCCCCCTGTCCACAGCCACAGCCTGGCCCGTTCCCCCCCCCCCCCCCCCCCCCCCCCACTACCCGGTACCGGCAATTCACAAGGAGCAATGTCAAAGTTGTCCTGAGGGAATCCAGGAGACATTGCACTGTTGCCGAGTCACTTCGCTGGTGCTCAGTGGTGTCTGTTTTGCTCCAACAAACGTAGGACATTGCCTTCCACGCCCCTAGAGACGACAGCTGTAAGGCCTAATTACTTACTCGTAGAGCCGGTGTGAGTGATCTTTCCCTCCGAAGGATGGCACTACGTGCATCCAACAACAATCACCATGAATTTGCCGTTATAACCGGTGACCCCGCTCAAATCAAAGCAATGCCATAGCCGTGGAGAGGCGATCGAAATCGAGGTCACCATGACAGCAGGACATGAAGGACCACAGAATTTGAGACTTTCTTTCGTTTAGATGCTGATCTGTGAAGATGAGGATGATGGAGATGATACCACGCATTTCCATTCTGGACTGAGACTACGTCACAGAGCTGTAGCCTACTCTACGCTTACTTTCATAATAATCCCTTCATCAACCAGGCCCTTGAGATGCAGACACCTGCAGCAACACCTTCAGAGACACATCATTAAGTGGATTACAGTTGATTTTGTGGTCCCAGTCTTCCAATCTGAGCCAAAAGGTTGGGTTTTTTTTTTTTTTTTTTTTTTTTTTTTACTCAACTCTGCTTAGGAGCCGCTCGAAACGGGAAAAAAATCCACAAATTAATGGCTCTCATGGGAATCGCACGCACGACCTCCCAGCATGGAGTCTGCGATGCTAACGACTTTGCCACGGCTGCCGAATGGTTTGGGAAAGTTTATTGTCCATTTGGTTACTCCTATCCTCTTCTCAGGTTTTTATCGAGTGTGTTTGGACTTGGCATATTTGGTCTGCGTAAGAACTCGGTGACAACAATGGTCAGCCTGATGATCTCACGGACCTTAGAGTTAGACAGCGATGGAGATCATCGCGCGCGCGCGCACGTGTGTGTGTGTATATATGTGTGTGTGTGTGTGTGTGTGTGTGTGTGTGTGTGTGTGTGTGTGTGTGTGTGTGTGTGTGTGTGTGTGTGTGAGAGAGAGAGAGAGAGAGAGAGAGAGAGAGTGCGTACGCGTGTGTGCACTGGCAAAACCAGAAAAATGGGGGTATGACTAATGTGCACACATCAGTACGGAAGCACAGAGAGAGAGAGAGAGAGAGAGAGAGAGAGAGAGAGAGAGAGAGAGAGAGAGGAGAGAGAGAGAGAGAGAGAGACTGGACCGAGAGATGGGTACATCAGTACGCCCCCCCCCCCCCCTCCCCATCCATTTCTTTGAATGCTGACTTGTCCAGAGACTAAGTAAGGGGGGGGGGGCGGGGAGGGGGGGGGGGTTCTGGTTCATCCTAAGTAAACTAGGAAAGAAAAAAAGCTTTAACCCGTCAGTTGTCAGATAGGAATAGAGATCAAAGTAAGTAATGCCGGAATGTGTAATGTCAAGTTGCCCGGTATACTTGGTACCGTCGAGTAATTCCGATATTCAAGATGATTCTACTACATAATGATTTTTGTGGCTGATGCTTCTTGTTAGGTCCCATGGCAATTGATAACTGTTCTCTTTCATCCTCTCACTCATCTTCCTTCACCCCTGCTCAACATGCTTTCTCTTTCACACTCTTCCCGCATACATGCAACACATGACACAAAGATGTTATATTGCGCTTAGGTCCACTCCACGAGGAGTGAAAATATAATTTGTCAGTTCTTCATGTACCAGCATTATACCAGTGGGTATCTGGACAGGTACATATAATAGTGACCTGTAAACATCACATTTCTTTTTATCTTGTAATTTCTTGACTTTATGTCCCATTCTTTCAAGTGTTTTTCTCTGATCACTTTGTTAAGTGAGGAGTTCAACGCATAAATTCACCTTAGCTTCAATTGGACCATAGCATCCTTTTGTTTGTCAGGTAACGGGCTTCAACGATTAAACTCACCCATAGCTTCAAAAGGACAATACTTTTGTTTGCCAGGTAACGGAATTCAACATTTACATCACAAAAGATTCAAAAGGACAATACCATTTGTTTGCCAGGTAAACGCTAATACTCCAGTATTTCTTTCCATTTCTGACCAGCGCTTTGCGCCGATTTCTTTCCAACACTGCTGAAGGGGGTTAAAAACATCAATTCCCCTGGGATCTGAACTTTGAGTTTGACTGAAGGGGGGAAAGCGCACATGAGACACTTCTTGCTCCTTTGAGCATGAAGTGTTGACCCCCAGTCATAACGGAAGGTAGTGGACCTAAGCGCAATTGACCGTCTAAATTAGGATTACGACATCATAAAATGAATAATAATAATGACCATTGCTATAGCACCCACCCTAACCATGTAGGCTGGTGGGCGCTTTACAAGTTTTAACAATCTAACAGCTACAATTATAAACAGAAGCACACACACGCACCAAATTCTGCGTTCCCCAGGTCATCAACATACGTACGCCTACACGCACTTGCCCGCACCAGCATGCTCGCGCGCGCACACGCATCCACCGCGTACACACGCCTGGAACATAATGTTGCCTACAAAAACATCCTATATAATCAGTGAACAGCTCCTTTGTACATGAGCAGCTTGTACCCATACTAATGTCTTGTGGGGGTGCAGTGAACAGCTCCTTTGTACACGGGCAACTTGTACACATACTAATGTCTTTGTGGGGGTTGCCCGTCTTTCTTGTTGCTTTTGCTGCGCCATTGTCCGCCAGCATTGTCTGTTAGCCTCCACACAGATCCGGGAGCCCCCAGGACCTTGTAGGGCGTCTTGGACTGGGCCCACGATGCTGGTCTGCCAGTCTGCCGCCGCCTGTTGAGCCGGTGGTGCCATGAAGGCCGTTGTGGGTGTGGTGGCCACCTGTTGTGCCGTGTCGGCCGTCGTCGATGTGTGGCCCTGGTTGTGCTGGTGGCACATGGAGGGCCCTTGCGGGTGTGGTGGTCGCCTGTTGTGCTGGCAGGGAAGGTGGGGCCATCATGATGGTAGGCGTGTGGGGGATGTCACTGTTTGGCTGCACGACTGCTGGATCTCCTGGGGCGCGTGTGTCGCTGGATCTGGCCGCTATGGCCTCACTCGCCTTCAATGTAGGCCGTCGGCGTCTCTGTGGTCTTGTCTTTGTCACCTGTCGAACAACAATTTCTTCCGACACGAAAAGGGGCTTACCCTGTGTGTACTTGTATTGCCCTGTTTAGACAGTGGGATCAAGCGATATGATAGTGTGGGGAAGCAGTCATCGTCGTGGCTAAAATAACCTGCAAACACCCACGTGATATCGCTGCCTTGCTGACAAATTTGATGAGGAACATGCGGCACATAGTAACGGCTACCGCAGCAGAGCGTCCCGGCTGATGAAGCCGCCTTGCTGGAAAACACCCCACAGTTATATATAAACCTGCCAACACACAGCTGATGTAGTCACCTTGTGGAAAAATTGTTGAGAACATGCCAAAACATATTCCCGGTTAATTGACAGTCACAGGGATGAGGAGGTCACGGCTAATCTAGCCGCATTGCTGAGAAACCTGCAAGATCACAGCCGATGTAGGTGTATTGTGTAGAAAACATGGGTCACAGCTAATGCCGCCGCATTGCTGAGAAACATGCACGATCACCGCTGATGTAGGTGCATTGTGTAGCAAACATGGGTCATGGCTAATATAGCCACATTGCTGGGAAACATGCAAGATCACAGCTGATGTAGCTGCATTGTGTAGAGAACATGGGTTCACGCTGATGTAGCCGCCTTGCTGAACAACATGCAAAGTTATAAATAAAAACATGCCAACACACAGCTGATGTCGCCACCTTGCAGAAAAACTTGTTGAGAACCTGCAAAACATGTTTGCGGTTAATTGACAGTCTCAGGTGAAAAAGAGGTCACAGCTAATATACCCCCATTGGCGAGAACATGCACCGTCACACCTGATATAGCTGCATTGTGTAGAGAAATAGCTGCATTGAGTAGAGAGTATGGGTCACGATGATGTTAGCCGCCTTGCTGAAAAACATGCAAAATGATAATAATATAACCATGGCCACACACTGCTGATGTAGCCGCATTGCAGAGACACATGTAAGATCACCGCTGGTGTAGCTGCCTTGCAGAGAAACATGCAAGAGCACCCGAACGATGGTTTTGATAAACAGAGTATGTCAGTTACACAGAGACAGGGTGTCATTGTTTGTATTCCCAAGGAGGATAAGCCAAACCAGTATTTGAAGAATTGGAGACCAATTTCTCTGTTAAATACGGCATACAAAATAGCATCAGCCTCAATTGCTAATCGTATCAAATGTGTCTTACCAAAAATAGTTCATGAGGACCAAAAGGGCTTCATGGGAGGAAGATACATCGGAGAGAATATTAGAAAAATCTATGATGTACTTCAATATACGAGGAAGAAAGCACCCCAGGTCTTTTACTTAGTGTTGATTTTGAAAAGGCATTTGATAGCATCTCTGGACCTTCTTGAATTAAAGCGCTTGAATTTTTCAATTTCGGCCCGATATTATAAGGTGGATTGTCTCCTTTTACAAGGACATGACGTCCTGTGTTTCTGTTAATGGACAATATTCAAAATGGTTTCCAGTGAGACGTGGAGTGCGGCAGGGGGATGCTTGCTCTCCTTACCTATACTGATCGGCGCAGAGGTCCTGTCGCTTCTTATTAGACAAAATATTGATATAAAAGGTGTCATGGTGAGGGGTCAAGAGGTCCTCATGTCGCAATTCGCAGATGATACCAATATATGTCTGGCTGGTACAGAAAAGTCGTTCAATGAAACCATAAGTGTATTGAGACTTTTTGCCCAACTGTCTGGTTTAAGAATTAATCATGAAAAAACAAATGTCGTGTGGTTTGGAAGTATGAAGCATTCAAACATGAGATACATGCGTGATGAAAACTTTTGCTGGAATCCTGGAATTTTTAGAATATTGGGTATACAGTTTTGTGTGGACATCAGAGAATAAACGGATATAAATTTTGAAGGCAAATTGAATGACATTAAAAGGGTACTGGGTAGATGGAGTAAGAGAGACCTTCTCCTTTAGGTAAGATAACAGTATTGAAAACATTGGTTTTGTCTAAACTAACTTATCTTTTGATAAATCTACCTGATCCTCCGGTAAATTTTGTTAAAGAACTACAGACAGCTTTATTCTCCTTCTTATGGAGCCATAAACCAGCCAAGATAAAAAGGAGTATAGTGTGCAAACCTTATGTTGATGGTGGATTACAGATGGTTGATTTACATGCTTATATTACTTCATTAAAAGTATCCTGGCTTAAACGGCTAACTTATGAAGGAAGTCTGCAACTTTTGTGTATGCCTTATTTCCTAATTTTGTAAATTTGTCAAAACTGGGAGAAGAATATGTACATGTTTGTTTGAAAAGTTGTAAGAATTTGTTTTGGACAGACGTGCTGAAACACTGCAAACATCTGTACATGAAATGCCCCCCACTGAAGCCTGCAGAATTTTTGGCTGAGTGCATACATTACAACAAACATATACTAAGAGACAGGCATGTAGTATTCATTAAAGAATGGGTTGAGGAAAATATTTTATTTATTCACCAATTGTATGATTTAAATGATAATAAATTCCTTACCTTTAGAGAATTTAAGGAACTTTATCCAAATACCAGGCGAACTAACTTTCTTCTCTATAATGGCATTATCAATGCCATCTTGGAATACCAGCAGAAATGTAGAATTGAGATTGATCCTAGGTGTAGTGTAGAAGATAATAAAACTTGGAAAGTAATCAAAGGAGGAGGCAAGAGTGTCCAGGCAATGCTTACAAGATCAGAGGTTCATCCTACTGCGGCCTTAAAATGGGACGAAATCTATAACAATCTAAATTGGTTTGAAATTTTCAAACAGTGTCATAGTGTCATGATATTAAACTAAGATGGTACCAGGTGAGAATACTACATCGCCTTTTAAATACAAGGAAATATCTGTATGACTGTAAAATTGTAGAGGACCCTGTATGTAACCTCTGTCCAACTGAAATCCAAACGATACAACACTTATTATGGGGCTGTAGTGTTGCTAATATACCCCCATTGCCTCCAGTGACTGTCAGCATTGGTGTCGTCTGACATTTTCAGAAACATTGATTGTATTTGGCTGTAAAGAAGGAGTCAAAACAGACTTTGGCCTTAATTATATCCTATTGCTGGCAAAATTTTACCTTTATAAGGTTTACATGAAAAATGCAGTGCCCAGTATACAAGGCTTTCTTGGTGTATTGAAACAGAGATATACAGATCTTAGGTACATGCACTTTTTGGAAAGCACCTTGCCTCTCTTTAGTGAACAGTGGGCATCATATCAAACATTAGTTTCCTAAAGCTTTTCTTCTGTAATTGGAGAGTAACGCCTCTGGTGGATACCTATGCTGGGGCAGATTGTTGCTTGTACTGTTGGTCTTTATCCCAAAAGAAAAGATAATGACTGTAACTGAAGAAGCAAAACTCCAAATGCAATTTATTATTTTAGCACCATCCATATAAACAATATATTAGGATGTAGAAGTTCATTTGAAATATCTTTCTATGTGCCCACCAATTTAACAACTGAGAATGATACACATTTGTGTATGTGTGTGCGAGTGTGTGTCTTTTTTTTTTTTTTTTTTTTTTTTTTTTAATACAATACACAGTACAGGTAGAGGACTACGGCATGTGCCCATTGTGCAGCGGGCAATACACAGTACAGGTAGGGGACTACAGCATGTGCCATTGTGCAGCAGGCAACACACAGTACAGGTAGAGAACTACGGCATGTGCCCATTGCGCAGCGGGCAATACACAGTACAGGTAGAGGACTACGGCATGTGCCCATTGTGCAGCGGGCAATACACAGTACGGGTAGGGGACTACAGCATGTGCCCATTGTGCAGCGGGCAATACACAGTACAGGTAGAGGACTACGGCATGTGCCCATTGTGGGGGCGGGCAATACACAGTACAGGTAGGGGACTACAGCATGTGCCCATTGTGCAGCAGGCAACAGTACAGGTAGGGGACTACAGCATGTGCCCATTGTGCAGCAGGCAACACACAGTACAGGTAGCGGACTACGGCATGTGCCCATTGTGCAGCAGGCAACACACAGTACAGGTAGAGGACTACGGCATGTGCCCATTGTGCAGCAGGCAACAGTACAGGTAGGGGACTACAGCATGTGCCCATTGTGCAGCAGGCAACACACAGTACAGGTATAGGACTACGGCATGTGCCCATTGTGCAGCGGGCAATACACGTACGGGTAGGGGACTACCGCATGTGCCCATTGTGCGGCAGGCAACACACAGTACAGGTAGAGGACTACGGCATGTGCCCATTGTGCAGCAGGCAATACACAGTACAGGTAGAGGACTACGGCATGTGCCCATTGTGCGGCGGGCAATACACAGTACAGGTAGGGGACTACAGCACGTGCCCATTGTGCAGCAGGCAACAGTACAGGTAGGGGACTACAGCATGTGCCCATTGTGCAGCAGGCAACACACAGTACAGGTAGAGGACTACGGCATGTGCCCATTGTGCAGCGGGCAATACACAGTACAGGTTGAGGACTACGGCATGTGCCCATTGTGCAGCGGGCAATACACAGTACCGGTTGAGGACTACGGCATGTGGCCATTGTGCACCGGGCAATCAACAGTACAGGTAGAGGACTACGGCATGTGCCCATTGAGCAGCGGGCAATACACAGTGCAGGTAGAGGACTACGGCATGTGCCCATTGTGCAGCGGGCAATACACAGTACAGGTAGAGGACTACGGCATGTGCGCATTGTGCAGCGGGCAATACACAGTACAGTTAGAGGACTACGGCGTGTGCCCATTGTGCAGCGGGCAATCAACCGTATAATGATTTTTTTTTTCCAGCCAGCATAGAACAATATTATGTCGTGCACAAGTGAGAGTGAATCACAATAATGGAACTAATCGAAGAGGAATAAAAACACAATCTTCTCTCTCTCTCTCTCTCTCCTCTCTCTCTCTCTCTCTCTCTCTCAAGAGTTAACCCAACAAAACGGCCTAACGCTGTATATACCTCGTGGTCGTCATCGGTGTGAAAACGGGACATTATTAGTTGAAGTAACAATAAATAAAAAAGAAAAACCTGGGTCTTCCAACACTCTTAAAAAACGCAGCAGTGTTTCTTCACTCGACACAAGTCTTGGGATGGCAACTCACTGAATAGATTGTTGCGGGTAGGACCAGTGAAGTACAGAATGATATAAAACCTGTAAAGCAACAAAATCAAATTGACGTAAAAGTGGGATTGTGTGAATATAACAAAGGTATGTCATTGCAACGACTGATCAAAGGAGAGAGAAGAAAAAAAAAAAACAAGAAAAAAAAACCCGAAGGCAAGGACATCGTGTGAGAGCCGAGCGAGAGGACAGCGTGGGTTGCTATGGTACACACTACAGGATGTTAATCACTCCTACAAACACCACCCAACCTACGGGGCAAACATCACCGTCTGAACTGGAGCGTGCGCGCGCGCGCGCGTGTGTGTGTGTGTGTGTGTGTGTGTGTGTGTGTGTGTGTGTGTGTGTGTGTGTGCGTGCGTGCGTGCGTGCGCACGCGCGCGCTAAGGATAGCAAGTGTGATGGGGTTTATGTCACAATTGTTTCTCCACCCTCTCTCTCTCTCTCGACGATTATGTAACTATGGTTACAAGGGTCATAGAAGACGCCGAGTGACCGGATTAAAAGAGGGTCTGGTTGGGTCCCAAGTTCTAGAGACAGAGTTCGGATTCTTGGTTGTCCATCCAACTCTCATTCCCTACGAGTTTTTTTCTTCTTTTTTTTCTCTCCTAAACTATGAAGGGCCGCCCGCTCTTAAAATCACCATCTGAGTAAGCTACTGGTCCTAACAGAGGCCTCGCAGTTGCATATCAAAATGATCACAGGCGTCAGTATAAGGAAACATGATTTGCGATGTGCTATTGGTGGAGATTACGCATCTACAAGGGTATACGCGTTGGTAAATACTCTTACTCCCAGTGCAGGAAAATGGAGAATAAAGATAAATCCATGAGTTATTGAATACTTCTCGTTTGGACTGTACTCTGAAAGACAGGCCTAAAACTTGAGACTTGAGACTGATGTCGACCACGAGTAGTTGCAGAATCATTCAAAGCTGAAAGCAGAAAATCGACATTTTTTATTACGTGAACAATTTACACTAGTCACCCCAGGTGATATCGATTCTGCCAGCAACATCGTTTGTAAACATTGATCAGCAACTTTTGTTTGTTTTTAAAAAAAAAAGTGTGTGTGTAAACGTTTACCAAGAATAAAAACCTGACGAAATGGAGAAAGAAAAAAAATGAGTGCAAGGAACTATAAAAAAAAAATTTAAAAAAATCAAGGTCTAATGTTAGTAAACATTGATCAACAACTTTTGTTTGTTTTCAGAAAAAGGGTGTCTGTAAACGTTTACTAAGAATAAAAAGAATGAAAGGCTGACGAAATGGAGAAAGGAAAAAAAATGAGTGCAAGGAACTATAAAATAAAAAAATAAAAAATTAAGGTCTAATGTTCTGATTCCACACACACACACACACACACTCACGCACCACATGCACACAGTGACACACATAGAAGTTTGAACAGCAGAACACCAACATCAGTAGTGTGTGTGCGCGTGTGCGAGTTGGGGAGAGTGTGTGTGTGTGAGAGAGAGAGAGAGAGAGAGAGAGAGAGAGAGAGAGAGAGAGAGAGAGAGAAAGAGAGAGAGAGAGAGAGAGAGAGAGAGAGAGAGTGTGCGCGTGTGTTAGCGTCAGTGTGTGTGCACGTGTGCGAGTGTGCATGTAATGGGCTGATAGAGTGGACGGCTTTGGTGAGGCAAGTGGCACAGCATGGAACACCCACCTGCATGGTATATCACAGGAATGTGTCAAGAGTGTCTGTGCATTGCAAGGGCATGGAAAGGAGTGGTAGAGAGGATCTACGATACAGCACGAAACACCACAGAAAAATCTAACACACACGGCAACTTACTAGAAAGTACTGTAGTGAACAGGATCAGTTTTCTTCCGTGCACGTTACCCCAGTGGAGTCGATCATGCCAAAGAAGCTGTTCAATTGGTACAGTCAGGAAGAAGCACAACCAAAATTGAATGAGCATTTCTCGTACTTCCCTTTTTGATGAAAAATACTGATAACGTCAACCTCTCGCAAACTGTGCCAGATGATGATTAGCTCAATTTGGTCATATTCCATGGCTTACCTGAGCGAGGCTGCCTAAGGAGGTCCCATTACAGCGGTAGCTGCAGAGGGGGAATGCGACAAGACAATTTCCGCTGGAGAACCAGGACGGGTTAGTTAGTTAGTGTTTATAGGGTCCAGCGGACTACTAGGAGCCAAATCAGGACCTCAGCTATCATATCTGAGTCTCTTGATACAAATACCCACACTAGTATTAACACATCGCTTAAAATTTATGAGGACAAAAGCACAATTATCTATTCAACTCCGACGACACCTGTATACATTATTAAAACACTATATTTTATAAAATAAGTTTACCTCTTTCAAAAAAGAAAAAATAAGATCTACTGAAAGACGGGTCCAACCACCTCAGAACAATGAAAATAAGGCACGGTCTCTCAGGTTGCACTTTCCTGATTAACTTGTGAAAAAGACAGGAAAGGGAAGAGGCCTAAGTGAGGCCGTTCCAGGACACAGACAGGGCACTGGTCGTCCATGGTTCCCACTGACCAGACCAGGAGACGTTTGTTGGGATGTGTTGCAAATGGTCATTCACATGTATAAACCAGCTATCCAACTCTGTCTGTAGAATGCTCATGTGGACAGTCCGATTTGTCCCGAGTCCTATTTGTTAGGGAGACACAGCTGAGGGAGTTGTCTACGTCATTCCATCTCCCTGGTTCATGTCTGGCTGTGAAGGTGGTTCTGAGCAAGTGGCACCCGAGATGGAAAAACTCCACATGAAGGAAAAAGGTCGACGGTGCATCCACCTCCTCCCTCAGCTCGTTCACGTTGCATGCCACCATGGTGTTGCTGAACAGGTGGGTGTACTTCCCTTTTCCTTGCTCTTAGAAGGACAGGAGTAAGCGCTGGGCTGCCTCCATCTCTTAAGATACTCACGAGACCCTGCCTTCCTGTGTAGGTCCAAGTCTCTGTGACGTGCTGATGTCCATGTGGACACCCAGCCTCAGTCAGAGGTGTCCGTGTACAGGGAGGACAGAAATCAAGCAGTAGCCTGCGAGGATCAAGCGGAAAGACCTTTGGAGCTCAGGGGACGGGGTGGGATGGGTGTGTATGGTCATAGAATGACCGTCAGACGTCCCAAAGATGGAGGGGCGCTGGTTGAGATACAATTCACACTCGGCTTAATTGGTGGCGACATCTCAAAATGATGGATGAGGATTGGTTGGACAAAGCTCACACTTGGCCTGACTGGCGGTTCAACCATATCTTGGAACATACACAATTCAGCACTCTGAAATTGTACTGGCACATTTAAAGATCAGGTAAAGATGTTTTGCTTACGTGTATAATGTGAAGGAGACAGAAGAGCATGGGCATATACAAGAGAGTCTTCTTACTCACAGGCTGCAATGTCATTTGAGCCAAGACCATTTTTCAGTCAAACACATACTTTATTTTGTCTTGTTTTTATTTCAAGTACAGGGTTCAGAGAAACTTCCAAACAAAACAAAAAGTCTAGGACTTTAATAACATATTTTGTTGCTTCATCCACTCTCTTCAGCAGAATCCAGTTGGTAATAGATAGAAGAACAAGTGGACACTTCCAGTAGATACAAAATAAACTCCAGTTGTTTTTTTAAAGATATTACTTCTTCGTAAATTGTTTTGATTTCCTAATCAAAACATAAAAACTTCATCAGAATATTCATTTTCAAGCATTTTCAAGGACTCTGAGGTATTTATAAGTGTTAAAGCCAAAACTTCAAAACGTAATGGTAACCGAAACATTTTCGAGCGTTATTCTAATCCTCTTTGCATCTTTGATTTCGATGCATGTGAAACCATGACAATATATTATAAGTAATATCAGAACAAGCTTAAAACTGTTCTTCAGTCAGTCAGGGTAAACATGCCTTTACTTCCACAGCATTAGTCCTTTCAAATAGATCTTTGCTGTTTGATGTGTATGTGTGAATGCACATTCACTTTCAGGTCGCGCAAAAGACAATCGAGCACACACCTGTGTGCGCACGTGTGATGTAACACGTTCTATGGTAGTACACAAGAAGATCACAAAACAGGATTTTAACACGACTGTAAATTCAACATCACAACATTTCTTAGAAAGGATAAAACTTCACCAACACAACACTCCTGAGGACTCTAATCTAAACTGATAAATAAAACAGACAAATGCTTCTCATGAACAAAATTGGCATATGTTTCAAGAAAAACAAAAACGGCAATACAACAGCATAGTGCCGACAGCTGACCAGAACTTCAAACAGTCAAATGAAGACAATATTCCGTCAATGTTAGAGATCTGGTTTTCTCCTGAAGCATTACCACCACAAGATCTTAACCTGAGACATGGGCATTCTTCTTGATCAGTCAACTGACTTTATTCAATCAAATACTTCAACTGGATAATGTTTAATCTGCATCCAGTTTCATTTCCCAATGAAAGACCCCTATCTTACAATGCAGAGCCATACTATTCCATGAAACGGTTATTTTTGAAACAAAATATTACTTGAAGATGAGGCTTTTACTAAATGCTTATTAATCATTATATAAATGTTACATACACTTCCCTTGGTCTGTAAAAAAAAAATCAAAGCTTGATTTATATAAAACTTTCGGACAGTTCAGAACCGATACGATTTTCATTGCAGTCTGCATTTAATTTCCTACCTTTTTTGCTTAATCAATATAATCAAATTCTTGACATCTATCAACTATTGCTTACTGCTGCATATTCACTATACGTTTAAATGTCAGTGTTTTTGAAACATTTATCTAATATAAATTAATAGGTGGATAAAAATATAAGCAACACAGCAATTCATATTAGGTTTTGAATTGATCTGTTCGACTTTATACATCTTTCTGGATAAACATGTCAGAAAGAATCTAGAATGGCCCCTAAGAGTCCGATGCAAAGCTGCCATTCCTAAAAAAGGGATTTCTTGTTGATAATCTCTTTTATCTGAAACATTGAAGATCAGGGAAGTTTCTGAATACATGAAAAGCCAGGATTCATTTGAAACATGACAGGAACATATACTTAATTCAATGTTTTTGTATCCAATGTAGCAAATTAAGTGTAACATGAACATCAAATTTTCATATTAAGTCCAACAAGAATGTTCTAATTTGAGATTTCAGAATTAATGGAAATCACAAAAGTTTAAACAGTTCAACTACTAGAAACACCTGTTTAAAAAATGACCGACTTCTTTGAAAGAATGAATAGCTGTATTCTTTATTTTATTTATTTATTTTTTTTAATGAAGTGAGGTTTGCTTGCTATAAATTTTTAATATATGACATAGAATACTCTGGATGATTTTTTGCGTAAATCCTGGCACTTTGATTCAACGATCTTGAGAAACAAATCTAAAGTAAGCAAATCCTCCCTCTTTCTTCTTTAGTAAAATGATTGCTTCCCAATGATCTTGAGAAACAAATCTAAAGTAAGCAAATCCTCCCTCTTTCTTCTTTAGTAAAATGATTGCTTCCCAATGATCTTGAGAAACAAATCTAAAATAAGCAAATCCTCCCCATCTCGTTTTTAGTAAAATGATTGCTTCCTGTGGAAAAGAGAGAGAGAGAGAGAGAGAGAGAGAGAGAGAGAGAGAGAGAGAGAGAGAGTGTGTGTGTGTGTGTGTGTGTGTGTGTGTGTGTGTGTGTACCTGGAGCATAAGGAAAGTGAGGGAGGGGGGAAGGTGGGAAAGGAAAGTTAGGAGAATGATACAGGCAAGAGTTGTCAAACAAATCTAGGTACATGTTACTTCCAATTTTAATACGAATGACTTAAAATTTCTGCTTTAACACACAAACACACTGCTTGTAGAAAGTCTAACAACAAATGAGAACACTCTTTGGTTCAGTTCAAGTCTCTATTTTGATTGACACTCTTCTTTAGTATGATGTACATCCCAATATACTCTTTAGTATGATGTACATCCCAATATACATCTTCCCTTATGAACACCTAAAAAGGTCTCTAGTTCCATTCTGAACAGAATACTCCAACAAATGAACTGAACACCTTAAATGTCTACCAGCTCTTTCTTTTCAATGTTCCTTCTTATTTTAAACATAGTTGTTTCACTAATGCACTTAAATTTTCCATTACATATATTTGCATTGGAAGTCTTGTTTGCTGGCCTTTTATGCCATGTTTTCATGCAACTACTTAATTCAATAAACGCTTGTTTTCCTTGTGAGTTTACTATCAAGATCTAATCCAAAATACTATTTCCAACAGATGGTCCATTTGTTACTAGAATTATTATTTGATTCTTTGTTGAACTACCTAAATTTACAAATGACCAGTAGAAGAATGCCAAGCCCATCTAACCAAAATAAGGTCAGCCCATGTTGCTTCTGACAAATATATTAACAAAAAGTGTCATCTTTGGTGTTAAATTCTTGGACCCATCTTTGTCTGTGAGCCCATCTTTTCAACAACAGATAGGGATAGTGGCAAATAGATAGGGAATGACATAAATCATACCTTCTACACATGACAAGCAATACATGATAGCTCTAAACCTCTCTGACTAGCCATATATAATCAAGCACCATAACCAACACATACAATTACGATTTGAGAAATAACCACATCAAATCAAATATGTGCATACAAATGGTATTTAGATATTCAAGAACGAACTCAAACTTGAAGTGATTTAAGAATCTTCCTGGTTTAAAAATTCTGATTAACACATCCTGATTAAATGTGATAATGCACTGCAAACACAAGAAAAATCAAACAATGAATGGGTCCATCAAGAGAGAGAGAGAGAGAGAGAAAGAAAGAGAGAGAAAGAGAGAGAGAGAGAGAGAGAGAGAGAGAGAGAGAGAGAGAGAGAGAGAGAGAGAATGAGAGCAAGAGAAAGAGAGACAGAGAGTGTGCAAGATAAAATAGTTTGCCACTGCGATTGTAACATTATGAAATCATCCTTTAACCATGGGTCTATCAAGAGACAGCGGGTGTAAGAAGACAAGAATAGTTTGCCATTACGATTATAAAATCGTACTACAACTTGACTTCAAAAGAAAATTCCACTGTGATCCACAACTGGTTCCCTACTTTTTTATGCATCAAAACATCTTCATCTTAATCATCTTTTAATCATACTTTCAGTTTTCAACTCATAACAACATGACCCACCGCTTATGACAAAACACCCTTTCTGTTCCAAGGTTCTCGGACTATAAATACATCTCTCAGCATAATTATGGTCTCCAACACATTTTCATCAATTTCCAGAAGTAATGTGCTTGCACTAACCTTGTAAATACAGCTGCACTTTACCACAATCATTTCAAATGAAGAGTGAAAAAAAACCCATAAAAAGGCCGTCTACTTATCTACATCTACAGGAATAATCTATTAATGGTGAAGAAAATTTAGATCAGAAGAAAACAGGTGGAGAGAATATTTTTGCCAACATTACTTTGCAGTTATAAAGCAATTTAATTTCAATGGACATTCTTCAGGGAAATATATAAAAAAATTCTATAAAACAGGAAATCATCTGACATCTTTTCACCTTATCAAAATTAATGTTCTGCTGTTGGTTATGCCTTCTTTGTCGATTGACATCATGATCAAACCTCTGACTAATGTTAATTAATGTGGAACTCCCATTCAAGCAGTAAACCTGAAAGTAAAACACACAGTAAGATAATATTAGTCTTTCCTCAAAATTACACCATTTGTCAGTTGCAATCTATTCCTCTGTATCTTTTGAGAGTTTGGCCAGAATACTGCAGGTACAACCTTTGATGCTGAAGCCGAGTAAAACATCAGCCTATAAAAATTTAAAATCATGCAGTTTCTTTTATGCCACGATTGCCAAAACAGATGATTCTTTTTCTCTGAAGATCAATCTTAATCATACATTTTTTACCCTTTAAAAGAACAGACAATAAAAGTACAAAGTTACAGATTCAATGAAGTACTTTCGTTGAGACTCAAAATGAATAAATTACTATTTATAATAAAATAAAAGCTAGAAAAACCTGAAATGGTGTGCCTTTAAAATGTATCTTGTTCTCTGTCTTGTGGTTAGCCATTATTTTCTCTCCACACATGAACAGGTAGAAAGAACCAAACTCAGGTAAGTACCAAAGACAGCACTCTCGTCAAAACAACTGTAAGAGCATTTGGGGAAAAAACCCAGGCATTACATACACATGTATAATATGTTAAATACAAAAGGCTGGGGAAAGTGGAAGAATACCAAAACAATAATGAACCAGCTTGAAGACTGCAAGTAAACAACTGTCAACAAGTCCATAGCACCAAACACTGCCCCCCAAAGAACAGGTGACAGAACAACTCAACATCAGAATTGAAAATCATTCTGCATCATGCACTGCTGATCAACATCATTCTCAATACCTCAGCAATCAAGACTGGTCATCAAATTTGGATTAACTGCCAACCATGGTGGGTTCAAGTTTGGACGATCATCTTTCCAGGCACTGAAATTCTCCAACTATACACTGTCATGATGTCGGGTGTTGATCATTAAATTTTTTTTACCCAAGATACTGTCATTTCTGATTAATATTACTATAAACAAAGAACAGAATTTTGTTTAACCTTCATTATTATCATCATCTACTTCAATCAATGTTTAAGTCAAACAAATCCGGTTTGGTAAGTATGTGACTGTACATCACCGAGTCTCATTTCTGTTTTATGTTCATTTGTTTTCTTCACTGCAGTGGCAACAGTCATAGCATGCTTTAATGCAAACGTCATCACAGACGAGGTCACTCTTACTGATACGAGGTTCTTGTAACATTTCAAAGAATCACTTTTAACTTGTGGCCATGGTTAGGTTACGATAGGATTAATGTTCGAGTTGGGATAGTGTCCGTTGGATAAGCAGGAAACAATTTCAAAAACACATTAGCAAAACCATAGCTGCCCACCAGCCGCCGTGGCGAAGTGGTTAGCGTCGCGGACTCCCGGCTGGGAGGTCGTGGGTTCGAATCCCATCAGAAGTCATGTGGGTTTTTCTGCCCTGACTGGCTCCTACCCAGAGTTGAGTTTGCTGCGGACTCAGTTGGGAAGACTGGAACCACACAGTCGAGTTTCATCCACTTAATGGATGCGTTTCTGAGAGTGTTGCTCAAATTTCCTGACCAACACTGCAGGTGCCTGTATCTCTCGGGCCTGGTTGACGCCGGGATATATTATGAAAGGAAGCGTAGAGTACAGCCCTGTCATGTAGTCTCAGACCGAAATGGAAATCCGTAGCATCATCTTAATCATCCTCATTCTCATTGATCAGCATAAAAAAAAATGTCTCAAATTCTGTGGCCCTTCATGCCCTGCTCTCATGGTGACCTCAATTTCGATGTCCTCTCCAAGTCTGTGGCTTTGGTTTGGTTCGGTCGGGGTCACCGGTATCGGCGAGTCCATGGGGTCTGTCGGTGGACGGACGTGGTGGCGCCCTCCGGAGGGAGAGCTCACTCACGCCGGCTCCGCGATTAAGCAGTTATTGTCATCAGTAGGGGGCTTAGTAGGTGGTGTCCTGCGTATGTTAGATCAGAACAGGCGCCACTGAACACCACCGAAGTGACTCGGCAGCAGTGCAGTGTCTCCTCCGGCGGGTTGCCTCTTGACGACTTGACATTGACTGCTCCCTGTGGATTGCCGGTGCCGGGGCTGCGGCGAGCCGACCGGGCTGTGACTGTGGACGGGGTGTCAGAATGAGCGGCGTGGGTGCACTGCCTCTGAGGTGGCGCAGAGGTTGGGACAGCAAAAAAAAAAACAAAAAAACAAAAACCACCATAGCTGCCCGGGTACAACTACAGCTCCATAACCTCTATCTTCCTTTATACTTCCTAAAGCATTCATTTCTTTAAAACACTTCTGACCACTTTCAAAAATCAAACCACCTCTACAACCTTTCGACTCTCTTCAAACTGTTTCATATAAATGGAGTCAAAATTTCGAACACCCTTATTTTTCATGGAAACGTTTAAAATGTCTTCGATTTATACAAGAAGTAGAAGACGTGTCTTTTCACAGTACCTTATGAAGTAGGGCAACCTTGGGCTCAATATTGCCCCATGTCAACTTCCATCTTTCAACGCTAATTTTTGGAGCTGAAAAAAAAAAAAGGTGACCAAGTGTGGTTCTGACCCTCTATATGGTGCACAGTCACATACTTACCACCAAAATTATACCAATCATTATTTCAGATTTGTATCGATCCCGTGTCATTTATATATTCTTTTGTTGTTTTCTACTGGAACAATTTTCTGATCCCTTCATTGAATATGGTAGTCACTTCGAACGTTTCTTAATTTCACCTTTTTGTGTGTGTGTGTAATTACCTTCACAAAAGAAAATTGCATATCTTTACAAAAGTCTATCACTCGCAAACATGGCACTTGGAATTTCTGTTCTTGGTAACAACAGTACAAAGAAACATGTGCGTCCCCTGCAAATATTTTACAATTGTGACACAGAGAAAGAAGAAGAAGAGAGCAAGAAAAATGATAAGAGGGAACCAGAAATGCAAACGGCAAAGAGGGGAGACAGGGGATAGAAAAAAACAAGGAGTCTAAAAACCCAAACAGAAGCAAAACAAAAACATAAAAAATCTCGAGTATGGAACCGAGACACAGTCATGAAATGCCTTTCATAAACTTTCCATTAAGAGTACATGAAAAAAAAAAAGTGTCGGTCATCTCCACACAGGGAACAGTGAAAACAGAAAATAAAACGTCACTAATGTATGTCATTATTCAGTTTAATGGCATCACCCCTTTGCCAAAACTGACAAGACCATTAATGTAATGACATCCAAACAAAAACAGAATTTGGTGGTCCTATCACCAGACACACACACAGTTATGATCTATATAGGGAGAGAAGCGGGTGAAGAGGTGGGGAAGAGCATGAGAACGGATCAGCAAGATAGATAGCATCCCTGTCGCTTGACAGGGCTGTTGACCATCTGCTTCCGACAGGTACAATAACCTGGGCGCACAGAGCATCATCAGTGCAAAATCCCTAAATCTCTTCTCTGACCGCAATCATTTTGCCATTGAAAATGGCAAAACAAACAAAAAACAAACCTGTCTTTTCCCATTTGCACACGAAAATAAATAAACCCTTTTCCGTCCTGATCCTGTAGACTAATGCTTTTTTCTTTTCATCATCATGCAAGTGAATTCCCCGTCTTCATTTTTTGGCCTTAGTCTTAACTGGTTAACTTCAAGTTTTCCACGAGTTTGCTCCAAACTATGAGGACACTATGTGTATCCACACACACACACTTTGCATAGACAGGTCTGGAGAGAGATACTTCTTTATCTCCTCCTAATAATACCCTTCAAGTGTGTGTACATGTGTTTGTGACAAGGAATACTGGGCACTGGACCCAAAACAAATATTTTCAAATATCTTCTAATGACGTGTGTGTGTGTGTGTGTGTGTGCGTGCGAGACTTTAATGCATTCATGATTTTTTCTCCGCTTGTGGACTTTTGTGATTATGCGCGCGAGTTATTGTTAGTCAATTATACCCGTACAAGCATGTTCATTTCAACCTCGGTGTTCCCTTCTTGGTGTGTACATGCTAAATTCATAAGCAAGATATTAAAATCGATAACTAGCCCAGTGCCTGAAGCTGTTTTCTTCTACTTCTGTACCTGATGTCCAATAATTTAACTTGAAATTATTTTCTTTATTCAATGCTTTCCCCTCGGCGACACTCACTGTATCTGCAGGCAGACCTATGGCTCGACACAAAATCACTGTTTGAAACTTACAGCAACTTTACAGACAGCATATAGTAATAAAGACGGTGTTTTTTTTAAAGATTTTTTTTTTCCTGGCGACTTTACAACTTGAAAACATGTAATAATCATGACAGTGTTTTTAAGATTTTTCATCCATACAAATTTAAATGATGGGGAAATCCATGAACTGCATCTTTTCGAGATACTGGTAACATTTCTTCATCACTCTTGATAAAAAATGATGTCAAGCAATATACTGCAAAGTGTCAGTGTATTAGAGCACTGTGGACAACATTAACCCTCTTACATTCAATTCTTTCAAGTGAAACTCCCTTAGATTTTTTTTTTTTTTTCAAAATGGATGTAAAAGATTCATGTTATTGTTCAGATTCAAACAAACCTCTAGGATAACGAGTTTTGGTGGGTATGCTCATTCCACACTATTCTGTAATTCATATATTTAGTCTGTCCGGATTTGAAGGATCATGTCCCTGTTACCCCACTGTGTCACACACAAGTACAACACTGGACAGAAATTTGGAACATTAATTACAACAAAAACAAAACAAAAAGATGAAAAGGTTAAAGTTCCCCCCTCATCCTCACCAGTGAAAATCCCCATGGTCAACTGGAGAGAAGAATGAACAAAGGAAACCAGAGATGGAGAGAACAGAAAAATGAGTTACGAGGGTGGGCCGAGTGTATGGAAAGGAGGGGGAGAAGAGCATGTAACAAACTGCTCACAACTGAGCATGCATGTATACATATATATAGCATGCAACACACAAGTGCTTCCCACCAACTCGATCCCTAGCCCCAACAACCAAAGACATCCACCATCTCAGCAAAAGCCATTCAACCTCTCCCCTCCTACCTTTCAACATACAGCTGTAAATTCCTTCTGTATATATATTTCAATGTCGTACACATTGCTGTCCACAACAATTTGATTACTTACGATTGAACAGATGCAGCATGCACCCCCCCCCCCTTCCCTCTTTGCCCCTTATCTTTCTTTCATTCCCTGCTTCTGTTCAGTTCTTAAGTGTCCTCCATTCTCCACGTCTACCTTTCTACACTGCCCTTCCACTGCAGGCCAACCACGCTCTATTTTGTGCATTTTAACACTTTCACGACGGGTGCGGCAGAGCAACGTCACTTCCCTGCAGATGTGTGCACTGCATGTGCGTACAACCGTTGCAGATGTGCGATTTTTGCACTTTTTAATTTTATTTCATTTTACGTCCTCCAATATAAACCTAACGAGCAATTTTTATATATCTATGGAAAGGGTAAAACGCGAACTTTGCAATGAGCATAAGCAAATATATTTTGGGTAAAATAGAAATGCTGCAGTTACGGAAACAACACAAGTAAAATGTAGGAGAAGACAATCTTGTTTGCGTTTGTTTGGTCAGTATGCAACAGCAAATGAGAAAGAAAAGGGCATAAAATTTCGCTCTCACTTTGAATAGATGCAGAGAAAACTGAATAGATGCAGAGAAAACCTGAGGTATTCAATATGTGTAATCTAAGTGAACTCTTTTTTTTATTTTTTTTAAAGGAAATTAAATCATTGCACACTGTACACACTTTTCACCATTTTGGCTTGTGACGATAGGATGTCTAAAACTATTAAATACACAGAGCAAATAAATCAAGCTCTGATTCTTTTCGATAAACTTGTACGCCTTTATCCCCCTCATCCTCTGAACCACTTTCCTGAACCAGTTTTAACACCCCATGTCATTCTTCTTCTGCCGATATGTTGGCGAGGCAGGAAATTCCCAGTGCCAGACGAGTCTCTGTTCAGACTACTCTGGGGTCACAAAGGTCGCGGCTTGTGCATGTAAACTTAACCTTCCAGTGGCTAGAACCCTGTTCTAAATATTTAGGGCAGCTGCATCCCTTGACCGTAGACCAGAGAATATTTTTTTTTTTATAGATGTGCCGTCACGGAGGCACGGCACGTCCAGGGAGTACAGCAGCGTTGCCGTCACTTCCGAATGGCTCATCGCGAATGGGTCGACTGAGCTGCCGTCACCATCGCACGGCGCGTCATGAAAAGGTTAAGTATATACTTGTGACCTATTATGGAAACACATTTGTTGAAAACCTGTGAACTGGTTTTGTGTGGTGTACTAAATAAGCCTCATTCTCCACCTTGTCTTGCGTATTATCAGTATTTTGCCTCATTTTCAGTGATGCTGCACTTGTTTCAGTCTCTTCATCTTAACTTTAAAGGAAAGTTAACATCGGATGGCTCAGCACGAAAGTTATGAGGCATGAAAATTGACCATTTGGTCATGTTTCAAAACGGAGTGACCGAGGGCGGAAAATGAAGCAAAATTTAGAAAGAGAGGGGGTTAGTTACCTCCAAAGACACACTTTGTCTATGCCCTTGACGGTAAATAAACCCCCTCTCTTTCCAACTTTTCCTTCCTTTGGTCATGACTAACAAGACATCAGTGGTGTCCCATCAGTAGTGGAGCAGCAACAACCATCTTGAGTCAAGCCATAATAGAAGCCTGATCAGCATGTTGTTATGTTACAACATAAGTTTGGAAAACAATCATGGAGAAATACCTTTAACAAAGTGCGGGTCATCCTCTAAGGGACAGTATGCAGGTCATTCAGATGTCCTAGATCACTGCGCACAATGCAAATCCCCAAAATGATTTTAAACCATTCTGGGAGAGCCGAAGGCAAGCCTCGACGCTGTGTGAAAGAAACGGCAAGATACAGGACTCCAAGAACAGGAATGGCCAATATCCCAGCACTCATCTTCATATACAGAGCCTCCACATTCTCTCAAACTTCCCTGCTTGAAAATGCCGTCAGATTAGTTCAAGCGTAACAGTATGACAGCATCACCCACCACCTTGTTCTTTTTCATGGGGTCAGAGAAAGAAATTCAGGTGCAGCCTATTGATGAGCCACAAGAAACAGCAGTGAAAAAAGATGCATCTATAAAGTAGCGCAATGTCAACAAAGTCGGTATATTCTGAGGGATGAGAAGCACGAATTGTCTATACATTACGTGCTAAGCATGAAAATTGCTGGAACAAGTGATGATTTAGTAACACCTAGAAATGAATTTGCATAGAGTAAGATTTTAAAAAAAGAATCTGACTGGACAGCTTTAACAGAGAAACAACCCAGTCTTTTGGACAGTTTTAACAGAGAAACAACCCAGTCTTTTACAAATGGTGGATGCAAAAGTTTTGTTGTGGAATGACAGCAGAAGCGTTAAAACAAATTTTTGAGAAACAGCATTTCATTTGAAAAGGTAGTGTATGACAAAGTTACATTGATGATTTGTTGTGACTTTTCCAAGGAAATTAAATTCTCATGCCATACAAATTTTGAACATCCACAAAACCAACTTGGCTGAGATGAAAATCTGTTTTGCAAATTTTCTAAATATGTGCCAAAGCCTTATCAAATTGAATGTTTAACTGCAGATTACCAGACAAAACAAAAGGCTAAAGATAAACAAAAATGTGCATAGACCTCTTCAGAAAAAAAAGAAAACATAACATTTGGCCTCAAGAAATAATCTGTTGAGCAAACAATAATATATTGAGCTGCCTTCCCCATCTACAACAATACTGGTTTGTGTTCACATAGCCAGGCAATGCTGAACAGCAGAGAGGCTGCTCATTCAGATACTCTGGTTCATGCCTATTATGTCTGAACATTCATGAAAAAAGGGCAATGTTCATGAAAAAAGGGCAATCTTAGAACACACATTTTGGCACAAGAGAGAAGTGGGGAAGCGTATGAGAACAAGACATCAGACTTCATACATCCGACAGGATCAGTTAAAGCTTCAAGAGATGAAAAGACTAACAAACCATTTACACAATTCACAAGAAGCTTAAAAAAGCAACATCTCGTGAATAGTAATCCAACGACAACAATGTCCACTCCGTATGGAGTTCCATCAAAATGCAGGGCGGAAAAAGCAATGTTTGAGAGATAAGATAATGTTGCTTATAGCCCAGCCGACCGCAAAGGGCCATATCAGGGCTGCAATGTTTGAGACACAGTCTTTCACAATAAATATGGCTCAAATTACATGTCCTTTTTTTCTGGCTATCTTACACACCTAAAAACAACAAAAATTAAAGCCCAACATAATGCTGTCACGCTCCTCTTTATGAGGTGAAGTCACAAAAACAGGCTGTAAATGGGAAAGCATACAAGTAGAGCTTAACCTGGTCTTCTACACAGCACAGCGTGTGCACTTGACACAAGTTGACAACGACTTTCATTAAAAACCATGAAGCCAAACTTAAAACTTCACTGGCAGAGAGCATGTGCACAAACAAAACTGGCTGTTTTCATGAAACTAGGCACAAACAATTCAGTTTTGCATACACATGTACATGCAAGCACTTGTGTGCATTAGTGCCCGATGAATCCATACTCATACATAATTCTTCAAATATATGTCTACAAGTAGTGCCTGTGGATACAAAATATGCTTGTCTGGATGTGTGAAATTGTGTGTGTATGTGTGTGTGAGAGAGAGAGAGACAGAGAGAGAGAGAGGGTGTGCACACATGCAGATGTGTACACGTAAATGCATGCACATGTGTGCGCATGCATGTGTTGTGTGTAATGTGCATGCTTTGTTCATATGAGAGAGCATGTCATAAAAAAAATTAAAACTTGGTTTAAAACGGTCAAGTTTGATTAAACACAGAACGTCAAATACATAACTCCTCAAACACAAAAACCTCAACTGCTTCAAAGCATCACAATATAGTCTTGCTATGCAACATACATGAAGCTGGAATATACATTCTCTTTATAAATTTCTTGGTACTTAAGGCACCTTTTCAAATACATAACAGAGATATATACCTTGAGACACTTGTTGGAATGTCAATATGGTTAACATGTTCTTCCTGCAAGTTTCAATAAAAACTGCAACATCAACAAAGGAAACGAGCACGGAACTCATGGAATGTAGATGACATCCCAACCAACTCGATATGATCGACACAGGACTCAAAGAGGATATCAGACCAGAAACTGGGTACTTAAATGAAATAAAAATCTTTGCTACTTTTAAACATCAAGTATGATACATACAAATTCATATATGTGCGTGTATGCCATATGATAAGAAACCAGTTTCAGAGACACCCCAGTTTTGGAATGTCTTCCTAAAAACAAAGGGATAAATAATGAAAGCAAAGAAGTGCTTTCACAGCTTTGCGCGCTGGTGACCTACTCGTTTTTGAGAGAACCAGTATTTTAGGAAGAAGAAGAAGAGCTTAAAACCAGGAGGCAGAGTCAGCCACACAGAGAGGGGCAGGCAATGGAAGAAAGTCACCAATGGACTGTGCGACAGAAGCCTTGAACTCGGCGTTAAAAAAACAAGTCTTCTGTCAGCGTGAGACACTTTGGATGTCCCGGTGTTCTGTCCCACTGGCGGTGTGTGGCAGGCAGCAGTTCAATAGGTCTGGTACACAGCCGGTCCTGTGGCCTGGGCTGGTGGGGGGAAGCTTGCAGCCTGACTGTAGTCAAACCCTCCTGCACACAAAATAACAGGCACAGACCTTACTGTACTGTCATCTTCACATACTAAAGGTAATGGGATGTAGACATTTGTTTGTTTACATTTGTTTCTTCTTTTTTTTTTCTTTTCATAAATTTTCACATACATATGTCTTTTAGTCCAATAAGCAGATAAATGAAACAAAAAAAAAAATCTCACTACAAAGCACATGCCTTCTGGACTGCCATACTCTATGACAATCACAGATAGTGAAGTAGCTCTTTAGTCACTAATGCTCTCATTGCGTGCGTTCATTGTTAGTGCCTCCCTGCCCATGCTTATCATTAATACACCATTATGTTTGGTTATAGAGTTCCACAATGTTTTAAGACTTTCCAGTGCTCTTTAATTCTTTCCAGCCGAGCGCGGCGCACAGTGCTCATTCCCTGGCGCCGTGCGCCGCGCACAGCGCTCATTCCCTGCCGACGCACAGATTTGGCCACTTTTTAATTTATTTTTACGGTAGCTCTACAACAACTGACGGTCTTGTGTTAGGTGTCACAGGAAAGAACAAACACTCAACTCCAATCATCACCAGATCCACTTTGTAATACGATTTCAAGCGCTTCATTGCACGAGAAATTGTTACCACCCCTTTGCCTGACCGACATTTTTTCTGGCACAGGAAATACGTGGCGCGCGCCACGTGGCGTTGCCGTCAGTTTGCTTTGTTTCAAAGCTGGGGTCAGCCAAGTTCACAATAGGCCACTGAAAGTATGGTCGACAACTCGTTCCAACATCCCCAAGACTAGTTACAGAGGTTATTTCCCTTGGACCATTTCATGGAAAGTGTAGGAATTTTTTATGTTCCCGTCGTCTGATCGTGGACGACACGGCAGAATGTATTGCTGTCTGTCCGTCGTCCGGACTTGGACGACTCGCCTCAAGGGAGAGAAATCCTGTCATCCACTTTTGTCACGACTCGGCTGGTAAAGGTTAATGGTCTGTAACAGTGTAAGATGGACTAGAAAAAAAAACCTGTTTCTTTCTTCTTCCTTCTTTTTTTTTTTCTTTAAATAGAATAAAAGCTTTGCTTAACATATCCACACCCTCAACCTACCAAAACATGATTGTGTTTTAGTGTGAAAATGTGCAGAAAGAAAGCACCAGTCATTTCTGTTTTCCTACCATCCTCTATCACCAATTACTTGCCACATGTTTCATTTTCGGCCCAAAGCCCGTTTCCTCATCCTATTAACTTGCAGCTTTTGTAAAATACACTGAAGTGTCCACTTTTTTATCTACACACTCTAAAATCATGCCTTTTTCAGTTATCGGTTGGTACACATCAGGAAAATGTAGTTTTCATTTTAAAGCCCATTAGATCCTGAAATCAAGCAGTTGCCCGGACATTTTAAATGTTAACAGACAGTAAATGAACTGAAAAGAAGAGAACTTGAAGAGAAAAAAGTGTGTTCTAACTTGACTTCAGTTCGCAAGGGTGCTAACTAAACACAGCATTGCTCACTTTACTACATGTGAGAGAAGAGGCCGGGACAGTGTGTGCTTCCCCCCCTGAGATAAGTGTTCTGGGTGCTCTGTCACAACATGATAAAGTCTCCCCACTGATAAGGCCCTGAGCAAACACCACGATCACACACACCCTGGTCTGACAAACTCAAGTGGCCATTCAGCAACACACACTGCTGTGCTAGGCACAGGAACCCAACCTCTTTCTTGTCCCCCAGAGTTCACAGAATGACTTAACACATTCTTTGCCCCTATAGCTCACTGTTTGGCTCCTCAAGGGAAAGTAAAGGTACTGAAGTAGAGACAGACTGGTGGACATCATGTAGGTTGATCTCCATAAAGACTGTAGGCAAAGACAGCGTACTCTGAAAATAACATTAACTTGGCCAATAAAATGCCAAGGTTTACTAAAGAAAGTTACTCAATTAGCAGGATGTTCTACACATGAAACTGGCAACACATACAGAAGTACATCGCCTACCAAGTCTCCATTTATTGTGTTTTCAAGTCTCCATTTAGTGTGCGAGTTTACACTCCATACAAGAGTGTTCAGTTGTACTTGCAAATGTCATTGTTTGGGGAACAAAGTCAGTGGTCAAAAATGTTCAGGGGAGGAACATGCATGGCTCTCTCTGTGGAGATCATGGTTGGTAGGAATCAGCAGGCACAACCTATCTAGCTGAAACACTGTCTTCAATACAGCGGGTGCCCATCTAGCTGAAACACTGTTCAATACAGCGGGTGCCTATCTAGCTGAAACACTGTCTTCAATACAGCGGGTGCCTATCTAGCTGAAACACTGTCTTCAATACAGCGGGTGCCTATCTAGCTGAAACACTGTGTTCAATACAGCGGGTGCCTATCTAGCTGAAACACTGTGTTCAATACAGCGGGTGCCTATCTAGCTGAAACACTGTGCTCAATACAGCAGGTGCCTATTTAGCTGAAACACTGTTCAATACAGCAGGTGCCTATCTAGCTGAAACACTGTTCAACACAGCGGGTGCCTATCTAGCTGAAACACTGTGCTCAATACAGCAGGTGCCTATTTAGCTGAAACACTGTTCAATACAGCAGGTGCCTATCTAGCTGAAACACTGTTCAACACAGCGGGTGCCTATCTAGCTGAAACACTGTGTTCAATACAGCAGGTGCCTATCTAGCTGAAACGCAGTGTTCAATACAGCAGGTGCCTATCTAGCTGAAACACTGTTCAATACAGCGGGTGCCTATCTAGCTGAAACACAGGTGCCTATCTAGCTGAAACACTGTGTTCAACACAGCGGGTGCCGATCTAGCTGAAACACTGTGTTCAATACAGCAGGTGCCTATCTAGCTGAAACACTGTTCAATACAGCAGGTGCCTATCTAGCTGAAACACTGTCTTCAATACAGCGGGTGCCTATCTAGCTGAAACACTGTCTTCAATACAGCGGGTGCCAATCTAGCTGAAACACTGTGTTCAATACAGCAGGTGCCTATCTAGCTGAAACACTGTTCAATACAACAGGTGCCTATCTAGCTGAAACACTGTTCAATACAACAGGTGCCTATCTAGCTGAAACACTGTGTTCAATACAGCGGGTGCCTATCTAGCTGAAACACTGTGTTCAATACAGCAGGTGCCTATCTAGCTGAAACACTGTTCAATACAACAGGTGCCCATCTAGCTGAAACACTGTTCAATACAACAGGTGCCTATCTAGCTGAAACACTGTGTTCAATACAGCGGGTGCCTATCTAGCTGAAACACTGTGTTCAACACAGTGGGTGCCTATCTAGCTGAAACACTGTTCAATACAGCAGGTGCCTATCTAGCTGAAACACTGTTCAACACAGTGGGTGCCTATCTAGCTGAAACACTGTTCAATACAACAGGTGCCTATCTAGCTGAAACACTGTGTTCAATACAGCGGGTGCCTATCTAGCTGAAACACTGTTCAATACAGCAGGTGCCTATCTAGCTGAAACACTGTGTTCAATACAGCAGGTGCCTATCTAGCTGAAACACTGTTCAATACAGCAGGTGCCTATCTAGCTGAAACACTGTCTTCAATACAGCGGGTGCCTATCTAGCTGAAACACTGTCTTCAATACAGCAGGTGCCTATCTAGCTGAAACACTGTCTTCAATACAGCGGGTGCCTATCTAGCTGAAACGCTGTGTTCAATACAGCAGGTGCTTATCTAGCTGAAATACTGTTCAATACAGCAGGTGCCTATCTAGCTGAAAGGCTGTGTTCAATACAGCGGGACAGGGTGCATGTTATCAGAACACACAGAAGTGGATCAGAAAAGGACCACCATAGACTTTACACTTTTCTTTCATTATAGTCAACACAAGATTCTTGACAAAAATGTTCAATTAAAGGCTTATTAATGGATGGTCATTTTCCTTTCAGAAAAGCGTGGTTATGTGCATTACCTTGCTATAGTTTCCAAGCTATAATCAATTCCTTTTGTTTACTCTTCTTCACATTATTTTCTTCCATATGAGCAGGTAGGTAGATATGTAACTGGTTTCTTTTAATTACCTTTTACCCTCCACAACCAAATAAAGACAGCTGTGGACAAATGATATAAGGCACTAACAAATATTATTACAGTATCTATCATGTTTGTTTATCATCTTGTCACTTTTTTCATCTATGGCTCTTTAGCAGTGTTCAAGAGACAGTCCTTTCCCTCATTTCATTACTAGCCTGCCAAAACAATCCAACCTACCAAAACAATCCAACAACGTACTGATTTACAAAGTATGAAAGTAAACTGAACAGATGGTAAGAAAGGCTATTTCGCATTACTGATAACACATGACGCACTACTCTGAAGTTTTATCTTTAGCCTTCAACTTTCCTTTTAATTATTTCTTTCAACCTTTCACTTTCAATTCTGCAACAGCCCAGCTAACTACACAAAGTCCTCTATGGGCCGTCACAGCACAAAGAAAAAAGTCTAGGTCATGTCCCAATCTCTGAACATACATTGCCTGCCCCGAGAAGAGAAGAAAAAAAAGTGACAAACATGATTTACGACAGATTATCTGTCAACATTCTTAAGGCGGGTAAGACCAGGCTGTCCCGTTGGCACGAACCATTCCACTTGTCTCAGTGAAATAATGTGCAAGGCAACATGATAGCAAGTAGTGTGACACATTTATGCCTTCAAACTAATGGCTGGCATGTTTGTTGGTGGACCTGAAACACAATGCAGAAATGTAACATCTATGGAAGTTGTCCAGGGCCCACCTCATATTCTATTGGAAACAAAGTAAATAAAAGTAAAAAATGATCTAAAACAGCCATACAGAAAACACAAGAATATTAGCATCATCGGGAAAAAATAAAGCAATACCCAAAATGAAAAACAGAGCAAACAAACAATATTGAGCATACAAACATTTTCCCTTACGATTAGTATTGGTAGGAGTAAATAAAGCAATGATTCTGATTTCAAAATAAAAGTAATGAGCAGACAACTTTGAGCATACAAACATTTTCCCAACAATGAAAGCGTACACATGACACTGTCCCAGATATTGGTTAAATACTAAAAAAAAACACCAGTTTCCAAGTTAGTAACAGGCAAAAGAAAGCAGAGAGAGTTGTGAAGAAAGCTTCTTACTGGCAATACATTCCCTGGCACAACATAGGAAGCAGTGGTGACTATAGGCATGGAGGTAGAGTACAGACTGCGAGAGCTGCTGGCAAAAGTGAGGGGGGCGAGAGGCCCGCCATGAAACCCTCCCACAGCAGCAGCAGCCGCAGCAACAGAAGGGGTGGAACTGGACTGTGTCACAGCAGACACCTCAGAACCTACACAGACACAAACTGCATCGCTAGGCACAGCGCTAGTTGAACAAACAAAAAACAAACACCATGAACACCGACACAGCATAAACACCAACACAGCACAAACACCAAGCCAGAAACACCAGAAGAAAGCTTACAACAGTTAACTACGCACAGTTTTGGCACCATCTTACTTTTGGTATTGCCAGCTCCATGTCCCATATGATCATAACCTAAAACCGTCCATTTCAACTCTGGTGAAATGGGGAAATCGGATGACCCGAGATGTCTGCATTGTTTGGGTGGACACAGGGTGGAAAATGTCCCGTGTTCAGGCAAAGCAGTGCTGACCCATCATGGAAGGTATGCATGGAGACACAACCAAGTACTCAAAGAGACTCCCATGCAACTGGCACTGCCAGGGGCAGATCTGTTTACCCTTTCCACAACTATTCAGAATTCATGGCAGAGGTTTTCAATATTTTAGAACAAAAATCAATTTCTGACACGATTTCTGATGGGAGGTTGTTTTTTTCCACTGACACAAGATTGAATTTTAATGCCAAGAGGAACACAACTTTTACTTGTAACTTTGTGCAGTCAGATGCTTTTACAACTGCTTGTTAACAGTCACCTTTGTCTCTTTTTTCATTTTTCATTTTCTTTTCTCTTGTTTTGGAAATGCTTCAAGCCCCTCGCATATTCAGTATGTTGGCATGTATATCAGCATACTCATGATCGCTTTTTTTCTTGCAAACACTTGGCATTTCTGAACTACAATAATACTATTCAGCAAAAATAAATCAAATATCCACAAGCTCAACTTAAACTTGGTAAGAACCACCATTCTGTAAATACATCAACAGTCAACTCCATTTGTCCATTGTTATACCTACCAGGAATCAAATATTGTCACTCACACTAAAACAACTGGTTACTAGTTATGCTAACTTGCACTGCTGTTAACTGTGAGCAAAAACAGCCAGCTGTTCTTTCTCCGAGTGTGTGCAACCTTGTGTGCACGTGTTTGCTCTGTGTGTGTGTGTGTGTGTGTGTGTGTGTGTGTGTGTGTGTGTGTGTGTGTGTGTGTGTGAGGGATGGGTGGGAAGTGCAGTAGGCTGGAGGGAATGGGAGGGGTGCCATGAAACTTTTTTTGTTTATGAAATTTCAGTATTTTTGGTGAAAAAAATGTTTTCCTCCATACCTAGTTCACTGATGTAACTTTGAGGATAAAGGGATGTTAAAAAATGACTGATCACTATTTGTTTTCAAATGTACTTTCTAAAGTTGCAGTAAAATGTTCCTCAAAAAGCTGGTTCAAGCTGCAATAAGGAGGATTGCCAAGAGAAGGATGGTTGGTGTGTTAAAAGAAGACTGACTAAAAAAAATGATTTCAAACAAACACGTAACAAAATAATTTTAATGACAGTAATAATAAGAAGAAGAAAGAAGGAAGGGAACCCCAAGAAACATGCGGGAGCGAGTAGGGAGCAGGGGCTTGTCACTATATTCCAACCATAAATGTGTACAACACCCATATATTTATTGAAATGAGAAGTACAAGTTGTGCATACATAACATATTTTCATATTTAGCCGTCTACATCATCAAAATCGGCACAAAACTGAACTGATCGTCTGTCCACAAGGCAGACAGAAGTTTTGTCCCTAAGCAAAAGCAGCATTTTCAGCATGAATTTTATGCAAACTGCAGTTTTGTCTCTAAGCAAAAGCAGCATTTTCAGCATGAATTTCATGCAAACTGCAGTTTTATCTCTAAGCAAAAGCAGCATTTTCAGCATGAATTTCATGCAAACTGCAATTTATTTACAAAATACAGTTAGGAGAGTTAGGAGAGACGTGCTTCAACAAGACTTCAGTGCAGAAACAAATCTATCTCATTTAATTAAGTATGTTGGAATATACAATAACATCAACGGAGAGTTGACCGAGTTGAACATTTTTCTATTCTGTGATCTCCTGTCTTTTGAAGTTTCGTCATGAATCCTCAACAACCTGCTTGTGAAACTGCGACCAACAAAGCTTTACAGATGAAAAGCGTTGGCCATATGAAGGCAGAATGGAGCAAGCTCATATCTAGTAGACCGAGTAGTGTGCCAGTCTACCCAGTAAGCAGGTTGAAGGAATCCGACTTCCAAACCAAAATTCCCACAATACAGGTTGCAGCAAGGGGGATTGTACGATCTAAGCCTACGATCTCATGAAACAGCTTACAGTTTCTAGACAGCCTGACTAAGGCTTTTGGGGTCAGTCTGTCATGGAACCAACACGGATTTGACATACTGTCACCTGGTAAGGTAAGCTAAGGTAATGTTGCTTATAGCCCAGCCGACCACAAAGGGCCATATCAGGGCTGTCACCACGTTAAAATCAACTCACACAAGTCATAAACAACAAACAAACAAAAACCCAAGAACCTTTCACACATCTCTTTAGAAGTGTACCAGAAACTTTGTTAAAAATCTTTCTTCCGTAAAATCCTAGATCAGATGAAAAATGTTAATCTCTTTCAGTAACTCAAAGATCACATCAAGTGGGACATCTCTGAACAGGGTTTTCATGGAGTCTGCCGTAGAGTGTTTATGTTTCACACTGTGCAAGTCCCAACAATCTAAAAGAATGTTTCACTGTGAGTGGAACATGACATGGAATACACCACGGAGCTTCTTCACCTCGATTAAGAATTTAAAAAAAAAAATAACTGTCATGTCATAACTAATCATTTGCACCTGTCAGGAAGTGAATGGAAAGTGTGCGAGTAAGCATGTGTGTGTGGACGGGGGGTGGGGAAACATGACAACTGGCAAGTCTTGTGGGGGAGAGTGCACCAAGTGTTGGCAACAGTAACAATTACAGAGGAACCCCCCCCCCCCCCCCCCCCCCCCCCCCCCTTAGAGTCAATGTCACAGACTGAAGCTCCAATGGACAGAAAGACTTCTCTTCATGAGAGCAGACTTGACTGTTGTAACTTCAACTGCATGCTGGTTCAATGTGAAAATGTTTGACTTAATTCAAACAAACTAGAACTGTTATATTACATAGTTTCCTAAAAAGCATGGTTTTTCAAATTTTGTAGGCCAGTAGCATGCTCAAATCTTTTCCTGGTCAATCTTTTCAGAGCATGAGCCTGGCTCATCAACTTTTCACATTCAATATTGCCCATTCCAACTTTCTGTCATCGAACGTGATGTTCACTTCTGCGATATTTTTTCTGTTTACCCAGACCTCCACTTGTTTTTGACACAGGCATCAACTGAAGCTGTACCAAAATTTTCTTTTGAACATTACAAGTCACTGTAGATGCAAAGTCAGTTTGCCTCTTCCAGTCATGACAGGAGACGAGCATTTCCTGAGAGACGTTCATCCTGTTTTTGTTTCCAGCAAACAAAACCTTATTCTTTGCAACAAATGGAAATGACGAGGAATGCTTATATTTAAAAAAAAAATAAAATGAATTTCCATCTGAGACAACTGAATAAAAACCGATGTTTGTCTCTTGAGTGAAGTGTTTAACCCACGAAAGTATCAACATGACGAGCAGGCTGGAGAACAGCTGAACTGAAGAATCTCTCCAAAAGGTCTGGGTCCAGGGCCGCCAATGCCCTGATGGCGCTTGGGGTGGGGAAGGGAAGGGTGGGTGGGGGGTGTCCATGCGGTGAAGCCTGCTTGGCCAAAATGGAATGGAAACAGTTCTGAAGACCCTTTCTGGTCTCTTGTGATCAGCAAATCACTATGCAGCAAGTAAAGAAACCAAAAGAAAATGATTAACAGCACACACACACACACACTGATTGACTAACTGAAACCATCGACTGTCAGATTAACATATTGTTTACGTACACACACACAAGCACGGAAATTGAAATATATTTCTTTAAAATGGTGTTTGTCTCATCCAATATATGTCTGTGAAAAAAAAAAGAAGTAATAATTGACGTTTGTCTCACCAGCCATGCATATGTGGTAATAAAAGAGTATCCTCTAAAGTGGTCATGATTATTGTGCACCTCATTTCGTGTTGTTTACAACCAAGCTGACTACAGTACATTGATACACATCACTTATCTCGGCTGTCTCACGAATAGAAAATATCCATGCATATTCAGAACAAAATAAAATATTCATTAAAAAAAGAAAATGAAAGAAAAAGGGGTAAAGGGGTGGGAGGTAAAACATTAATCCGATAAAGAAATCCAGTCTGCTTTGACTGCAGTCCAATGCCCTTGAAGCATCAACTCACTTCTTGGAGCATCTGCTCAAAGAGCGCTATCAAAATCATGATTGGCCTTGTTCAGCTCTTTCCAAAAAAGCAGAATACTTAACAATGTGCCATTCCCGGCTTGTTCGCTTTCCCAAAGCAAGTCTACAACCGCTGTTGGAAACTGCTCACTCTTCTAGCCTTTTCAGTCCGCTTCTATCTCCCAACAGTTGACAAATGTTCCTTTCTCAAATGTCTCGCCCCAATTTACAATTTGTAATGCACATCATATTTCCCTGCAAAAGACGAACCCTATGCATAACACACAAGAAACGTGGCTGAACAAATCATGTTCACCTGCATATATTTGCCCACCACTGAACTGTTTTGATTAATGTATGCAGAAGCGCCGCAGTATACCGAAACATTCACAGGCAGCACTGCCTTGAACATAGAACGATGGAAAACTGGACTGGAATAGGCATTTCATGATTTTCTTTTTCAATGGACTTTCTTTTTTTCTTCTTTGGCTGGTCATTTTTCCTGCATCTGAAAGCCAGGTATTTTTCTCACAGAAATCCTTGGTTCTCAAGCCTGTAATGTGGGCGAGATCTTTATTAAAAAAAAAAAAAAAAAAAAAAAAAAAAAAAAGCATGCCTAGAAATGCTCATTCAATCCCTGGCAGTGCAGGAGAAAAAACAATCTGGCAGCAAAAGGGCTCATGACCTGGACGTGGTCTGGCCTCCTTAAAGCATTAGGAGTTCAGGGCTGAAACACTTCGTCTCGGGAGCGGGAGCGGGGAGGGGGAGGGGTGTTTTTTCCTGAAGAGCATCTGCTTTCAAGCTCCCCCCAAGTTTTTTTTTTCCTGAACAGCTCCTAAAAATACATCCACATACAACCACTTTCCCTTTATGTTTTATGTTTCAAGCTTTAATCACTGTAGCCCAGCTGATCATACAGAACCCTTTCAAAGCTGCAAAACTCACACAAGTAAAAACATCAAGTCACAAAATGTCTTACTATCAACAACAACGAAAATCTTGAATTAAAAACAAACAAATATAAGCGATCATTACATAGTAACTCAACTACTGACAACCCGAGGCCTGTAAAATTGGGCTGTGTTGAGACTGCCATGCATTCCCCTTGGGCTGTGTTGAGACTGCCATGCATTCCCCTTACTTTCTTCCATCTCCCATTTCAATTAACTCTTTCATTCCTACTTTTACATGAACCATTACTTCCTCTTGTTCCTAGATTCTTATACTACGAGCATTCCCTTCATTCCTGGATTTAGAGAAAAGAAAAAGAAGTGTAAAGTGAGAACTGCCATGTGTGCAGTAGCAAACCAGCCAGAATTGAGCGGCAACAACTTTTCCACTCTGTAGGGGCCATCTGGCATCCATTCCATCCATAAACACTGCCACGCCAGCGACCCGGTCATGACGTGTACCGATGACGCGACTCGAGCGAAGTTCAAAGCGAAGTTCAAAGCGCTTACCGTGAGAACCGATTTTCCGGGCTGCAGGAAGGAAAGGAGGGATTTTGTGCTGCCTAGTTTTCCCGGTTGCAGGAAGGAAGGGTAGGATTTCTACAAACCGGAAAACCGGGTTGTAGGGATGAAAGAGTTTAAGCAAAAAATACATGAACCATATACTTTAGTGCCACAAAAAACACAAAAAAAAGCCAAAGGGGCAGACAGACACTGCAGAATGGACAACTGGTGTGCACCCTCAGCAAGTGTGTACCAACTTTCACTACTCATCTGCCATGGACAACTGGTGTGCACCCTTGGCAGTGTGTACAACTTTCACTACTTATCTCCCAGATCACAAAAAAAAGTTGGCATGTCAGATCCTGCTATCAGACCCCCCCAAAAAATGAGTTTCCAGACCTAAAGTTACTGTCCAGAAAGGGAGAATAACAGCGCACGACAGCTTTTCAGTACGAGTAGCTCCCTGAACTTCTGTGCTAGCAGCTTCCTCTTTTCTGCTCTCTTTTCAACTCCACCTCTTGAGTGCTGTTAAAAACAATGATTGCTTCTCCCTGTATCTAATTAATCCCACATCAATATATCACTTGTTGAAAAACTCAAAGTAATCTACGTTTATTTTATAAATCCCCACAGCACTTTGTAGAAAAGCTATAAGTAATATACCAAATATTTGGCCACTTGCCCCCTTACTGCATTCTATATTTGCTGTTGCTTCCCTTTTAACCCCTTGAATGCCGCTATTTTGTATCAGTTTTGCACTTCTGTGTGCCGGAGCAAAATTTGACTTTTTGCGGTAGGTTCACTAATTTGATCAGTGCTCATTTATTTGTGGAGATATCTCTTAGATTTTTGGCATGTTTTCTTCTTATACCCAGGGCTATAATACCTGCAAATAATATTTGATTTTGTTTATTCTGAGTATAATAAATAATCCTATAATTCAACTATTTTTTAAAAATTATATTTTGCAAGCACACAAAAACCCACAGCAGCAAAACAAAAAACATACAAACCCAGCCAAAAGTGGTTTTAGGGTTTACTGAACACCTGTGTAAATATTTGGTAGTTAATTTACAACCCACAATTGTTGTTTTATATGATAAATTTATGCATTTCTGGGGTACAGTACAATCCAGGTATCAAGGGACACAATTTTGTTTTCTTAGGTAGGTTCACCGATATGCCCAGTGCTCTTTCAATTCTTGACATATATCTTAGATACTTGGGAAATGTTCTTGTTATATCCTTGGCTACAACCAGATGTCACAATAGTTTGATTTTGTTTGTAATGAGTAGACCAAAAATATATATAATGATGAATGTTTTGTTTGAAAAACAGACACTTTCAGAACATAAACAAAACTATAGCACTAAAATCACAATGAAATACCACAAAAACTGGTGTTAGTATCCTTTGAACTTCAGGACAAACATCTGTATTCACAATAAAGCTTGACAATGCATAAAATGTTTAGCAACCCATATCATAGGGGGCAATCCAGCCCAGGTAACGTGAGAAAGAAGAAGGGAATTGAACATTATCCACAGCATCAGTCTGCACATCTTGCAAGCCTCTTGGGAATTGGTCTTGTTTAGCAGAGATGAACTAACAATAACAACACTAAGTGTAACTTCTAATTATTCTGTCAGTTTTCTTTCACACATGTGGTTTGGTTCACTCATGAACTAAGTGCGATTGATAAAAAGCCATTACCACAGAAGGTAATAAATAAAACATTGCAAAACCAACCCCCCAAAAAAACAACAACAACAACAGAGACTGCTAAAGATAGGACTGAGCTACAAAAGGCCACACCACAGATGAAAGCACACTAACAACTGAAAAATACACTGGTGTCGCAGAGAATACACCACACCACAGAACCTGTGGACAGAAGGATCAGGATCCCACACTACTGCCAGTAAATGCAAGTTATAGTTGACTGACACACATTTGGGTACACACACACACACACACAGTGAACAAGCACCATATTCAAAAGCAACACACACACACACACACGCATGTACACACACACACACACACACACACACACACACACAGCACCACATGCAAAAGCACCACACACACACACACACACCATGCACAAACACTACACAAACACCACACACACACACACAATGTATACCCACACCATGCACAAGCACTGCTCTCTCTCTCTCTCTCTCTCTCTCTCACACACACACACACACAGCCTGCACAAACACCACACACACACACACACAAGCGCACACACACACACGCGCGCACACACACACACGCGCGCACAACACACACACGCGCGCGCACACACACACACACACACACACACACACACACACACACACACACACACACACACACACACACACACACACACACACCACAAAAACAACTCCACGAAATCCATGGGCTTGAAATTGCCAATGTTTACCTTGATACCTGGGTCACCCGTGAAAGAAAGGTTGAGATTTGGGCAAGCAGCACTGGCCTCTGTCCATTCTAAAACAAGTTCCGACTGACGAGCGCCACGCCCTCTTCCTCTGCCACGCCCCCTCAGACTGGACCCTCGCCGTTGTCCGAAACCCCCTCCCCTTCCTCGACTGTTCTCCCGACCTCTCACGAAAGGAGGGAGGGGGCACTCGACATACACGGAATCGGCTCGTCACTCTCCGATTCAGCCCCACTTGCGCCGGTATCGCTCGGTTTGAAGTCGGGGATCAGCTTCGTCATCAACACCAACCTCCGATAGCAAAGGGTGGTGTTGATTGTGATCACTTTATTCCTCCTCCGAATCGCTTCACTCCACTTCTTTGAAGTCTTCGTCATCGCTTTCACGGTCTCGGATAACTTCTTGAAGCACTTCAAGAGCATTAGATCGTTTGAAAACGGCACGCGCCTGATCGAACTGCCTGCTCGACTCGCCATCTTCAACCGAGAATAACACTCCGAACTTTGCCGAAGTTATTGACCGAATGGACGCGAGCCGGTCAGTCAGCTGACCCGCAAAAGGGAAGAAACCGTCCTTTAGGGTCCCTGCAACCGTTTAAACCATTTTTTCTCCTTGCCTCCCTTCTTTAAATCGCCGAATTTTGATGATGAAATTATCTCGAACGCCGTTCGTTCAAGGGCACACAGCTTTCCCGAAACCATCTCGAACGCCGTTCGTGCCAGGGCAGTCAAGGGGTTAAGTGTGTGTGTGTGTGTGTGTGTGTGTGTGTGTGTGTGTGTGTGTGTGTGTGGTACGTGCATGTGCCCGCGCGCATCCATGCTCATCTTTGCAAGTGAGTGCACAGGGGCATATGTGTGTGCATGCACACTCACGCACACATTGTCTGTGTATGTGTGGCACGCGTGTGCGAGTGCATATGGCATACGCACAGTTCAAAAAAGGTTTGAGTGAATTCTCATCAAAGTTAAAAGGATGCTTTGTAGGATTAGTACTTATATATATGTGATTAACCTCTTCAGTGCCGCATCTTTCTGAACTAGGCCAACAACCCAGAGCTGAACTGCTCTGCCTGCATCGCTGTGGGAAGAAGACATGTGCTTCTTATCAATTGTGGCCCCTTCACTATTGCACTAAAACACAATCCAGAATATATATTCTGAAAAGAGTTTTTTTTTTTTTTCCTAAACTTACAAGACGAGAGGTATAACTAAATGAAAACTACATTTTGAAAAAAACGCATACTTGATCATGCTTGGCATTCTTTCATAAAGAGGTCATGCAAGATGACCATGCAGTAAGTACAATGTACTATTTCTGTCACATTCAGGACCTTGATCTGCCCAAATCTTTACAACAAATACAGTGCAAGTTAACCAGTATTCATGCCACAAACACCACCAGTTTCAAATCAATGCCCAGCCTGTAGACAGAAAAGTCCAGCATCATACGCATCAATGGAAAGATAACAAACATACCTTTTTTTTGTGTGTGTGGTCTTATCATTACCATGAAACGAAACACTGGTGATTTGTTGTCAACTATTCTACTGAAAGTACCTGCTGATAAGCACGTTTGCAGATGCAATCAAGTGGTCAGCTTGGGGGTAAAAAAAACTGACAACACAATGTTTGTGTAGTAAGTGGTGGAGAGATATAAACAATGTCCATGCAATAAAGAAGGAAATGGCCCAGGCATGCACTGGTCAAGTCCATTTCTCAGGTGCTATTGTTTACACTGTCTTTGTGCTGGTCATCAAAACTCAGCTGCAATGCTTCTTCATATCTGGAGCTAGTAATAAGTGATACAATACACTGCTCAAAACTTCATGGGACTGAATGTCATCCACCTACCCAGTCACTAAGACCAATGGACATGGTATGGGCCGAGTTGAGGTTTTGCACATCAATTTTGCTTGACACAGTATGGATCCGTGTTTAATTAAATGCATTTGTTTTTTTTTACATTACCAAGGTCATTCAAATCATGTGACCGATACCTCATTTAATCAAAGGAAATTGCAAAAGTGTCCGAGACTTGTCTTTAAAAAGTGTTATTGTCTTCAAAAAGTGTTAACGTTCATAATATTGAATGTTAAAATTTGCTTCTGATAGATAAAGGCATTAAAGTAACTAGCCTACCTGATACCAGTTGGCTAAAAGACTTGTAGCTCTGGAATACCTGATAATGTAAGCAGCAATATCATGAGGCAACAACATTTCTTAAATGCTATATGATCAAGCAAGCACCAATCTGAAGGCTCAAATAACAGCAAGCAAAGCTACTGAGACAGACACACACACACACGCACACACACACACACACACACACACACACACAAACAACAGAAATATCAATAACAATTACAATACTGACAGAGGAAAAAAAGATGAAAGCATTCTATTAATCACTCCTTACTTTTCAATGGTTCATCCAGACCTACCACCCCCCTATCAGACTTGGAAGAAATATGTGTGCATGTCCATGATACTGGGAAACGGGTTTGTGGCATGGACTCTTGCTTTCACTCTGATTCTTGTGTAAGCGGACTGTCGATATAATCTCACCAATTCACAACATATGTGTGCAATAACGACCAATTAAATAGCAAAACTTAATCATTTTAAGAACAATGGAGCCCAGAGTGAACAGTTAAACTCCATTGTGTGCAGTGAATCGGAGCACGGCGTAGCTGTGTTACATTCAAAGGAACGAGTAATGAAAACCAGTTTCTCTCAAATAAAAGATGATTGGTTCACGTGATGGGGGTGAAGGTCACATGCATGGAATTTTCAGACACTATGTCATGCTTAAAAACGTTATTTCCAGCGTTCGAGTTCACTCACATGTTTTCAGTTGGCCGCCATTCCTCAAGTTACACATGGAAATGAAGCCAATCGAGGTTGAAAAAATCCTCCAGTTTACTCCTTAAAGTTGGTATCTTCAAATATTTTATGGTCACTCGAACACAGTAGTGTATTGCCACTAATAAACCCTTTACCCCAGTAGTTGAATACAGAAACAAAAGTAACTTTACTTACGACAGAATTATTTTTGTTTGCTTTAAAATTCCAGACGACACATTTTTTTCATTCCTGTCCCTTTATTCAATAGAATACCCTACGTATTAGCTTTCATTTTCTTGCTGAATTGAAGTGCCTGGACTTTTTAGCACTGAAAAACTTTGCACGGACGTATGCCAGTGTGACAACGTCCCATTCTTTGGCACCATTTCAAGTTCACACTTCAACTTTTAAAAAAAATCTGAAATGCACAAAACCCATTTTGTTTGCAAACTTTTTATTTTATTTTATATGACAAATGCATAACACATCACACCAAACCAACAACTGCCTCCAGATTTTTCTGAGAGTGCTTTGATTGATTATTGAAGCTGGTTGCCAGCTAGCATTTAGCCTGTTTCCCCGTATCATGGACGTACGTGCACGCATGAGTGTAGAGAGAAGTACCATACACAGCATCATGTCTCAAACTAAAAAGCTTTTCTTTTATAATTCCAAACACTTATTTTCTTTTTCTTTACTTTTGGTGTCTGCTGCATTTTTGTTTACATTTCTGTGTTGAGAAAAGCTTCAGTCTTTTTTCCCCCTCCATTTCTGCAATAAACCGTCACTAACTTTTTATTTTTATTTTAAAGCATGACCCCCCCCCCCCCCTCCCTCTTTGTTCCTCAGGGCCATAAATGCCTTTGTAGCTGAGTCTTTGTTTTTTTCTCCATTTCTGCAATATACCATCACTGACTTTATTTTCATTTTAAAGCATTCCTCGGGACCATAAATGTCTTTGTAACGTCTTGGCCCACAGTGACCAAACATCAGTCCAGTTTCTGCAGCGTCAGTGTAAGTTGGACATCCAGACAACCTCCAGGCAAAATTCGGAAGTCTGCGAGGCAGGTTGTAGTAACCTCAAACAAGTATTTTACCACTTAGAATCTGGTCTGCAAGCCATGCATGTATGATCATCAACTGATGCTTCACTTTACGTACAGTTTGCATTTACTCAGAAACTTACATACAGTTTGCATTTACTCAGAAACTTACATACAGTTTGCATTTACTCAGAAACTTGCATACAGTTTGCATTTACTCAGAAACTTACATACAGTTTGCATTTACTCAGAAACTTGTGTATAGTTTGCATTTAATCTGAAACTACCTAGGCTTGAGTACAAGACCCTTGAGGCAGTAGGTGAAGTGAACTGCTAGAAGTTCACAAAAAGTACCTAGGCACGTTATTGGGGGAAAAGCTACCAATCCTCACCTTCCACTACTCTTGTCATCCCTAAACCATTCAATGCAGGGAGGACAGAAGTTTCCCAGCTGTAAAAATCTTAATTCAAGTGTTCAAACTCATGAACATAGCTCTGCAGTGAAATGTTCAAGTCACCCGCCCATAGAACTCTAAAGCATCATAAATGGTTTTCTCTCTATCAAGAATTTCTCTCTGTCAAGAAGAGGATGACAGAGAAATTAATTTTCAGATCCACATTTCTGAATATGTATGCACAATACAAATTTTCTACAGTAGAATAAAATTGAGAAAATCAAGTCCACATGAAGCACAGCAACGTTGGCCTCTAGGAAGTGTCGAAGTATGCCAGATTCTGTCTCTAGCTCTCCACTAAAAATAATGATATCAATAAAGATAATAATGATGGGAACTTATTGCAATTCTTCACACCAGAGCTCAAGCGCTTACATACAAATACTTCACACCAGAGCTCAAGCGCTTCCATACAAGAGTTGAACAGGCGAGTTGCCATTCAATGTGGGCACTTTTAACTCCAGAAGACTGGTGTGTGAGCGGAGCACAGGCAATGTGAATGTGCACATTCAACATTTCAGACTTTTAACAAATTCTTCAAACAGGAGAATCAGGTAGGGTTGAAAAATAAACTTACATTACAATTTTAGCAAGTAATCGCACGCATGCACGCACGCACGCACGCACGCACGCACGCACACACACAGGGAATTTACCCAAGGGATTCGTTGGTTAAACACATAAATTGTTACTTGCAGCTGCTTCTTATCATTATTACTATTATTATCATTATTATTACTATTATTATCAACATTATCACTATTACTATTATTGATATATGACAGATCATGCATCTGAAGTATTGTGTCATTCTCTGTAAGCAGCAAGATTTTAAAACATAAACTGTTACTTGCAGCTGCTTTTTATTTTCATTACTATCATTACTGTTATTATTATTGCTACTACTTTCCACATTATCATTATTATTGGTGAAAGATCATGTTGTTTGAAGTCTTGATGTCGGATTCTTCTCTGCAAGGGAGATTTTACACAGATCTATGTCATGTGCCAGCAGAACAAACTGGTTTACTACAACAAAAAAAAGCTATTGGCATTTTTCCTCAACAGGAACAAAACCATTTAAAGAATAACCCACTACGCTGACACTGACACAAGATTGTGCCTATGAAGAGCAAAAAACACAAAGTGACAAGTGAATAAACAGACCAACAGGTAAATAAAACAAGTCATGCTGCCTGTAGTCTGGCCGACCAATATGACCATATCAAGCTTTTCACAAATTATGTGCAAGTTCTTTCAGCAGTGCAAACAAAATACAGAGTAAAATTAAAAAATCTAAAGACAAGTTCCATTCACAGAAAAAAAACATAAGCTATTTGTACTTTTAATCAGTTACCTTGTTTTTAATTCATTTGTTTTGGGGATTGTTAATTTCTTAATGTATTCCGCTTGTCATTTCAACCATTTTTGTATCCCTTTTCCTCTGATTAAAATTATTTCTGTAGTCTTGTTCATGCCCCGATATATTTAACAACACACCATTTCAAGATCTTCAAACATGAACAGCATGTTGAACTCTGTGTGTGTGTGTGTGTGTGTGTGTGTGTGTGTGTGTGTGCGCGCGAGAGAGAGAGAGAGAGAGAGGAGAGAGAGAGAGAGAGAGAGAGAGAGAGAGAGAGAGTGCGTGTGCAAGAGAGAGAGAGAGAGAGAGAGCGTGTGTGCGTGTGTGTGTTTGTGTGTGCTCTTGTTTTCATTTTTTGTTTTTCATTTGTTTGATTCAATCAGCAAAAAAGCTACATGGCTCAATCATAATTTAGCCCATGCGCAGTGTGCCACACACACACACCGGTGTACACAAACACCAGCGCGTCATGTGGGCACACATGGCAACTTCTCGCTGGGCTGATGAAGAAGAAAGTGCCCCCACTCTTGGGAAAGTCTCCCGCAGCAACATAGTTTTACATAAAAAATCTGCATGATTTCAATAGTGTATGCTAACTGGCAACTTGTCTGTTAGCATACACACAAAAAAGGAATTATCTCAAATTAAACATACACACACACACAATATTCAATATGCAGAAAGAATGCTGGGGAAAGAAGGGCGAGGACAGACCTACGTTAACCCTTAGACACCAGAAAACACACTTACCAAAAAAGAGATTTGTTAAATATATCATTAACCATTCCACAGCAACTATTTCACACGAGATTTGTTAAATAAATCATTTAACCATTCCACAGCTACTATTTCCCAAACATAAACCACATTAAAAAAACAGCATCTGAGTATGGGATCCAAATCCAGCTTGGCTTTAATACCTGACCCAAAACAATACATTGTTCAGCAATGCTTTGTCTGCTTGCAAGGAATTTTCAACATTTTCGCCAGTCTCACATTCAACGTAGAATTCAGAGTGCCCGTCAACAAGTCAGGATACATCTCTGCATTATCCCATACATTATGATGAATATTGACCATATACATGACAGGAAGACATTGTTTACTGGATTGTTATCTACTGTGAGTCAAAAGTTTCCAATCAACACAACACCCCGTTTCCAATCAACACAACGCCCCAACAGCAAGTCATTCCTGGCCTGTACCCAAACAGAATTTGGGCAAAGGTGCATATTCACTATTATCAGAATATCAGCTTGTGATTATGCATTGGACTGCTAGGCAAGGGGGGTAATCTTTCTTATAGGCATGGTAGATTGGCGGAGTAATGTGAACAATCAGCGGTTTTTTTCATGCTTTATATTTAAAGACAGAGTTATGCAAAGAATAAATAATGTTCCAGTTTGTCCAAGCATCAAAAGACCGAACGCATATCACATTTCATTTCAATGTAAAGATTAAAAATTTTTTTCCCTGTTTCTAACTGCATTTAAAAGAAAACCCGAGAAGCAGTGCCAGCCATTTACTGCTCAGCCAACATCAGTTTTCTCTAAAACGAAATGTGATGCCACAGAGTCAGAGGCACTGAAAGGGTTAACAACATGCATTAGAATGTTACTGAACACAACAAAGGAAGACAGTGTCACAAGATACGGACAGCCACCGACTTACTTTCAAATGGAACTCCCAGCTGCAGCAGAGTGAACTCGGCAGCATAGACTCTGGCCTCGTCCACAGTGCGACACAGTTTGTCAGGCTGATACGGACTGGTGTTCTGAGTTATCAGAGCAGGAATGGACACCTGGAGGGGATCAGACCATTCATTTAAAAAAAAAAAAATCCCTCCTCTTTAAGGGAAAAAAAAATCACTGTGTCATGGGGCAGAGTGAAAGCAAAGAGAGAGAGAGAGAGAGAGAGAGAGAGAGAGAGACAGACAGACAGACTCAGAGAGAGAGAGAAGACAGAGATAAGACTGGTGGGTAGAAAAGCACCTGTCAAGCAGGTGTGTTCCCTCTTCTTTCCCAGCATCTTTTCACCCAGCCGACTGCACAAAGCCCTCCCAGAACTGTCTTTACACACTGCACAAAGCCCTCCCAGAACTGTCTTTACAAAGAGAAAACCAGTCTTGTCTTGATGGAAAACCAAAACAACAGATATGCCCTTTCACGACTGTCTTTACAAAGAGGGAAACAACAGACATGTCCTTCCATGACTGTCTTCACAAAGAGGGAAAACAACAGACATGTCCTCCCATGACTGCCTTTACAAAGAGGGAAAACAACAGATCAGCTCTTCCATGACTGTCTTTACAAAGAGAAACACAACAGACATGTCCTTCCATGACTGTCTTTACAAAGAGGGAAAACACGATAAGCTCTTCCATGACTGTCTTTACAAAGAGGGAAACAACAGACATGTCCTTCCATGACTGGTCTTTACAAAGAGGGAAAACAGATAAGCTCTTCCATGACTGTCTTTACAAAAGAGGGAAAACAACAGATAAGCCTTTCCACGACTGTCTTTACAAAGAGGGAAAACAACAGACATGCCCTTTCATGATCGTCTTTACAAAGAGGGAAAACAACAGATAAGCCCTTCCATGACTGTCTTTACAAAGAGGGAAAACAACAGACATGCCCTTCCACAACTGTCTTTACAAAGAGGGAAAACAACAGATAAGCCCTTCCACGACTGTCTTTACAAAGAGGGAAAACAACAGATAAGCCCTTCCACGACTGTCTTTACAAAGAGGGAAAACAACAGATAAGCCCTTCCACGACTGTCTTTACAAAGAGTGGAAAACAACAGATAAGCCCTTCCACAACTGTCTTTACAAAGAGGGAAAACAACAGACATGCCCTTTCATGATCGTCTTTACAAAGAGGGAAAACAACAGATAAGCCCTTCCACGACTGTCTTTACAAAGAGGGAAAACAACAGACCTGCCCTTCCACGACTGTCTTTACAAAGGGGAAAAACAACAGATAAGCCCTTCCACGACTGTCTTTACAAAGAGGGAAAACAACAGATAAGCCCTTCCACGACTGTCTTTGTCCACGACTGTCTTTACAAAGAGGGAAAACAACAGACCTGCCCTTCCACGACTGTCTTTACAAAGAGGGAAAACAACAGACCTGCCCTTTCATGATCGTCTTTACAAAGAGGGAAAACAACAGACCTGCCCTTTCATGATCGTCTTTACAAAGAGGGAAAACAACAGACCTGCCCTTTCATGATCGTCTTTACAAAGAAGGAAAACAACAGATATGCCCTTCCACGACTGTCTTTACAAAGAGGGAAAACAACAGATAAGCTCTTCCACGACTGTCTGTACAAAGAGAGAACACAACAGATAAGCCCTTCCACGACTGTCTATACAAAGAGGGAAAACAACAGACATGCCCTTTCACGACTGTCTATACAAAGAGGGAAAACAACAGACATGCCCTTTCACGACTGTCTTTGATGATGATGATGATGATGATGACGTTAGCGTTTCTGCAGCTCATCGATGTACGCGGGTGGCTCTGCAGCCCCAATCTGGAGGCGCAGAGTCTGGAACAGTGGGGGCCTGGAAGTCCGTTGTCGTGATCACTGCTGTCGCTGCTCTGTGGCGTTGATCCTGGCGGCAGTCAGCTTTTGGCGTCGAGTACTTTCGAAGTTGGTAGCGGCTTTGTGAATTGTGGCCCGCCACAGAGGTCGGTCACTGGCGCACTCCTCTAGTTCTTTTGGTTTGAGTTCGCACCACTGGAGGTTTGATTTGACCGAGTCCTTGTACCGTTTCTTTGGCGTCCTTGTTTTCTCTTGCCGTGCGAAGCTCTCCATACAGCAGTCGCCTTGGCATAACGGTGCTCTTCCATACGGATGACATGCCCCACCCATCGAAGCTGGGCCTTGATGAGCCTGGACTCGATACTTGTAGTGTGAGCACGGTCCAGGACCTCGAGGTTGGAAACACGGTCCTGCCAATGGATTCCGAGTATGGAGCGAAGAGCTCGCATGTGGAAGTTCTCTAGCTTCTTGACGTGTCTGCGGTACAGTGTCCAAGATTCGCACCCATAGAGGAAGAGGGCAAGACCACATGCGTTGTAAACTCTCAGTTTTGTAGTCAGCCGAATGTTGTGTTGACTAAGCACTCTGTTGCGGAGTCTTCCCAGCGCCTGGCTTGCTTTGCTGATTCGGGCATGAACTTCCCTGTCCAGGGAGCCATCACAGGAGATGGTACTTCCTAGATATCTGAAATGTTCAACGTCTGCAAGCTGGGAATCGTTAATGACGATGGTGGGTGCCGAGGGGTTGGTGTTTGGTGCGGGTTGGTGAAGAACCTCAGTCTTGCCGAGGCTGATTGTCAGGCCGAAGAGCTTTGAAGCATCGGAGAAAGCGGTCAAGCATCGTTTGCAGATCGGATTCTGCATGGTCCACCAGTGCGCAGTCATCGACAAAGAGGACTTCTTGAAGGAGATTTTTGATGCTCTTTGTCTTGGCAGTGAGGCGACGAAGGTCAAAGAGGGAGCCGTCCAGACGATAGCGGAAGTAGACTCCCTTCTCCAGGTCTTGGACAGCGTGGGACAGCATGCAGGTGAAGAAGACGTTGAAGAGGACCGAAGCTAAGACACAGCCCTGCTTCACGCCATTGCTGATCTCGAAGGCTTCCGTCACGTTTCCACTGGAGAGGACCTGGGCCGGTCATGCCATCATGGAAGAGCTTGATCATTTTCACAAACTTTGGTGGGCATCCAATGCGCTCGAGGACTGTCCAAAGAGCTTCCCTGTTGACCGTGTCAAAGGCCTTGGTCAGGTCAATGAAAACAGAGTATAGGGCATGTTTTGTTCGATACACTTCTCCTGAAGCTGTCCGACAGCAAAAATCATGTCGACAGTGCTTCTGCCGGGTCTGAAGCCGCACTGCGCCTCTGGGAGGTTCTGCTCGGAAACAGTGATGAGTCTGTTGAGGATGGCTCTGGCAAAGATCTTTCCAGCAATGGAGAGTAGCGAGATGCCTCTGTAGTTCCCACAGTCGGCTTTGCTTCCCTTGTTCTGTAGAGGGAGACAATCAGGGCATCACGGAAGTCATTGGCATCTTCTCCTCCTCCAGATACTCCGCAGGACATCGTGAAAGGCTTTAGGGTGTTGGGGCCTGCCGCCTTGTAGATCTCAGCAGATATTCCGTCCTTTCCTGATGCTCTACCGGAGCTCGTCTGGAGGATTGCTTTCTTGATCTCTGCAATGGTGGGGGGGTACTGCAAGTGTGTCTTGTATCGGCTGCTGAGGGATCTGGTTCAAGGCATCCGAGTCGACTCACGAGGGCCTGTTGAGCAGGTTGCTGAAGTGTTCTTGCCAGCGCTTGCTTAGTCCTTCTTGGTCCTTGATCAGGGTTGCGCCGTCGGAGGACAGTAGCGGGAGCAGCCTGATGCTGAGGGTCCGAAGACTGTCTTCAATGAGCCAAAGAATTTCTTGGCATTGTGAGAGTCGGCGTAAACCTTGGACTTCAGTTGCTTTGTCCTGCCACCACTGGTCCCGCATCAGACGTTGGTCAGTCTGCACTTTGGCCTGGAGAGTCTTGAATCTCTCGCGTTTGGAGACGGACGATGGGTCATTCTGCCACTCGATGTAAGACTTGTTCTTCGCATGGAGGGCTTCTTTGATCTTCTCATCGTTCTCGTCAAACCATTCTTCATGGGTTCTGGTTTTTGCTCCGAGGATCTCTTTGCAGTCTCAGCGACCATGTCCTTAAAAGAGGACCATTTTCTGTTCCATCTTCAGGGGTCAGACCGTCTTGGAGCTTTTTCTTCAAGTAGTTGTTGGAACTGGGAGAGGCAGGTCGGGTCTTTCAGTCTGGCGACATTGTAGGAGGCCCTGACAGTCTTTGGTCGGTTTCTGTGTGGTGGTGGTATGTGCAGGGTCATTACAGCCCTGACCAGTCTGTGGTCAGTCCAGCATTCAGCTGTCTTTACAAAGAGGGTAAACAACAGATACACCCTTTCACAACTGTCTTTACAAAGAGGGAAAACAACAGACATGCCCTTTCACGACTGTCTTTACAAAGAGGGAAAACAACAGACATGCCCTTCCATAACTGTCTTTACAAAGAGGGAAAACAACAGATACGAGGGTAAACAACAGATACTCCCTTCCATAACTGTCTTTACAAAGAGGGAAAACAACAGACATGCCCTTCCATAACTGTCTTTACAAAGCGGGAAACCAGTCATGCCAAGAAGGAACAGCAAAACAACAGATTGTTAAAAACACCTACAGCAACTAATACCATAATATTCAAAATATCTACAGCAATAAATAACATTAAAGTTTAATAACTGAAGTGGATAAATCTAGGCTGTGGTGAGGGGTTTCAGCCATTCAACTTAATTTTGAACTAAGAAAATCAAAAGCAGTTACACATAACATCAACAAAAAAATGCATTAAAAACATACAAAGCAAGAAATGTACAATTTTTCCATTTTCAATCCCCTCTCTCAAACCATTGTGGAATCAAACTGTTTTGAGACAAGTACGTAAAAAAAATGTACTCCATCTGTTGAATGTCCATTCCCAAACCAAAATGAAACTAAATCATATGAGACTGATGCATTAGAAAAATGCACACCCGTCCATGTCTTCTATAATCCAGATTTCTTTCCTAAAATGCAAATCAATCACTTTCCTTCCAATAGAGATATTTTTTCAATCCATGCTCAAATTTGTGTTGGATTTTGTGAAACAAGCAAGATGCAAAAAGTGCCATGTTTGTTAAATGTGAACCACAGCATATCTTTCAGACCACAAGAAATGAACTTTTCATGATTTAAAAAAACAAACATTGAAAAAAGATAAAACTTGTTATTAATTAACCAGATTTCATTGATGGCTGGTGTTGCACTGAAGTCCTGTTAGTGATGCTGCCACTTGCTTGATTGCCAATTTCCCTTCTTAGTAATTTCAAGCTAAACTGTAAGAAACAGTTACAATACGAAAAAGGGTTTTGTGATGTTCAGCTTGCTGCTTCTGAATTACCATCAATGGGATTTGATGCAACAGTTGGACAAGTTTTCAGTGAATCCAGATCGGCACCTCAGCCGATGGTTTGAAACCCAACCAAGAGGTTATTTCATAAAATCATAGCAGGTACCTGTTGAGGTTCCATCTGAAAATGTCGTAGCTTCGTCATCCCTTTTTGAACTTCTTTTTAAAGCTATTTTATGTAAATCTGCCAGTTAACATGGACGAACAAATCACAAGACAAAGCATGATGCGCTTCGACCTCTTAGGTCCTCTTCAGGCAAGATAAGATAAGATAATGTTGCTTATAGCCCAGCCGACCGCAAAGGGCCACATCAGGGCCGTCTTCAGGCAAGATTTAAACAACACTCAAGACCATGAAAATGAAGAATGAGCGATCACTTGTCTTCTCAAATTCGGCACAACATGGGCACAGAATGAAAACGAGGTCATTTAACTTCTGCTGCTGACTGGCTTTGTCTCATCTTTGAACTTCAGCAGCTAATGTTGTATCTTTGAACTTCAGCAGCTAATGCTGTATCTTTGAACTTCAGCAGCAAACTGAATTTTTAACTCTTTGTATCAGCTTCACCAGACTCAAAATTTTTTTTTTTTCAAAAGCAATTTATTTCTGCATTGTAGTTGCAAAGAAGCACACCTGTTACTTCAACATTAACTATATTTTTGAATGAATGTGCTGTTCCTGTGAAATCCAAGAAGGTACTCAGGTGCTGCTGTGTCTTGACCGTACTTTGCTGTCTGTCATTTGTATTGACGGCTCAGTTTTTGTGTGTGTTGAAATTGCCAGCAGCAGCAGGAGCTATAAAAAATGAAAAGGAGAAGTGATGAGATGTCAGATTTCCTTCCCCAAACCCACCTTGAAGAGGAAAAGCTGGAGATCCTCCTGCCCCACAGGCCCTCTCTGCATTGTGGAGTGCAGCTGGTACACAGGAGAGCCCAGGCCATTCTTCTGACAGAACTCCTCCAAAACCTGTCCACACACGCCCTTCTTTGTCGTTACGCTTTACAGTAACACTGCACCTCCAAAACCTGTCCATACACACCCTTCTTTGTCGTTACGCTTTACAGTAACACTGCACCTCCAAAACCTGTCCATACACGCCCTTCTTTGTCGTTATGCTTTACAGTACCACTGCACAGTTAACTTGCTGTCAGATACTTGCTTTACAGTACCACTGCACAGTTAACTTGCTGTCAGATACTTGCTTTACAGTGCCACTGCACAGTTAACTTGCCGTCAGATACTTGCTTTACAGTGCCACTCCACAGTTAACTTGCTGTCAGATACTTGCTTTACAGTGCCACTGCACAGTTAACTTGCCGTCAGATACTTGCTTTACAGTGCCACTGCACAGTTAACTTGCTGTCAGATACTTGAACCACCACATCTCAAACCACCCCTCATAAATCTAGCATCATCATTTCCCAGCAACCTGAATTCAGAATGCAAATTTCTTACAAGCTTTACAGTGTGTAAAATTTATAACCACCATATGAAGTCACGAACAGTTTACCATGTGGATTAATAAAGTGTTGTCAAACCGAATTGCACTTTATCTGCAGAGACCTTACTTGTATGGTCTGCATCGCACTTACTGCCAGTTAGCAACTGCTTGGCTGTCAACAAGTAGCTGAATATTTTTAGTGTGCATTTGTCTCAAAGATGTATTGTAATCTAAGTATTTATTAAAGTTGGGTGAATGTGGATATACTAGCCGACAACAACAACAACAAAAGAGCTGTATAATCAGGTTTAGTAACATATAATACAAATGCACAAACCCAGACCTTCAGTGATGGTAAAAAAATGGTAGTATACAATGAAATACAGATTTAATCAACAATCAATCCCAGTTTACTTTAGAGCCAATCAGTTGCAGACAAGAAACAAGCAACAACAAAAAAGCGAAAATACTGTTGCATCAGTTTCAGTTTTATTAAGGAGGCGTCAATGTGTGCAGACTAGTCCATATACGCTACAACACATCCGCAAAGTTTTGAGACCACACTACGCATGGTTTTAAGCTGATTGATAAATGAATTAACAACTAAGATGAGAGAATTGAAGAAGAGCGTCTCAGCGGATGTCTGACCTACGCATTAGCCCAACGCGCTGGTCAGACCTTGAGTGCCTACATACAATGGTTTTCTTTTTTTAATGCGTGTGTAGTGAATGTACATGTATGTGAATGATGTGTGGGCATGGGCCCGTGTGTGTGTGTGTGTGTGTGTGTGTGTGTGTGTGTGTGTGTGTGTGTGTGTGACCTACCTACCCTATGATTTTTTAGCATATTTTACAAAATTTGATTGGAAAATACAATAATACACAGAGTAGAACAAAAATACGAAAATCGGCAACATAGGTTACAAAAAAAAAGTACTATTTTCTGTTTGATGACGCGAGTTATTGTCCCTAATTCCAGTTTGCGTGTGCTCACTTACACCGTGGTCGGTCATCTTTCACAGTGAGCGACTGACACAGGTATTCACTAAGAGAGTGCCGCCACCAGCGAAATTACAAATTTTTGAGAGTGATGAAGAGCTAGATGTTGAAAAGAAGGTTGCCAAAATGAGGGAGCAAGCTTTCCTGAATGCGTACCACGCAAACTTGGAAGTGCTTAGTCCCTAGCTAAAAAAAGGTCCAACTTTAGTGTGGTGCACTTTGTGCGAAATGGGTTTTAGTTGTACTCATGGAGGGAACGACGACGGCATAAAGCATGTTTCGTTAAAATGGCATTATGCTTGTACAATTGAAAGTGTTCCTTTCACCATTTGGGATAGTTTTGTTGTTGTTGCATCACAGCTTGGAACCCATTTGGCATAAATTCAACACACAGCACAATCTGTAGCCAAAGAATGTGTGACAATGTCACCATTATAAAATAATTCTTTTACAGCACAAGTGTATGTAAGGAAAAGGTGCAGAAATGAAACTAGCTCACTGTGCTTTTGGTACATAAAGTAAAAACAAAGAAAAGTAGCCCACTTTAGTGTACAATCATCAAGATCAGGCATTTGGTTGGAAAACATACGAGTGAGTGAGTGTACTGAAAGAGAGGGAACAGGGGATCAAAGAAAGAAAGGAAATCATACACTATAGCAAGAAAAGCAAGAGATACAGTATAAAAGGAACCGTTTGATGCAGAATTTCTTGGTGACAGGGATAATTTTTACCTGTGTGAAAACACTCCCAGCATCTCTATGCAGAAACACACAACTCAACCTTGATGATAAAATCACCAGAACTAACATTAGTACAGAAAATCCATATCTTTTCATCTCACAAACTGAAGTTATAAGTTACAAGTGGCTGAATGAAAAAAAAAATCATAACAGGGTATGCAGATGGTGAACTGAATGTGGGAAGACTGGTTAACATTTGTTTTGTCTTTGGGACGTTTTTTTTTCCCATTTTTTTTCTTCCAATGTCTAGAGGACCGCATTAACATACAGACCGACCGACACCTGAAATGTTAGTCCTCAACCTGGTCAGACAGTGAAATGTACAGGCAGCAGACCTGCTGAGTAGTTCTCGTCTTTCTAATTGAAGTTGTCGCGCAAACAACGCTTCACGACAAGAGCTAGCCATGGATGAAATTTCTCATGACAGCAGCTCTGAAAAAATCTTGAACTGACAATCTCCCAGTCGAACAGGAGTCATGGAATTGTGACATGCTATGATAAACAGAACAAAACTAAAACACAAGCCCTAAAACATAAAAAAAAAATCTGAAATCAGGAAGGAAGCAGTTACATTTGTCAAAATTGTACGGGGCATATCACAGTCACAGTAGAAGTGCTCATAGGGTGGCAAACGATAGGAGGGAAAGCGCCAAACTGCAAACCTTCTCCAATTCAAATTCAGGAGCGGGGTTGGGGGGGGGGGGGGGGGGGGGCGCACGACGAAAAAGCAAGCCCAAGTGCCAGCCTTCTGGTAGAAAAATTTGGAAGCCAGGGGGTGAAAAAGACAGTTTGGCTTTCAACTGACAATATCTCAACTCCAAACTGCTAGAACACTGAAGAAAATATGACTTCCACAAAAAAATATATTATCCATAAAGTGCCATTCCTGTAAAACCAGCAAATTGTCACTTCACCTTTATTCCTCAATATTTTGAAAACCTTTTCCAAAAATGACCTTTAAATCCTAAATTTTTCAATAAATTTTGAAATTATGGATTCATTTCACGAGGTCTAGGATTTTGGAACCGGTTTTTGAATGAAAACAGGTGAACTGAGAAATTCAGAGGGTTGGCAGCTACAAGACAGGGAGTGGGTTGAGGCCAGGGATGGGTGAGCAGACTGGTGGACATGTGAAAGGCACTGTGAACTGAAAACAATGGAGTCCCTGTCCTAGAAAAATAAACAAACAGGAGAGAGTAAACAATGCAAGCTACAGAAAAACGAGAGACACAGGTAACAGGTGGAGTAGAAAACGGCAAAAGAAAACTGTACAGCAAGCCAACACTGTTAAGGGGTAGTGGAGAATATGGTGATAGAAAACCACGTAGCAAGCCAATCTACATAAAAGAAAGTATCTCTTCTGCAGTGAAACAAAACCACACAAAAAAAGAATCTGAGTCAAGACATCAGCCAAGTTTAAAAAAAAAAAAAAGGTAATGAAGAAAGAACAAAAGACTAGCAAATTATAATATTTTGCTAAGGCAACTATTAAAAGCAGGTCTAACAGCTATTAAAAAAAAACAAAATCACCAGTCAACTCACAAAATCATCTTTTTAATTAAAATTATGAAATAATACAGATCAACAGTGTCAACCTATCTATATTTTGACTTATGATCAGTCATGATTTTAAAAGGAAACCACTCTCGATCAAAATAACAAGTCTGCTCATAAGGTTATTCCTGATAGCCCCAGTATACATCATTTCATATTTTCATGAACGACAGGCTCAACAGGACAAACATACATACATGTGATTACTCGGACAGAACACACACACACATCCATGCATGCATATGCACGGCCACACACAAAGTGTGCAGTGTAACAAACCATTGTCCTCAATTCCACATAAATCACCACCGATTCATTAAACAAGAGGAACTTTTCTTCAGTGTATGTATCTTCATATATATAATCTGACTGATAAATATTAAACAAGAGGAACTTTTCTTCAGTGTATGTATCTTCAATATATAATCTGACTGATAAATATTAAACAAGAGGAACTTTTCTTCAATGTATGTATCTTCATATATATAATCTGACTGATAAATCATTCAAGGTTCAGAAAATGCCGTTTCTTATAGTATGCATCTACAGATTCCCATCTTTTCATGAGGTTTGTGATATATCATTTTTTCATGACGTTTGCGATATATCTCTTCTGTTGACAAGGCAAAGCAAAAGCTAGGCACCATCACCAAAAGCAGCAGGACAGGATGCAGGCTACACCATGAAGCAAAGGGGTCGGACGTCATACACAACTCAAGCGGTTTCTATACCTGGACTGAAGTTTTCATGGTTTGTGGTTTTAGTGTGATGGGGTTAGTGGGTATCAATTCCATGCCAGGAAGCACATCATACAGCCGGCCCTGGGATGCACACAGCACACAGTTCCTTCTGATCATGTTGTACGGCTCATGCTGCTTATACCAAGGTTTACATCCATCATCTAACACAAAGGGTTTATGCTGCTTATACCAAAGTTTACATCCATCAACACTACAGGTTTATGCTGCTTATACCAAGGTTTACATCCATCATCTAACACAAAGGGTTTATGCTGCTTATACCAAAGTTTACATCCATCATCTAACAAGGTTTACTACTGCTTATAGCAAGGTTTACATCCATCATCCAACACTAAGGGTTTATGCTGCTTATAGCAAGGTTTACATCCATCATCTAACAAAGTTTACATCCATCATCTAACAAAGTTTACATCCATCATCTAACACTAAGGGTTTATACTGCTTATAGCAAGGTTTACATCCATCATCTAACACTAAGGGTTTATACTGCTTATAGCAAGGTTTACATCCATCGTCTAACATTGTAAGGTACTAATCAGTCGAAGATTATGGATCTGTACCTGTTTCACAGCAGTTCATGTTACCATAATGGCCAGGCAAAACAACGCCTGAATCTAGCTGACAGATCTGGTTGCTCTTTATTCTTGTTTTCTTTCTTTCTTTGGTGATGCCCTCCTTCCCACAACACTTTGCCTTAAAGATTGCATGCAACACACAATTTCAAAGTGTAATTAATTGTTTACACAAGCAGCCACTGACTTCTTTCCACTCAAGTTGTACTTCAAAAACTGGTTACATAAGACTAAAGAGGTACAGTTCTAGCATCCGTCAGTCTATATTCTAACATCTGTGCAGTCAATCTTCTTCAAGTTTGCAAGCTATTCCTACTGTCATCAATTTTTCACATGGCTTTCTAAAATTTGCAGCAAGATATTGAAATCTTGTTTTGTGAGGTTCTTCATCCTTTCTTTCCACTCTCATCACACACATCACACCCCTTCCCCACCATCATCCACACCCACATCCCACCCCCCTCCCCCCCCCTCCATCACACACATCCCCTCCCCACCACCATCATCACACACATCCCCTCCCCCACCATCATCACACACACATCCCACCCCCCTCCCCACCATCATCACACACACATCCCACCCCCCCTCCCCACCTTCATCACACACATCCCCTCCCCACCATCATCACACACATCCCCTCCCCACCATCATCACACACATCCCCTCCCCACCATCATCACACACATCCCCTCCCACCATCATCAACACATCCCACCCCCCCTCCCCACCATCATCACACACATCCCACCCCCACCACCATCATCACACACATCCCCTCCCCACCATCATCACACACATCCACCCCTCCCCACCGTCATCACACACATCCCACCCTCTCCCCACCGTCATCACACACATCCCACCCCCCTCCCCACGTCATCACACCATCCCACCCCCTCCCCACCATCATCACACACATCCCACCCCCTCCCCACCATCATCACACACATCAACCCCCCTCCCCACCATCATCACACACATCCCACCCTCCCCCCTTCCCACCATCATCACACACATCCCCCCTCCCACAATCATCACACACATCCCGCCCCCCTCCCCACCGTCATCACACACATCCCCCCCCTCCCACCATCATCACACACATCCACCCCTCTCCCCATCATCATCACACACATCCCACCCCTCTCCCCACATCATCACACACATCCCACCCCCCTCCCCACTCATCACACACATCCCCCCCCCTCCCTACTGTCATCACACAATCCCACCCCCTCCTACTGTCACCACACACACCCCACCCCCTCCCTACTGTCACCACACACATCCCACCCCCTCCCTACTGTCACCACACACATCCCACCCCTCCCTACTGTCCCACACACACATCCCACCCCCTCCCTACTGTCACCACACACTCACCCCTCCCTACTGTCACCACACTCCACCCCCTCCCTACTGTCACCACACACATCCCACCCCTCCCTACTGTCACCACACACATCCCACCCCCCTCCCTACTGTCACCACACACATCCACCCCCTCCCCCATCACACACATCCCACCCCCCTCCTACTGTCACCACACACATCCCACCCCCTCCCTACTGTCACCACACACATCCCACCCCCTCCCCACCATCACACACATCCACCCCCCTCCCTACTGTCACCACCACATCCCACCCCCTCCCTACTGTCACCACACACATCCCACCCCCCTCCCTACTGTCACCACACACATCCCACCCCCCTCCCTACTGTCACCACACACATCCCACCCCCTCCCCCGTCATCACACACATCCCACCCCTCCCTACTGTCACCACACACATCCCACCCCCTCCCTACTGTCACCACACACATCCCACCCCCTCCCTACTGTCACCAACACATCCCACCCCCTCCCCACCGTCATCATACACATCCCACCCCCCTCCCCACCATCATCACATACATCCCACCGCCCTCCCCACCATCATCACACACATCTCACCCCTCCCCACCATCATCACACACATCCCACCACCCTCCCACCATCACACACATCCCACCCCCTCCCCACCATCATCACACACATCCCACCACCCTCCCCACCATCATCACACACATCCCACCGCCCTCCCCACCATCATCACACACATCCCACCACCCTCCCCACCATCATCACACACATCCCACCCCCCTCCCCACCATCATCACACACATCCCACCGCCCTCCCCACCGTCATCACACACATCCCACCCCCTCCCCACCATCATCACACACATCCCACCCCCCTCCCCACCATCATCACACACATCCCACCCCCTCCCCAATTCCCCGAATGGGCTGACTGTCCTTCCTGAGCATGCACAGGAAATAACTTTTCCTATTTTTCAACTTCCCTGCTGAAGAGTTTCAGTAATCATAACAGTACCTCTAAGATTTTACAACCAAAAAAGTCAAATTTGCTAACAGTTTTCTTTCCAAAATATTAATTTGCATCTAAATATAATTCACAAAACAGATATCCAAAGAAAGTCTCTTTCCAAAAATATCTTAACATCTCTACAAAATTCTCTTTTTTCTTCTCTTTCTCACCATTCACAAAGAACTAATGGTATGAAATACCTACTGCTCATGTTTTCATTCTCAAGGGTCAATGTCTTCAACCTACAGTGCTTTTTTCTCTTCACCCCAACAAAATCTTGCAAACCAAAGGTTTGCCAATCCAGATCAAGGAAAAATCAATTTTTTTTTCAAAGGGTATTTCCTGCTTAATACCAGACTTGAACCCCTGTGAACTTATTTACTTGACTATGGTCACTTCAGGAATAATAAATCAAAGTTTTTTCCTTACCATTTTACTTTGTTTTGTTTTGTTGCATAAGAAATACAAAAGAAAGAAAAGAAACTATACAATGGAAAAGAGTCAGATTACTACTGAAATAAACAAAAAAAATTTTTTTGACAATATCTCAAAGTTTGAAGATTTGTTGATAAAAAATACATAAATTATATTTCCAGAAAAATATATACCCATCTTCAGCCATCTTTGGCATTTCCTTCTAAATGCAAGTGAAAGGAGCATGTGGAGCCGACACTTTATGAAACCAAGACTTAACCAAGACTTGATAAGGAAAGTTACCAGTACAAAACCGACACTTGTGTGCCAAAAAATAATAAATTACATTAATCAAGAAAATAAATGAAATACATTATCACTGTCTACTGCCTGCCATAATCAAACAAAAGAAAGAAAGGTAAACAGGAGGCAAAGAGAGAGAATGAAAGAGGAAATGTGTGTGTGTGTGGGGGGGGGGGGGGGGGGGGGGGGGGGGAGCAACAAATCAAGAGAGCAATAAACCAAGAGAGAGAGAGAGAGAGAGAGAGAGAGAGCAACAAATCAATTAAGAAGAAATCAAACTGATAAATCAAACTGGTTTTGTGCATATACAGGGAAAAAAAAAGAAGTAAAAACAAACAACAAACAAAGAAAAACACCACCCATGTTTATGCAAAATAAAAATCAGCACAAAAAAAAGCACACAGAAAATTAACTTGAAATAGTCAAATTAGAGTCAAGTTCCAAAAGCACACAGAAATTCACTTGAATTAGTCAAACAAGAGTCAAGTTCCAAACGATGACAAAGTTATCCAATCCTATGTTGACAGGTCAAACAAGAGTCAAGTTCCAAATAATGACAAAGTTATCCAATCCTATGTTGACAGGCTACTTACTGGCTACAGGTGAGAAAACCAGTTGACATACAACTGATAACAAATGAGTACGAAGTGCTTCATCGTTTGTTTGTTTTTTTTTCATGAAGTTTTCGATGGCTTACTCAAGACTGAAACAAGTATATGCAACAGAAATTCACCGATGAAATTCTCCCCTGTGAAGGAAGAGAGAAAACAGCTTGCTTCCTCCACTGAAAGGCAAGCAAGCTAAAAAAGTCACTTGAGAGGATCCAAATACATCGCAAAACTTACAACAAAAGCTAATCTGAATATGGCGAAATCTAAGTGAACCCACAATAGGTTACTGCCTAACTAGGTATGGAGACTAAGTTAGTTCTCAGCTCTTCTAATTTTGCTTTCTTTCTTCTTCTTTTTTTTTTTTTTTTTGGGGGGGGGGGTTAAGTGGGTGGACAGTCTGATAATATGGCAACATTCAATGCCAAGTAAGGATAAAGCATTTGTTTCAACAGGTAAGTTTGAGAAAAATGAAGCTTTTTCCAGTCTCGTCGAAAGTTCTTTTTGACATGCGTTTGCTTTCTCATCCTTTCATTGTTATTGCTTGGCAAGTAAATTTCTCAACTTTGTCTTGGGACTTGTAATCAAATTTACTTTGTCCAATTTTCAGTGACCTGAAAACTACTACTTTTATGGATTCCCATGATCTGTTCAGACCCAGTTATTAATTTATCAACCTTCACTAACTGATAAAACCTGTGATAAGTCTGTGTGCTGATTATCAAGATCACAGTTATAACAATCAGTAATAAAGTTACAGGCATTAATCAAAACTGTAACAAATTTTATCGAACACATCTGACACTGAATAATTCCATGAGCTATATGAATGTCCAGTCAGGCTTGACCTGCATATGAAGTACATTAGTCAATGAGAAAACAAAAGGCATGATACTCACCGCTACGGGATGTCTGCGAAATCCAGCACCGCAAGTGTTGGGCATATACATTCTTGTTCCGCCTGCTCCTCGTGACCCTGCTGCCCCTCGACCACGACCTCGGATCATTCCGCGCAACGCCAGAGCACCTCGCTGGATCCCTCTAAAAATCAAGATACTTGTTAAAATCGTGAATACGATTTGACACGGATGATCTCTTAAATGGGTATGGAATCTCTTAGAGCGTTTATGTTCCAAACAATCAGCTAATATTTGACTGCTGTATGCACACATGGTGAGCTGTGAGGCGACAAACATATCACTAAGCAGTAAGACTTTCAAACATTTAACAGCTGGTGAGTATTCCATCTGTGTGGTCAATCATCGTATCTATGGCTATTCTGAACAGCTGACTATAATGGCAGGAAAAACAGTAATGTTCCTTGCAGGATGCTGGGATTTTGCTGGGATTTTGTGAAAACTCTTTTACTCTGATCTTTTCATCCATCACTGCACCAGTTCCAGAAACTGGAATGAACAAGAACAGCAACTGTAGTATTGACAAGCACTTCTGGACAGGATGCTGTTGATCATGACTACACTTGTGAATAAATTATAGATTTCTACCATTTTATTAATCATTTGCTTTAAGAGGGAGGGGGGGTGGGGTGTAATGCAGAATGATTGCCAATCATGGTCATCTCTCCATATGGCAAGGACATTCACCACGCCAATCATGGTCATCTCTCCATATGGCAAGGACATTCACCATGCCAATCATGGTCATCTCTCCATATGGCAAGGACGTTCACCATGCCAATCATGGTCATCTCTCCATATGGCAAGGACATTCACCATGCCAATCATGGTCATCTCTCCATATGGCAAGGACATTCACCACGCCAATCATGGTCATCTCTCCATATGGCAAGGACATTCACCACGCCAATCATGGTCATCTCTCCATATGGCAAGGACATTCACCACGCCAATCATGGTCATCTCTCCATATGGCAAGGACATTCACCATGCCAATCATGGTCATCTCTCCATATGGCAAGGACATTCACCACGCCAATCATGGTCATCTCTCCATATGGCAAGGACATTCACCACGCCAATCATGGTCATCTCTCCATATGGCAAGGACATTCACCATGCCAATCATGGTCATCTCTCCATATGGCAAGGACATTCACCACGCCAATCATGGTCATCTCTCCATATGGCAAGGACATTCACCATGCCAATCATGGTCATCTCTCCATATGGCAAGGACATTCACCACGCCAATCATGGTCATCTCTCCATATGGCAAGGACATTCACCATGCCAGTCATGGTCATCTCTCCACATGACAAGGACATTCACCACAACAAAAGTGTGTTCAAACCTGCAAGCATCCGAACGCTATTTCTTTTCGTGCAGCTATTAAGCTTCTTATTAGCCAAATGATCAAATTCTGTGAATAAATATGACAAGTTGAAGACATATTTACATAACCGACACTTGAAATTCAATAAAAATGACACAAGACACAATACCTTCCAGCCTGTGGAATCATCTGTCCATAACTGAAAGCCTGTGGAGTGAACGACGCTGCTGCTGCTTCATACCCCTCTAGACCATACACCTAAGAAAGAAAAACATACTAATTCAGTTATTATTTGACATTCAGTTATTATTTGAAATATTATAAACATAAACTGTCAACATATGATAGTAACGAAAGTAAAAACTGGCAAAAATTAACAATAAATCAGTAAAAAAAAGAATTCCCACATGGTCCAGAGTAACATCTCTCACCATCTATCAATTCTTGCCTCCAAACTAATTAGCCCAGTCACTTTAATACTAATAACAGCTTGAAAGAAAGCTAGTCAAGTTTCATGTTTTTCATTTACTCGTACACAGGTGTTTGTTCCTTCTTAACATTCAATACTAAATCACAGCTGCCTTCTCTTCCCGGTTCATTACTTTGGAAAACAAGGCGGATAGCTAGACTCTTTGAGATATTAAATTTATAAACAGTTCTGTCGGTGGCATAAAATGTCTTTTCCCTTCTCTGCAAGGGGCAGACTCAGAATAGATCTTCCTTATCATTGAGAATAATACATGTTCTACACTAGCACTGAATCACACATAAAAATGGAGTTTTGTAGCTTCTTTTAATTAACACAATTTTCATGTCATTCTATGCTATCACTGCTCATTTCCATGATAGTGTTACTGCATCCATGCAGCACAAAACTTTAAAATGATGAAAATAAATAGACCATTAACACAAATGAATCTCCAAAGATTTTCAACATTATTAAGATCCTTCCATTCACTTACTCAGGATACAAGACCAAGCTATGTAACTATCAAATAACAAAACTTTCTCACTTTATTCAAATCATGGTACATAGATTCATTTGCACTCAACCCCCCCAATGTTTGTTTTCCAATAAATGTTCGTTTTCAATGCAAACAAAACAAAATTTATGTATCTAATTGTGATTGTGTAATACATTCGATACTCACTAGCAGCTCATGAGAAATGGTAAAACTAATGCGTACATTGCCCAAAATGAATCATAAAATTTTAAGAATACATGGTTTCTGAAATTCATGTTTGGGCTCACTGTAATCTATAAAAGTAATTTTTGGAGTAAGATGCATTTTTTGTTCTAACGTCAGAATACAGCTCAATTACAATTGAAGACACAAAGAACTGGGAGCATCTTCAATGCTGCTACCATAACTACCTAGCTAAAGGGCAGATGATGACATGCGAAAAAGAGAATAAACAAGAAAGTACAAAAACCAACATGTACAAAAGTAACTAAACAAAACTTGATTTTCATCGGAATGAACTTAACACAAATTACAAATACTGCCAAAATTCCATTTTCAAAAATTTTGCAGAATATGCTGTGAATATCCAAACCAAGTGCAGATGAAATTAAAAAATAAAACAAATTCATCAGTGTACTATATCGTTTGGTAGTATTTGCTTTTCATTACGGATGGTCAAGCTTTTGCCTACTGGTCATTCGGTCAGTAATAACAAACTTTCTAATTCTCCTACTGGGGGTCTGGTCAGTAATAACAAACAGGCTCTGGTCATTTTGACATGCCACAGAAAACACCATTATCTCGCAAGCTCAAAAGGCTTTGCTGTTTGTGAAGCATTTTCTACTGGAAATAGTGGATGCTCTGATGCCTTGCATCTTCCTCAATGATCCTGATCTGGAACAAGTACTCTAATGTTCAATTCAGAAAGGCTCATGGAAAAGACAGGCTCCACTCTTTTGTCTTTGTGAAGGCAGCTCTAAATCCGATTGCCTAAATCAGTTCAGCTTTTTGATCTTTTGACAGATCAACAATCAGATTGTTAGTGTTACCCATTTCGTCTACCTAAATCAGTTGAGCTTTTTGATCTATTGACTGATCAACAATCTGATCTGTACCAGGATTTATAGTAAACACTCTCACATACCTGCCAACCCCTTATCAGACTTGGAGTTATTCTTCCAAAAACTAAGAGGAATGTCTTATGTGGAAAGGAATCTATATGCAACATCCCAAACTGAAAAACTTTTCTTTGCAATTCCTAAAACTTGGTTTCCTTGTATATTTTTCCAGCATTTATTAAAATTCACTTTCTGGTGCCTGTTGAGGAGTCCCCCCTCCCCAATCATTTCTACTGCAGTCTCTATACCACAATGTCGATGACTGTACTGGTTTTGCAATTCCATACATTTCATTTTCTTCTTTTTTTTTTACATTAAAAAAATAGTTACTTTCTGGTATCGTGTGTGTGTGTGTGTGTGTGTGTGTGTGTGTGTGTGTGTGTGTGTGTGTGTGTACTAGATTAAGCAATACAAAAAAATTTTCTTTTTTTTGTGTGCACTCTTGAGCAAAAGTTCTGTATGATGCCAACTGCATTTTTTGGGGTCAGACAGAGCAGGGGAATGGAGTGAGTCCCAGTGGGATGAATTACACTGAAAATCGAGGTTGGCAGGTCTGTTCTCAAATCACAAATTTCTTTCTGAAAGACTAAGGCAAACAAAATATGACCGTGAAATGTTTGGGTTTTTAATTCAAGCAACATGCACTGATGGTTTTCACAGCAGCTTCTACTCATTTGACTAATGTGGGATACCATAGCTTGCTGAACGGCCAGTGCCTCTAACAGCTGCATCTTTACATTATCTTCTGCATCCTGAGAACAGCAATGCACATGGCATATGACAAAAGAATACAAATACATAAAACACAGAAGGTACACAAACATTTATGAGCATCCATTTTGTGCCCAGTTACCAATCCTCGAACAGAACCAAATTTCTGTAGATTTCAGACAAATTTCTATCACTGCTTATTAACTTGAAAACAAATCAAATCTGGCATATCAAACCTGAGAACAAAATAAAGTGAATCCAAAAGCTCTGAATAAACACACTGATCAGTTAAAGTTTTCATGATGCCATATTAACTCAAGAACAAAATCAAAGCAAGCATGCCAAACTCCAGAACATAGCCAACTGAAATCAAAAGCTCTACTGTTTCACTTACTACAGTAATGATACAGTTAGTTATTTAACTTTTTTTTTTAAATGTTGTCTTGGACTAATAATGCTGATCAGGTGGAAAAGATATCGCACTATTCACAGACAGAATTTATGTCCAAGTCATCATATCATCCAGTTGTATGATGACTTTGCTTTATTTCTTTTTTCTTTCTTTTCTGTTTTGTTTTGTTTTGTTTTTCTGGGAGCAGACTTGGGAATCTGAGAGAAGAAAATAGATTAAGCATTTAAAACAGTAAAGTGACTAAAAAAAAATGACACAGAATACTGAAGCAGTTGCAAGATCTTTACGGCCCAAATCCCTACAGTACTTCTACAGTAAAGGCTAGACTACATAGGAGTAAGCCACAGAACAGGAAATGATGCAAATCAGAAAAAGTGACGGACATTAGTAAAATGGTGACACATAATTTTTAGGGTTCTATATACCATGGCTTCTTATTCAATCGCACCCCCACTCCTTTCCTTCTATGCATTTACTTGTAGTGTACTGCTTGACAGACAGACATCTTCAGAAGCTTCTTATAACTTCCTGACCAACGAGCTTCTGGTAATCAAAACACTGTTGTTTGCACCCCAAATTAGCCACATGACCAGGCAAGCCAACAACAATTTCTCTTCTCATTGTCTATTTCATTTTCTGTTAAGTTATAATCTGACATGAAGAGGGAAGATAATAAACAGAACATGGATTTAATCCCCATCTAGGATCCGGCATGCACCTTAACAAAATCTTGTTGAGCCTGAACTACTGCGCATGTTTAATCTCACAATGCAAAAAAGCCTACCACAAACGATTTTCTGTTTCTGGATTTTTAGCTTACACCGACATGCTAACAGCCCCTCAGAATGTGATGACCATACAGCATTTCATTTCCTTCCTCCTCTTATTAACGCTCCTTTGCTTGAAAAAGAAAAAGGCGATGGAGACAAAGAGTGCATACTATTAAAAGGCACAAACTGACCCAGACTCGTACCTATGCAAGCGACATGAGAGGTGAAGTGGCAACAGATGAAACTGGGTGTATCTTCTCCATTCATATGGATGTCATTCAGAGGGAGAAAATAGAATCATACTATAGCACATACAGAACTCTTGCCATTCCATTTCCCCCCATAATAAAACATGCCATACAAACATAAACAGCTACCATTATCATAAACGTCATCAGTAACGACAACTACTGCAACACCAACAGCAGAAAGTAAGGAGTTTCAAATCTTGGTAGCAACTTCATTTCACTAACTTCATTTGTGACATTTCCTGCAACTATGTAGAATATACATTGCGTAATACGTCAGCTGTAGCTTACAATTTCTTTCCTGTATTTCTATGCACCATTGATGGTCTCAGCACTTTGCTTTAGATCACAATTATACAAAGATTAATTATCATTCTTGAAGCTCAATCATCACTTCAAATTACCATTAACTTTTCAACAACACTTTTCTTCCTTTCTTTTTGTTTTAATTTCTCTAACAGTCATTTTACTATCAAATTAACTGTTCAAGCAAACACAACACACACTGAACCACCATTTTACAAAAATTGCCATAAAAATATTGGAAGTAAAAACTGCATCAAATTGTGTGTAAAAATCTAGCAGTGAAAGCTGTTGTCTTCTAAGAATGCATCTGAATGTTGCTGATTTTTAAAACTGAAACCTGTGGTCACAAACCTTAAGCAGGAGAATCAGGAATTGTTTCTTTACTAGACAAAGCATGACATTAGGTTGTTGGTCATCTAAACACTCCAGCCCTGATGGGGCCCTTTGCGGTCGGCTGGGCTATAAGCAACATTATCTTATCTAAACACTCTGTAACTACATTTGACTGCAACTACATTTGACTGAACTGTGTACACACCTATACAGCCTACACTGTTTTGAGACAATAGATTTCCCAGTGCCTAGTTAACAGTGAGTAACTACATTGTCCACAATCACACTATGGCAGGTCCCCCTATCACCAGTCAATGTCACTCTCAACAGAGTTGAAAAATTTTTCATAGCTTTCAAGGCTTGAATCAAAGCACCTTGCCAATGGTAGCTACTTTCACTCCAAACAATGTGTCACAATATTCTAAGCTTTCGGGACAGCCAGGATGAGAACAAAATGTTGGGTCACTCTTAAAGCAGACAAAAACAGAAAAAGACAGGCAAATTGGTAGTCTGAAGGTTCATACCTTACCTATCATGATTGTTCACATTTTTTATTTCAAGTCGTATACTGCTTTAATACACAATCCATGAAATGTTTCTTATTGACTGCAAGTCAGTATACTGCTTTAATACACAATCCAAGAAATGCTTCTTAAACAAATTACATAATGTATGAGATGTTCCAAGTCAGGGACAATGGCTGGATATGGTAAGAAGGGGAATATCAGAATACACTACACTATAACCCACCTGAAAGCCCCTCGTCTTGGCCAATCGTATATCACTCTTATCAACAGGCTTGGCCAGGACAACTTCTACCTGAGATCCTTCCATACTGCTCCCTGAAATATTACATGATCATGCAGTGTCAACTGGAATGCAACTGGCCAAAACATAACTAGACACAGAAAACAAAGTGTAAATTTACACCTATCTGACAAACAAGACAAACAGCCTACTTATTTCCTACAAATTCAAGAGTTTTGCATTTTCAAGTAAGCAAGCATTGCCTTTGCACTATTTGGTGATTTAAATATTTTGTCTCCTTTTCAGTAACATTTAAGTTCATCTATACTACATAATATGAAGGAGAAAGGAAATGTTAGAAGTGGTATTATGAGGGAAAAAGCAAGAAATGTGGACTAAACAGAAAAAAAGCAAAATTCTGATTCCAACCATACAACACTGAACCAGTCATTACAGAGGGAAAAAAATATCACAGTATGGTTAAAACCTACAGCCGGCCAGCACACTGGAAAAGGTTAAAGTATGGGACCCATAAACCCACCCCAGCAGGACATGACTTCGAATAACTTTTGTGACACATGGAAAACCATTTGATTCATGGAGTCTTGACTGTTGATGTGACCAGAAAACATACTCTTTCAAAAATAATAAATGCAGGAAACTTGGACCAATTATCATGTTTGAGTTGAACAGATACATGACAGACAATGTGATTTGTAAGCAATGTTGTATGCGCACCACTATCAACTGCTGTCAGTGAGCTTTTTCATTAGTGACAGATCTTATTCAGCCACACCTGCTGCATCATACCATCTCTGTCTGGAAAAAAACTTTTTTTAAAGCAATCATGATGAATGCAAACACACTGATCAGCTGTGATGTGCATGCATGGGTGACTGTGCGCCATGTGAGCGTGTGCACACCCATAAGGGAGCAAAAGAATTTTGTTCAGTATGCACACTCTTTCTAAGCCACTCACAGACCACAAACACATCAATGTTTTCAAACTATCATCATGGCAGATATTCTCAATTATGCCAGTGTCATTTAAACGTGCCAAGAAACAGGAAGCAAACTGGATCTGCAAGTTGACTCATTTTTCAAGAGGTGGGTAAAAGAATTTTGTACTGCTTCCCGTGTCGTGTTGAGAATTAATTCCTTGTAACCATGCAACTAAGTCAAACTTGTTTTACCATCTAGCATGGTATTTTGACACACAAATAATATGATGCTGGACAGAACTAGCAAACTGGATCATGTAAACTCAACAACTGTGTTATCCAGACACAAACACTCCTGTGTGCATCTTTGGAAGAATTCATGTACAATGTCACAGACAAAAATAGTGTACATGTTTCACACATCAATGAAACATATTTTAGTTGTTTGAAGGATCTAAAAAGTAAGATTGTGAATGTGTGTGGGTATCAAGATAACAATTTTAACATTCACATACATATGAACTACAATAATAAAAACTATGACCTGCTAAAAAAATGTATTCAAAAGAATATTTGTTCTGTTCTTAGACCAACCATATCTGTGTGCATGCATGTGTGCGTTCATGAGCGCGTGTGTGCACATGTGGGGGTATGACCAAGATTCCAGTACTCTGGGTGTGTGTGTGTGCATGCGCATACATGTGTATGACCAAGAGTGCCAGCGGTGTATAGTGTGGGTGTCCATGTGTGCGCACTTGCATGTGCATCTTTGTGAGTCAACATTTGTATATCAAATGTTCAGTTAAGTCACGCTTCTTAGGCTTTTAGCAGTTTTGAGTTTTGATGACATTATGTCCGAAAGTGTGGAAGCGTGCAGGTGTGTGCATGTATGTGAACAAGTGTTGAGAAAGGAAGTTTCATTACTAAAATTCACATAAACGTGTCTAGCCACACATACAAATTACAATAACATTAACAATCGCTCATAATGTGCCCGTGTGTGTGTGCTCATAATGTGTGTGTGTGTGCGTGTGCGTGTGTGTGTTGAGCATGTGTAAGCTGTTGAGCATACATGTAAAACTACTGAATGTGTGTGGGCACGAGTGCGTGCATGCCAGTGACTAAATGCCTATTACTGTATTAGTGTCAGCCTGTGTGTGCATTGTGTCAGAGACAGAGAGAGAGAGAGAGAGAGAGAGAGAGAGAGAGAGAGAGAGAGAGAGTGAGAGAGAGAATGAGACAAGAGATACGATCAAGACAGACAGTACTCTGCAAGTGCGTTTCTGTGTTTGTGACCAAGGCTGAGAATGAATCAGTGTGCCTGCGTGTAGTGTGTGTGTGCATGTGTGTGTGTGTGTGTGTGTGGAGAGAGAGAGAGAGAGAGAAGAGAGAGAGAGAGAGAGAGAGAGAGAGAGAGAGAGAGAGAGAGAAAGTGTGCATGTGCACATGCATGCGCATGCATGTGTGCAAGCATGCCTATGCTCTCAAGCATGCATGTGCCTGTGAGCAATTCATTTTGTGTATAGCCTAGCTGACCAGCCGCACCATATCTTGGCTGTCACCTCATCACAGTCACGAGTACCGATATAACAATACCAGTGTGAGCAAGCGAGCGAGCGAGCGAGCGAGAGAGAGAGAGAGAGAGAAGACAAGAGAGAGAGAGAATATTTCTGCTTTAAAAGTCACACAGATCTGACTCGCACGACTGACGAATGGAAAGTAAGAAACACAGCTACATCTATTTAATTGTTTCTCTTTATCTTATATCATTCTACACACAAGTGAGCGAGTGAGCGAGTGTGTGTGTGTGTGTGTGTGTGAGTGTGTGTGAGTGTGTGTGTGTGTGTGTGTGTGTGTGTGTGTGTGTGTGTGTGTGTGTGTGTGTGTGTGAGTGTGTGTGTGTGTGTGTGTGTGAAAGGTAAGAAACAAATCTACATCTATTTCATCATTTCTTTTTATTTTAAATCAATCTACACACGAGTGTGTGTGTGTGTGTGTGTGTGTGTGTGTGTGTGTGTGTGTGTGTGTGTGTGTGCGCGCGCGCATGCATGCATGTGTATGTGCGTACGCTTGCGTGTGTATGCGTGTGCGCATGTGTGTGTGTGTCTGTAAATGTAAGTGTGGGGGTGGGGGAGGGAGAGAGATGGGGGGGGGGGAGAGCAAACATACCAAAGTCTCTCTGATAAGGCTTTTAGCACTTCTAAGTTCTGATGATTGTGTGAGTGTGTGCGTGTGCGTGTGTGTGTGTGTGTGTGTGTGCATGCGCATGTGGGTGTGTGTGAGTGAGAGAGAGAAAGAGAGAGAGAGAGAGAGAGAGAGAGAGAAAGTGTTCGAGTAAACTATGTGGGTGATTTTGTACCGAGAACAGAGACTAAGTACACACAAGAAAAAAAAAAGAAGTGGGGAAGCGAAGTGCATTTTGTCATCACAAAAAAGAATCCACCGATAAAAATACTGAACAACAATTATGCCACCATACAATATCTACAATCCTTTATCTGTCCTTTTAAATGCCCCTGAGGTCTACACACTGAAGTGGGTCATATTTGGTGCATTGGGGCCAAGTGTGTAGCAGCCTATCAACTCCAAATGGGCGAGCTGGCTTCAGAGCTGACCTGGCAGACAAACCACCTTGACATTGGCTCACAATTCAAATATTTGCCAACTGATAACAGGACAGGCACCCCAAGTAACTGCCACGACTGTGTTCATTTGTCCTTTACTGCATAGCTAGGAGTCTAGATAAGTCGTCATGGCCAAGAGAACGCAAGCTGATACATGTAGTTGAATGCATTTAGGTTTCGTCTCGGACCTGATAGCAGTATTTTTCACACCAGGTCCTGGTTCGTAAATTCAAGTACAATGTAAAACTGCTATGTTGCTTGAACACAGAGCGACTGCCCCACAATGGAATGTGTGGGTTTTAAAGGAACATAAAAAAGACACAACATCTTGACTGCATTTGCTCTACTGATAGTCTGTAGTTGGGAAAAAACCAAAAAAAATGAGGATGTTAAAAATCAGCAGCAGTGAAAATAGTGTATGTACTTTACAAAACAATTCAAAACATAATTTACAACAACTACAAAAATTCTTTTTTTTAAAACACCTTTTTCATAGTTTGTGACTATGTTGTATGGTATATGACAGGATTAAAATAAACTTGCGAAAGCAGAAGTTAGTTAACCCTGGTTTTACCAAGAAACATACATAGTATCACAGAGCTCTTATCACAGAGCTCTTGATGCACATAATTTGAAGGCAAAGTTACGAGTCTTTTTATCACAGATATCACTATTTCACAGTATCATACATATAAATCACTATTTCACAGTCTTAAAACACACAACTTATGCAGAGACAGACAGACAGACCGACAGACAGACAGACAGGCATTGATGATAAGAGAGGCGAGTAGCTCAAATGAATTGTTTTACAATTATAACCCTCACGGGAGTTATCAGAAACATGATGAACACTTCTTTTTTTTTTTTTTTTTTTTGCTGTCCAATCTTCTGTGCAACCTCAGTGGCAGTGCACCCACGCCGCTCATTCCAACATCACATCCACAGCCGCAGTCACATCAGTCCTGTCACAGCCCTGGAACCGGCAATTCACTGGGCGTGTCAATGTCAAGAGGCAACCCACCGGAGGAGACACTGCACTGCTGCCGAGTCACTCTGGTGGTGCTCAGAGGCGCCTGTCCTGACCCAACATACGCAGGACACCACTTACTAAACCTCTTACTCATGACAATAATAGCTTAGTCGCAGAACCAGTGTGTGCGAGTTCTCCCTCCGGTGGGCGCCACCTTGTCCATCCTACGACAGCCCCAATGGACTCACCGATACAGGTGACCACGACGGAACCAAACCAAGGCCACAGACATGGAGAGGACATCGTTCCTGAGGTCACCATGAGAGCAGGACATGAAGGGCCAGAGAATAAGAATTTTTTTATGCTGATTAATGAAAATGAGGATGATGAAGATGATGCTACAGATTTCCATTCCGGTCTGAGACTGCATGACAGGGCTGTACTCTACGCTTCCTTTCAGAATATATCCCGGCGTCGACCAGGCCCGAGAGATACAGACTCTATCTGCAGTGTTGGTCAGGAAATTTGAGCAACTCTCTCAGAGATGCATCCATTAAGTGGATGAAACTCGACTGTGTGGTCCCAGTCTTCCCAAATGAGCCCGTAGCAAACTCGACTCTGGGTAGGAGCCGTCAGCGCAGAAAAATCCTACTTGACCGACAGGAATCGAACCACGACCTCCCAGCCGGAGTCTGCGATGCTAACCACTCCGCCATGGCGGCTGGTATGACGAACACATTTTATGAAATGCATGCACACACACGACACACAAAAAATAAATTTTACTTACCATTTGTTGCATCCATGGCCTTCAGGGCATCTTCACGGCTCCGGAAGTGTACAAACGCATAGTCCCTGATTTTTTTTCACTCTCTCGATTTCACAGCCGCCAGCAGCATGTGAGAAATAATCTTTGAGAGACTCCTCTGTCGTTGTGAGCATTAAATTCCGGACGTATAAGATTTTTACCTGAAACAGAAAAGGATGTAAACTAGGCCTGCCATCAATCTGCATCTCATAGTTCAGTAAGTAAACAAACATTTTACAGCTGGCTAAATCTGAACTTTGAATACAAACCACACAAATCATTTAAACAAAACAGTTATCTGCAAAATAAAACAAGACAAACCTATCAGCTGATAAACTTTCAATTTCAATTTTTTCTTTTTACAGAAGATTAATTAAGTCAACAAAAAATATACCGGCTCAACTATATCAACTATTTTGTTTAAGCTTTTTCTTTAATTTTATGTCATTACCAAAACCTGTTTAGCAGTTAGTAACAACACAAAGCAATGTCTTATAATACTAAAACATTGACTGTATGCAGCTCAGCATTGCATTGCAAAAAAAAAAAAAAAAAAAAACCCTGTTTAAACCCTGGAGGTTATTAATGCTCCTATGTCCTCTGTATCCTTTTTCCCTCCTTGTTGCTGACGCCCCCCCCCCCCCCCCCCCCCCCCCCCGTCTCCTTTTCCACTACATTTAGAGATGGTTTCTGGCTTCAACATTGCTCAGTTCTGTTCACAATTTCCCCAAGAATACACAGCATGCCCTAACACAACCACATTCTGGTATCATGTTCCAGTCCAGAACCTGCAGTTGATCGTGTTGTCACAAGGCAACTCGCCAGGGATGACACTGCATGCTGCTTAACCACTTCGGTGTCGATCAGTGGTGCTTCTTTTGTCCTAAGCCAATGTGTAAGACACTATCTGTTTAGCCCATGAGCAATGATTATACTTTCCTGGTTTTTTAAAGTACCATGCATTGAAGATACACGGGACAAGAAATTCTACAACTGAATATGCAAAGGTTTCTTGGGAAGGTCTGTAATGTATGCAATGCCCCCACTTGTGCCAATGGTAATCAGACATGCACTCTATCTCTTGAATGTTGAGAACTGGATGTCAGTCGCTTGGGAGTTCCACCAAAGTACCTCCAACTAGCTAAGAGTCTCCTCCCAGACAGTTCGAGTACAGCTGGACTAGCTGAGGATGTGGGAAGTTGCATTGTAGCATGGGCAAAAGCCAGGCATGAAAGTGCTGGAGCCGAGGGTTGGCAGGAAATGCCCAAGGTTGCCTCCGGAGGTTCAGGCAGAGGGAGGCAAGTGTGGAACAAGACACATCAAACAAGGTTTGAGAGTCAGGACTGGGCTAGCTCCCTCTGACAAAATGAGGCAGGGTCTCTCGAATCACTCCATTCTGACGACTCTGTGGTAAATCGGGAATGGACAACAAAGGCATCAGTTACCAGTCTATCCAACACATGGACAGTATATATAGGTCACCATGCCTCTGGACAGAAACTGGGGAGATGTAGGCAGGGCAGTGCTTTTTGAAGCGTGTGACAACAGACCCAACATGGGTGTGAACCATACAACCCACACAGATGGAGGATGTTCCTGTTGGGAGTCCACTGTGTGTGGAGGATTGTGGAGAACTACACAGGAGTCAGCTAGGCTACAGTAACTCTCGGCATATGTCTTCCAGTGGAGGTCATCCCAACACATGGCACTAGTGTGGAACTTCTGCCTAAAGGAAGAGGTTGACAGAGTGAAACCCCCCTCCCTCCCTTTGTTCACATAACAATTCAGCCTAGTACTGTACTTGAACTTCAGGTGTACTTCCCTGGGGTTTGCTCCTGGAAAGTGATGAACGAGCATCTCGTGTCTTCTAGGGTTGTTGATATGGTTATCAACCTCCTTTGGGGCCAAGGTCCCTTAAGTGAGCAAAAATTCCATTCTTTTGCCTCAACCCAGCTGAATGCACAATTGCAGAAACGTCTGGTGTGTAGAAAGGTGGGAGCACCCCCAGCTGGGCTTCACTGTGTCTAACCACTTTTTTGTTCATGCACTGAAACCATGGACCTAGTGGGATGAGGCAGACCCCTAGGCAGGTTTGTTGAGACCAAAATGCCCAGCACTTGCATTTGACGGATATTTGACCACCTGTCCCAGGAAAATGATAAGAGCCATAAACTGGAAAATCCAAAAGAATGGAGAGGGGCTGGACTGTAACCACCTGGGCAAAGCTGAAGAGAAGGGCCTAGAATGGGAAAACTCAACTGTTCCATTCAAACCTCCAATATTGTTGATGCACCAGGTGAATTGAGGATCTGAAGGTAAGCATCTTCAGTTCCATGGGGGATGGTCAATCCCCTGATAGGATGGACATTCTGATCTGGTAGTGGGTGTCTATGGACATTTGATCTGGGAGTGGGTGTCCTTCCAGACAATGGCGTTCAGCAGGAAGAGTTGTGAGGCCAGGGGTAAAAGGTCAAAAATTTGACCACCCACTCTTGGGGATAAATGTGCAGCTGTAATTAGAATCCGTTTGAGGGATGAAGTAGCCCACTGACTGCTTCTGTGAGAGTGAGGTCTTGAAATTTCTGCCAAAGGATATTCTCTTCCCGGGGAAAAGGGGGGGGGGGGGGGGGGGGGGAGGGGGGGGCCCGGAGTCCATCAAGGTTCAAGTGTATAGAACGCAAGTTACCCTCCCACTGGAGTGGTATCTTTCTAACCCCCTAAACTATCCACAGTAGAGTTCCTTGGGGGTGATATCTTTCTAAACCCCTAAACTATCCACAGGTAGAGTTCCAATCACTGCCACGCTGGGCATGGCCAGGGTGGGGGTGGGGTCAGTTGCCTGTGGATATGCTGGGTTACTTCCGGCATGTGGCCTGTAGGATGGAGTGGCAGTCAAAGTTAGCACAGGCCTATCTGACCGAACCTAAACTACAAGTTGAGAGTGGAGTGCTCCCGTTCATTTGTCATAGTAGAACTGGGGCCCCTTTCTTGCATTTAGAGTTGGACTTGCAGCCTTGGAGGGGAACAATGTAGCCTGCCTCCAGGGCGGGCCATGTGGGTGGATGTCTGTGAACCCTGCTCGCATAAGCAGCAGCTTCCCTGACTGCCTCAGCCCTGTGAGAGATGAACAGACAGCATAATCCCTAAAGGACTGGAGGTGGTCCAAGATTACTCTCAGAGCAGACTGCTGATCACTTGCAAATTTGTTTTTAAGAAAACCAATATCTTCAAGGCCAGCAGGGTGTAAACTATAGTTTTGGCTGCACCATCCATTGCAGCTGAAAGGTGTCTCAAGATCCTGTTGACAAAGGTCTATAAAGAGCTGCCAAGGTCTCCAAAAAAAAACCTATTTTCATTTTGACATTTTCAGGGTAGCATTCCAAATTGAAGTGTAGCATATGTCTACTGACTACAGATCTACACTGTCTCAGTTTTGTTTAAGCTATCATAAAGTCCATGAAGCATGTATCATAGCAAATTGTTAACATTGTTGTTTTGGGGCGAAGCATTTTGTCACAAGTGTGGCAGCTCAGTACCATCAATGAAACTGTAGCATTGTCACGACCGACCCCTGGAGGTCTGCCCTGACAGGATTGGTCTAGATGGGAGTGAAGGGAGTGACTGACCTCACAGCGCCTCGCAAGAGACCACACAAGAAAGATTACAAAACAACACCCCATTTATTCACACCAACACACACAATCACAATTAAGCATTCCAACACACACAACATGCACAATCACAAGCAAGCATTTCAACACACACGACGCACACACAATTAAGCATTCCAACACACACCACATGCACAATCACAATCAAGCATTTCAACACACACGACATACACACAATTAATCATAAATAAGCATTTCCAGCACCCATCCCTTTCCGTGTCTCATGTAGTTCCCCCACACCCCTGCCTCTCCAAAGTCCACTGGGAGCACCCTGACGCACCAGGTGCCCCAAACCGGGTCGGTTCTTGAACGGAGTGTCCTTCGATGCCGACACCACTGACACACACAACATACGCCCAAATCGCACGCCACAGAGCTACCACACCGGTCACATGGGCTGTTTGAAGTGCGAGGACGGTGGAGAGCGCATCCCGTGGGACGAGGTGTTGTCGCTGGAGGTCCCGGACAGGGATCAGGACCGTCCGGCAAAGCCCACGTGCTTCTCCACCAGCGCGCGGCCCCAACCAGTGTGCGGCCCCAACCAGTGCGCGGCCCCAACCAGTGTACGGCCCCAACCAGTGCAGGCTCCGGGTGAAGCCCCCGGGAGGAGGGAAAACGGAACTGGGAGGAAAGAAGAAAGGGTACTGGAACCCCGCAGTCAGTACAGTCTGGCATATGCTGTCAAATCCTAACAGCCCCTCGCATGATGGGCGAGGGGAGGCTTGCGAACACATCAATATCACCAGCCCAACACAGACCCGAGGATAACACAGTAAACAAACCAACTGAGGAATGTTCGCTAAAGGTCTCCTCACACGAAGCAGGTAAGATTACATTCACAGGCTAAACACATGGATAGAAAAATTGTATATTCATCCTTCCCTCATTCACGTTCAACATTTTCCTTTCTTAGGAACTGAACTAATACAGCAACCATCACTTTATAACTGCCACCACATTTGCAAATAATAATTCAATGGCACAATTATCACATTTTATAGCAACATTTCAAAACGACACAATTCTCCAACCACGCATCCAAACGACTAATCATGCGTACGCACGCTCGCAAACATAAAACTCGTTCTCCTTGCACACACAGACGGTGGCCGAAGAATAAGAGTCTGGCGATGTGACAGGGGCGGACGAGCGAGACCAAGCAAGTTCCAACCCTGAATCACCAGGTTCTCTCCCATCCCCACCGACTACCGCATCACCAGATGCATAAAAAGGAGAAAGACTTTAAGATATAATTTTGACTGGCCAGGTTAAAGATTGAATTAACCAGAAAAAGTGGTCTCAAACAATATTTCTTTTACAATTTTGAAAACCAAAAGAAACTGCGCAAAAGAGAAGAATAGCCGGCTAACAACAAAAAAAAAACAACAACAAATAAACCACGAAACCGATGCTTACCAGCTACCCGTGAGTGACCCAAAGTGGCGGGTCAAGCGACTCTCTGCCCTCTGTCCAGTCGATAGGACCAGCAGAGCAGATGCGGAAAAGATGACGTGATGTGATGTCCCTCCCCTACAGGCCGACTGTAGGAATGAAGGTACCGACCGTACCTTCGACGAAGTGGTGTAGAACCAAAACCGGAGCAGGCGCTCCCAGAGACATCTTCCGCTCGAGTTAAGAGAAAAACCTGCCTCAGCGATGGCAGCCAACATGCCACGCTACGTCACAGTGAGCATACCTCAAGCCTAAGAGGAATGATGCACGTGCGACAGATAAAAAGACAGGAGAGAGGCCGATAGAGACAGCCATTAAAGCGAAAGGTACCAGCCACCCGTGAACCTGCAGGATGATTGCACGGGCAGTGGAATTAGAGAGAGAGAGAGAGAAAGTAAACCTAACCTGAGCTGAACGACATTAAGGTGCAAACGCACTACAAACCACATTAAGGGACGGATACACGACAACAGCAACGACAATAAATAAATGAATAATTCCGCCACCCTAGACGGGTCAATCGTCGTAGGCCTCGGACAAACTCGTGACAAACCCCCCTTCTAAAAGCATCTGTTTCTCTGAGATACAGTGCTCCTTTGAACCTTGACGCATGTGCAAAATCACAACAATGGGACCGAACCCAACCCTCTGTAATCGACAGAGTACGAAAAATCCAATACAACCGTTTCACGATAGAATTGCACAGGGAGATACATAATACTACATTTATCAAACAACTAAGCAAACCTTCCAACAATAAAAGTAGCAATCCGAATCAGTGTGATTCACTACCGTTAACATCACTGAAGTGAAAACTGTCACTACACCTGATACAGAGACAAAAGGGGATATAACCCTGGTTGAGGGGAAGTGTCCCTCTGACTGATTTCACCAATGTGCTGACTACGGAGCTCGGCTGAGATAGTCAGCATCCGTATTGCTGGAACCCTTGATATGGCGAAAATGACTCTGCAGTTCCACTGCCTAACTCATGAGTCGATGACTGGACTGGCCGGATCTGGTCCAGGCACTGGAGAGGATGATAATCGCTCTCCAGTACAAACTTCCGGCCGTACTTCTTCTTGGGTACGCCCTGGAACTCTTGGCATAACCTGTGCCGTTGATCTGTCTGAGCTGAGGAGAGGTTTGAAACCAAAGCAAACATCCTGCCACGACTCCTCCTCGACGAGAGGAACAGTGGGGATGTCCTGAGCCACCGACACGGCGTGCTCATCGCCACTCTCCACAACGACAGGGGTGAATCCTGCCTGGCACCGAGTTCGTCGCACGTACGCCTTCAGGAGGTTGGCGTGATACAGGCGTTCCTTGCCTCGCACGCGAACCCGATAGTCCCAGTCACGAGGTTGCTCTGCACACAGGCGACGCAACATCTGCTTCAACGTCCCATTAAAGCGCTCGACAAGGCCATTGGCCTGCGCATAATAGGGTGACGTTGTCCGTTGGCAGACATCGCAACTGCGGCAGTACTGCCTAACCTGAGAATGCATCCCCGGCCAGAAGAAATCCTGTCTAACTCGCTCGAGAGTCCGCTTTGAGCCCATATGACCTGCCATGGGTGAATCATGGGCCTGCCGGAGAACAGATTCTCTCAAGCTTTGGGGAACGACTAGCTGCTTGGCCACCCTATCTGCCTGAGTGAAAACCCTAAAGGATCCCCTTGTGGAGCTTGAAGCTCACCTTGGCGTGTCGGGCAGACTGAGCGGGACGATCTACCAGTTGTCGCAGGCGTTGGACATCCAAGTCCCTGGCCTGAAGACGGACCATGGTAGCAGAATCGGCCCTTGCCAGAACCTCGTCGGAGATCGGCTGAAGAACGGGACGCAATTCCTGCTCCTGCTTCTTAGCTTTGGCGCGTGTGGTAACTCCCACACACGCCTGTACGGGCAGATCCGTAGACACAGACTGACTGCGTCCGTCCGCAAAGGTGATAGTATTCCCTATGAGAAGGGAATACATAGGTCGCTCCACCGCGATGGCCCACACTTCGCCACAGAAGTAGGGGGGGAGACAGGAATGAGTACAGAAGGACGGGTGGAGGTAAAACCAGCCTCACCCGCACACATCGTAACTGGCACCCCGCTGAGCCTCAGGGAAACCAAATCCTTATCCACAAAGATCGTTGATGCTCCCGAATCCCTGATGGTGTCGACCAAGGAAGAACCAACAATAGAGAGAAACACTGGGCACTCCGTACCACCAGAAGCTGGGATGGAACCCACGTTAGCCGAGGCACGAGGACGCTGGAAAGAACTAGCCCCATGACTACCGGCGGCTTTAGGACAATCTTTCCTAATGTGGCCGGGACGACCACAAAGAAAACACAGTCGGGTGCTGAGGTCCCCGATGAACTGCCTGCCTTGTTCGACCCGCTAGCACCGTCGGCGCCCTATTGCCACTAAATCCTGTGGGGGTCTTCCTGTCCGTATCTGGGCGATGCCCATACGCTCTACGGCTTCAGCAAACACCTCAGCGGTCTGAATCGCAGCCGCGAAATCCTGAGGTGCTGTCTCGCCTATACGGATCCTCAACTCTGGGGACACAGTGTTGGTCAGCTGTTCGATGAGAATTAGATCCTCCAGCTCCAGCTTAGCTAACTGACGCCAGTACCCTAGCGTTTTACGCAGCCTATCTCCAAACTGCACGAAGGTCTCATCGTTATTCTTTTTCATGGACTAAACTCTTCCTGTACGTCTCTGGGGTAAGGTGGAAACGTTTACGCAGAGCCAATTGCATGTCTGCATAAGACGCACCTTCATTTAGAGTGAGCACACACCTCCTTGCAGCACCTGATAATCCAGAAAAAAGGTGCATGGCCTTTTGTTCCTCAGACAATTGGTATGAACTAGCAACCTTGTCAAAATGCTCTAAGAACATATCAATGTCCTCACTAGGTCTGAACTCTGGAAGCTTTAACTTTGGGCCTCTAACTCTATCACTTGCCTGTCGATCAACCCCCTGATTTACAGATGCGGGAGACCGCGAAAGAAGTTGTTCCATCTCCTCCCTACGCAGAGCCTCCATCCGGTCTAGTTCTTCCCTACGGAGGGCTTCCTGTCTGACAGCCCTTCCCTACACCGAGTTTCCTCCTCCCTACGCTGATCCAACTCTTCCCGACGGAGAGCTTCCTGCCTGTAAGCCTCTTCCTTACGCAGGGCTTCCTGCCTGGAAGCCTCTTCCCTACGCAGCATAGCCTCCTCCCTACGCAGAGCTTCCTGTCTAGCAGCCTCCTCTTGTCGCTGTCGCTCCAAAAACATAAGGACAGAGGCGATATCCTGGGCAGGATTCACCACTCCCGACACGGGAGGATGACCCGTTTGACCCGTCCCTTGGGTCTCGAACTTTCCCATGAGGAAAGTCCCCCGGGGCGTACTCCTTACGAGGGGAAGCATGGAGAGGAGAGGGTTTCGGTCTCTGCGACCCAACAGAAGCCCACAGTTGTTTAACCATACTCTGACGCATCCGAGCGGAAGCGTCAGGTGGGGTCTCGGCAGAAAGATCCCCCAGCGAAGAAGCAACGAAAGTACTCGCGGGACTATCGGCTACAGCACTGGAATAAGTATAAGTCACTGTAGTCGAAGTGCTGGTACTAATAGTAGGGACTACATCCTGAAGAACACAATTAAGCATCCAACACACACCACATGCACAATCACAATCAAGCATTTCAACACACACGACATACACACAATTAATCATAAATAAGCATTTCCAGCACCCATCCCTTTCCGTGTCTCGTGTAGTTCCCCCACACCCCTGCCTCTCCAAAGTCCACTGGGAGCACCCTGACGCACCAGGTGCCCCAAACCGGGTCGGTTCTTGAACGGAGTGTCCTTCGATGCCGACACCACTGACACACACAACATACGCCCAAATCGCACGCCACAGAGCTACTAACACCGGTCACATGGGCTGTTTGAAGTGCGAGGACGGTGGAGAGCGCATCCCGTGGGACGAGGTGTTGTCGCTGGAGGTCCCGGACAGGGATCAGGACCGTCCAGCAAAGCCCACGTGCTTCTCCACCAGCGCGCGGCCCCAACCAGTGTGCGGCCCCAACCAGTGCGCGGCCCCAACCAGTGTACGGCCCCAACCAGTGCAGGCTCCGGGTGAAGCCCCCGGGAGGAGGGAAAACGGAACTGGGAGGAAAGAAGAAAGGGTACTGGAACCCCGCAGTCAGTACAGTCTGGCATATGCTGTCAAATCCTAACAGCCCCTCGCATGATGGGCGAGGGAGGCTTGCCGAACACATCAATATCACCAGCCCAACACAGACCCGAGGATAACACAGTAAACAAACCAAATGAGGAATGTTCGCTAAAGGTCTCCTCACACGAAGCAGGTAAGAGATTACATTCACAGGCTAAACACATGGATAGAAAATTGTATATTCATCCTTCCCTCATTCACGTTCAACATTTTCCTTTCTTAGGATCTGAACTAATACAGCAACCATCGCTTTATAACTGCCACCACATTTGCAAATAATAATTCAATGGCACAATTATCACCACATTTTATAGCAACATTTCAAAACGACACAATTCTCCAACCACGCATCCAAACGACTAATCATGCGTACGCACGCTCGCAAACATAAAACTCGTTCTCCTTGCACACACAGACAGACGGTGGCCGAAGAATAAGAGTCCGGCGAATGTGACAGGGGCGGACGAGCGAGACCAAGCAAGTTCCAACCCTGAATCACCAGGTTCTCTCCCATCCCCACCGACTACCGCATCACCAGATGCATAAAAAGGAGAAAGACTTTAAGATATAATTTTGACTGGCCAGGTTAAAGATTGAATTAACCAGAAAAAGTGGTCTCAAACAATATTTCTTTTACAATTTTGAAAACCAAAAGAAACTGCGCAAAAGAGAAGAATTAGCCGGCTAACAACAAAAAAAAAACAACAACAAATAAACCACGAAACCGATGCTTACCAGCTACCCGTGAGTGACCCAAAGTGGCGGGTCAAGCGACTCTCTGCCCTCTGTCCAGTCGATAGGACCAGCAGAGCAGATGCGGAAAAGATGACGTGATGTGATGTCCCTCCCCTACAGGCCGACTGTAGGAATGAAGGTACCGACCGTACCTTCGACGAAGTGGTGTAGAACCAAAACCGGAGCAGGCGCTCCCAGAGACATCTTCCGCTCGAGTTAAGAGAAAACCTGCCTCAGCGATGGCAGCCAACATGCCACGCTACGTCACAGTGAGCATACCTCAAGCCTAAGAGGAATGATGCACGTGCGACAGATAAAAAGACAGGAGAGAGGCCGATAGAGACAGCCAGTTAAAGCGAAAGGTACCAGCCACCCGTGAACCTGCAGGATGAATTGCACGGGCAGTGGAATTAGAGAGAGAGAGAGAGAAAGTAAACCTAACCTGAGCTGAACGACATTAAGGTGCAAACGCACTACAAACCACATTAAGGGACGGATACACGACAACAGCAACGACAATAAATAAATGAATAATTCCGCCACCCTAGACGGGTCAATCGTCGTAGGCCTCGTGACAAACTCGTGACAAGCATGCTGCACCAAAAGTGTAGCACTTGGCAACTCTGTCTGAAGGGTCAGGAGATAAGGACGTGGGCTGCATGCAAATGCCTTTGATTCTATGTTGTGCAATGCTGTCTCATTCTAACATCTTGAAAGTGAAGAGCTATACAGCTGCCAACCTTCAAGAGTCGAAATTCAGGAACCAGGGGATAAAGAGGATGGGTGGACTGAAGAGGGGACTGTTAGTCTTCTGACTTAAAAATTTTCCAACTCCCATGTTTCAGTTGACAAAACTTGTTTAAAAAGAACATGTATTTATATACCATTGCCAACATACATGTCTGGGATTTATTTTGCAGTATTTTATCATCTATATTCAAAAAATGACCAACCCATTCACACCAACATCCCAAAATGCCACATCTTTATAAAGAAAATTTTGAATACCCAGATTTTCTTCTCTGAACAGTGAACTTCAGATTTCAGGAACACTTTTCATAGGAGAGAAATTCCAGGAAAAATTCAAAAGACTTGGTACCACATGGTAACTATGGATATGCACTGGAAAGTCTGGCAGGTGGGTAACCAGAAAATGGTCCACAGGGGACACCATGGATTCCTGACTGGCCGGATAGTAAGGGACAAAAGGACCAGTCTTGTCCTGCTTGGACTGGCCTTTACAACAACAACAAAAAAAGAGGCTGGAGCATCCTTCCAAGGTGTGGTGGTGGTGGGGTGCGTGTGTGCGTGTGTGTGTGTGTGTGTGGGGGGGGGGGGGGGGGGGTTACTCCTGGCAGACGCTCTGGTCTGCTACCAAATACTAAGCAGAATCATGATAAATCCAGGGTGTGGGCTGGATGTCATATGGGTCCACCTTGTGGCTACTAATAAGTGGGTAAAACCCATGCCTCCAAGGGCTTAAAATCCCTCATTCCTTTACAGAAAAGCTTTCTAGGAGGGCTAGAAGGATTTCTACTGGGGAAGGGGAGGGGTGCCCATGGCACTGGGAAGGGAAATGGGAGCTCCCCTGGAACAAAGATTCTGTCTGCCGGTTAAGGTCACAGGCCATGAGGGGTCCGACCTCAAGTGCCATGGTCATGACAGAGGCAAGGGCAGGAAACCAGAAGCTGCCAAGAGACAGTCCATTAAAAAATGAGCTGGCCAATATTAGGGACTCGGCTGGGGACCAGGGACCGCCATACTCCACCTATTGCAAGGGTGTGTGTGTGTGTGTGTGTGTGTGTGTGTGTGTGTGTGTGTGTGTGTGTGTGTGTGTCAAGTGAGCATAGTAAATGTAACTTACACTAACGATGTAAACCAGGGACGGGTCCTATGCTCTCACTAAAGAACAGAATGGGGGTACACTATGCCCTCATAACATCTGTAAATATGTGAACCAAATTGAGGTAGCTGTCGACATGAAACCTATCTACGAGGTGACCGACCTTTCCGATAGCTTCTGTGTGTTGGGAGGTGGGGTGGGGTGGGGTGGGGGGTTCAGAGGTGGCTGGCTGCGAGACGCGGCATTTGTACACAGTTACCACCACAGATCATGTCAAAACAACATGTCGCTCTGTCATGGGAGGTCTGGTTGGAAACCCTAAACGTCCCACTTTTGAGCTCTTCTCTGTGGGAGCAGGACAGTAAACATTAACCAGGCAGGAGACTAAACAGAAGAGTCAAGACTACTTCGTCTAATCCCCATCACCACCACCCTCCCTTCATGACAACCAATACTCCAAACAGAGAATGATATGCCTGATCTGGGTACACCAGGTGGTAGTACTTGATATTTGACACACCTGTTGGTGTGTTGACCAATTGAAGGTGGTATTCAACACCCAATACATTCAAAGCAGAATGCACCGACATCATGGAGTGTCAGCAGAGCCAGGAGGGGTGGTGAGGGAAGAGGAAAGGGGTGGCTGGGTGGCCAGCTGGCTGTGTAACCCACAATCATTTACAGTTATGACTGCAGTGCCCAACCTAGGACTGGTCACTACTGTGGCGACACATGTCCACAATGCAATGCACAAGGTTAGAGGAGGCTGGGTACGTAATCCTATGAGCGTGTTCCACCTACCATTGTCCGTTTCCAAAAAAATGGATAGAGATGGCAGGGCACAAGTGGGGAAACACAAGTCAAGAAAAAGGAAAGGTGGGGTGGACAGACTGACCATAAAGAAAAGGTACTTAAAGAAGCATTAGCCATAAGCCCATAAAATGATACACATAGGTGAATACCACAAAAGAAGAAATCAAAACAAAATGCACTGCCATTAAAACAGATAGACCCAGACATAAAGTTACTGAAGGGTATCCAAAGTATGGCACTGGATAAAGGAATGAGGGTGAATGACCATATGCTGTCTGCTAAATGGATGACAATGCTGCGTTAGCCATGAAATTTCAGCAACCAATGCTTTCCAATTGTCGGGACTTGCAAGACTTTGACATAGAACAGTCGTGATACCACCATGGAGATAAAAACAGGTAGGCCTACCAATCCGTATTTCCTTTCTAATTGATAGCCTACAGGTTTTTATGTTTCTCCTTTAAACAGTAGCCGTTATGGGTTAATCACAAATATAAACAAATAGATGACTGCAGCACAACTGAAAATTGTGGCAAACTACACTAAATGATAAACACACAAAACCAAAGAATGCCTTTTCATACACATGAAATACAAAAGACAAGTCCATTTACTACAAACATGTCTTCACCAGATGTTACAGCTACATACAACAGACATCAATAATGCATTACAACTGGGCCTACTCCCAAAATCACTTGACAATTTTACCTATTGCTGGCCCAAGTCTGTCCAAATCATTCTAAAGATTCTAATTCATAAGCATCAAACCCTGGTCATACAATTTCTAGGAGATCTATGGTTAGGCTTACTTATTAAGTCAAAATCAAACGACCTGAAAAGGATTTTTGCTTGGTGACTTTACACTGCCTATGTAAACACCTCGTTAAGTCCATCTTAAAATCCTGGCCTATTACAAACACCAGAGCTTCGCCTCAATCATGACCTCAACAGTAAAATGTTCAGTGCGCAGTGTCTCCACTCATGGGTGGACATGTGGCTGTCTCGATGCCTTGGATGAGTAGATCTGTCAAATTCAGAAGCGAATGAAAATGTCAGAATGAATGGCGTGAAAATGAATTTATAACTGTGCCAATGGCACGCTCACTGGGCGGGCAAATTGGGGGATGGGATTTGGATTGGGTGGGTACAGGGGTTGGGGGCGAAAGGGCAAAGGGTGGAGGGGGCTGAGAATCGCGACCATCAAAATCGACTCACCTGTGACATGGTATCTTCATCAACGTCTTGTTCGGGTTCCGCCCAGTCTACAGCGATCTGATGGCCCCACAACTGAATTCTCCCTGGAATTAATTTTCGACGAGCCATTGCGGCCGCCCGGTGGCTTTCGTACTCTACAAACGCAAAACCACGGTTCTTGGTTTTGTCTACAGCGCTGGGATAAACTATAACATCGACCACTCCTTCGGTTACTTTGGACATCTCAGCAAGAATATCTTCTCTGTTTTTATTTTGGGAATTCCTCCAACGAACAGCCTACAATTATCCACAGAACTGCAAACTCCAAGCAGACGACCTTTCTTAATTTCATAATTGTTCAGTTCTTTGATGGCCCGTTTTGCGTCTGTGCGCGTGGTGTACATACAGAATGCATATCCACGATTTGACCCACTAAAATCCATCATAAGACGAAATTCATAGATAGGTCCCACCTTTTCGAAAACTGGAACCAACTCATCTTCATAAATGTCTCTGGGAATTTTGCCGATAAATATTTCGGATCCCTTGGTGGCGGTGGTCCTTTCCACGTGGGCGGAGGTCCAAATTTTCTTTGCCCATTTTCTTGCACCATGGGGAAGCCTGTCCGTTCTATAAGGGCAAGAAGTCCGCTTTCGTTCGGAGTCCCTTTCAGCGTGTCCATGTCTGCCTCTACCACAGGTGTAAAGCGAATCATTTCAAGGCCGCCTTCCAATCGGGCAAACTTGTCTTCTGCCCTCAAAGAACTTGCGCATGCGCATTTTCCTTCCAATGATTTTTCAAGACGATATGCAAATCAGGAGTATGGCCACACCTCCTCGCTCGCTTTTGACAGATCCACAACAGAGTGGGCGGTACGAACGGTACCATCAGAGGCGCGGACAAGATGGCTGGCTGGTTCCATGCCCTTTGATATGGTCGTAGGTGTCCGAAATCGTCAAACATTGTGGTATGGAGATAAACAAACAAATTAAAACCTTTGTCTGGTGGGTGACTCAACACATAGACAAGGCTTATCAGAAAATGCCAGTCACGTTAAACGGACAAGCAGAATGAATACATTTCAATTTATTGACAAGTTAAGGGAGATCAATTTACTTCAGTCGTTGATGAAAAAAAAAAAAGCCTGATCGATTGTATCCCTTTCTTCTTTTCGTTCCTTTCCACAAAAGGGTCTCATCCGTGTCCTTTTTGTGCGGTGGCTTCAAGAGTTTTACACCTTGTAAGTGTTAAGTTCACCTACCAAAGGCATTGACTTACTCAATGCATAGGCATACTAAAGGTTATTTAACGACGTGTGTGTGTGTGTGTGTGTGTGGAGAGAGAAGCAAAATAAACCAACCAGCTACATACCATTTCTTTCTCTTTTCAATCCCTTTCTGATCTTTTTAGAGCCCTAACGTCCGGCTCCTCTAGTCATGAACTGATTCACACACAAAAATATACTGACTTCCATAAAAAAAACCCGAAAGCAAAACAAGCTGAAGGTTAGGGGCGAATTTTATTGGTCACAATTGTACAGAGTGGAAGCGAGAATTCAACGTGATTTGATTCATTACACCGGTAATGTGTGAAAATGTCATCAGCAATATGTCTTTGTGTGGAAAATCCAAGGTCACGTGACAAATCAGCTTGAAGTCCTAATACCGTGTGTGGCCACCATTTGCATGGACAACTGCTTGACACCTGCGGCTCATTGAGTGGACCAGGTGGTTGATGCGTCCCCTTGGCACACCAGCCCACACATGGACGATGGCCTGGTGAAGTTGAGCCGCTGTTGCTGGTCGTGGACGCAGGAGGTCCAACCGTCTGCCAAGTTCATCCCAAAAATGTTCTGTTGGGTTTAAATCAGGACTGAGGGCTGGCCAGGGCAGCACATTGACGTTGTTATGCTGAAGAAATTGCTGGGTGGCCCTGGCTGTGTGTGGTCTTGCATTGTCCTGTTGGAATGTCCAGTTTGGGTGTTGCGCAAAAAAAGGAACGACATGGGCTCTGAGCACCTGGTGGATGTAGCGCTGTGCATTGACACCCTGTCCGCGACCAGGACCAATGTTCTGAAAGATGACTGGTCCTATGGCGTGGTTAATGCCAATTGCACCCCATATCATAACGTTCGGGCCTCCCCAGGGGTTCCGCTCTACCACACAGGAGTCAGCATAGCGTTCACCAGGTCGGCGCCATATTCTGACACGACCGTCAGCCATGTCAATACAAAAACGGCTCTCATCTGAGAACAGTATGCGTCCCCACTGCTGCCTGCGCCAGTTGATTCGGGCTTGTGCCCACTGCAGCCTGTCCTGCCAGTGTCTTGGTGTCAGTACCGGACCTCTGTGAGGACGCCTACATGCCAGCCCGTTCTCCTGAAGACGCCGCCGCACAGTGTTGAGGCTGATTCCTTGCTGGAGATTCCCAGGCACCTGTCGAGCAGTGTTAGCGGCTGTTTGCCGCCTGTCCCACAGATGGGTTCGAACAAAATGGCGATCCTCTCTTGGTGTGGTGACCCGAGGACGGCCTGGCTGGGGACGATCATCAGTGGTACCAGTGACTCGCAGACGATAGATGGTTGAGATGTGGACGTTAAAGATGTTGGCGACCTGCCTGGCATCCACACCAGCCTCCAGATGGCCTAGGGCACGATTGCGTTCCTCTGCTCGTAGTCTTGGCATCTCTGTAGCGCTCAGACGGCAAGTCGTTACCTGAACCTTGTAGCGCGGCTTTATAAAGGCTGCATGCCTGCGTACTTGTCGCTGGTTAACTTTGCTCTGCATGGTGTGCACGTGCCTCACATGCAGCAACCAGTTTGCCATTTCTGTTGACCCTCCAATGCCGGGAATGATGTGTTGCTCACACAATTTTTTCACTGCACGTGAGTCTTGGACCCAAACAACTTGCCACAATGGTTCAATATTATATATTCACCACTTTTCACCCGAAAAATAGCCTTTCAATTTTTCGCGTTTTTTATGGAAGTCAGTATACATCTCCATCAAATGCAAATTCGATG
>CM031614.1:6791577-6833170 GCA_018398815.1 Conus ventricosus
CATGTCATTCTATGCTATCACTGCTCATTTCCATGATAGTGTTGTGTTACTGCATCCATGCAGCACAAAACTTTAAAATGAAATAAATACACCTGTAGCCGGGTGCTAACAGTGTATATTTCTTTTGGTTACCTTTCGTGGTTGAAAATGTTTTGTTCAAGAGTTATCTTTCCCTTACCTCCCTTGGTCGAATCTCATTTTTTATTGTGTAAATTCTTTAAATCATGGCGGAGACGGTGAATTTAAAGAATTAATTGAGGGCTCTTTAAATTCATTGGATGTAAAAATAGTTAATCAAGACGGAAAGCCAGTTGTTTGTTCTGATTATTAATGGTGCTGGAAGTAGAAGAACATGTTAGAATAGTAAGAAGGACTCATTTCCTGCGGGCGTTAATTTTTATGTTCTCGGAGAGAATGTAAATATGTTTGTTCACGATCACCATATCTTATCTAGCACGTAAGCCCCCGTTTTAATGTACTGACTGTGTCAATTTTTGGCGGTTTTGAGGCGTTAATTTTTTTGTAAAATAGGTGTTAATTTGGTCAAAAACTGATATGTGATGGACGTGATTTGTATGTGAAAAGGGGGGTTTTCGTGCAAAATAAGATGGGTGATCTTGAACAACATATTTACATTCTCTTTTGAAGCCCAGCTGACATCTGGAGTTGCCCCCCCCCCCCCCCCCCCCCCCAGTTTAACTCTTTATGGCATATTGTACACACAATAGGAACAAACCAACACCAATGTTCCACTAGATCTATTCAAAATTATGGCATAAGATTGTCATATAAGCATACACTACTATATTTAGTGATGTGCGTTGATATTTAGTGATATTTAGCGATGTGCGGTGATATTTTTTAGCGATGTGCGGTGATATTTAGCGATGTGCGGTGGTCTGATACTTGGAACCTATATTTTAATGCAGAAAAATGTAAAGTACCTCATATTGGTAAAACAAACCCACAAAAGGAGTAGGCCTATATAATGAAAATTGGGGGCAAGGAAATAAAAATATCTAAATGTGAAGAAGAGAAAGACCTAGGTGTGACTTTTGACAAAAATTTACTATTTGACAATCATATTGGTAAATAGTATTAAAAAGGCTAACAGAATGATTGGAATAATAAAAAGAACCTTTACATTTAGGGAAAAAGGACACTTTTTTGCAATTATATAAGACACTAGTTAGACTGTTCTTGAAATGGAAAAACACTGTATGTGTCCAATGCTAAAAAAACAATCAAAGCTCTAGAACAGTACAAAGAAGAGCAGCCATGATGGACCAAAACGGTACGAAAAAAAAAAAGGATATATACATACCGAAGGGGCGTAAAACCTAAATGGGTAGTTGTATTTGATACAACGCCCCTTGATCCTGATCTAAAATCCTGATATTTAGCGATGTGCGTCGAGGCTGGCCCGAGATCTATCGTCCGCTCTTCGAGCTCAGATTTCCTTTAAAAAATCAAAGAAAATAACATCCCAAAATAAAGACTTGTTCATAATTCGGCTCTCTCGTGTCACTTTACGAGCCCCACTATGAAGGTCTGGGACGGTTTTGGGGCAATAACATAACGAAAACACTAAAGTACTCATTAGTACCGACAAAAAACTGCAAAGTCGAAAGAGCCTTCAAAGAGCTGTGTTCCCCGTTAAATCGTCGATATGATGAATGGGAGCAAAGGGGAGCGAGGGGAAAGAAATAGGGAAGGGAGAAGGGAAAGGAGCTCAGAGAGAGAGAGAGAGAGGAGAGAGGAGGAGAGAAGAGAGTGAGGGGGAGCAGGAGTAGGGAAATGGAGGTAGACATGAGATTGGGGTTGAGGGCTAAGAGAGAGAGAGAGAGAGGGGGGGAGGGGGGGGAGGCAGGGGAGAGGAAGAAGGGAGGACACCAGGTCCAGCGATGCTGCAAGACATGCCACAGTCCCACTTTGGGCCGAAACGTGGGGGGGGAAACAAAAAGACCGACTGCAGGTGTTCATTTTAGCAGCGGTGGCGTAATGGAGTGACTTCCGTTCTGCGCAATATTTGTTTTATTCCCCTCCTCCCTTCACCCCCCCCCTCTCTCTCTCCCCTCAAAACTTACCCCCTTTCATGTGGGACCTTGCCTACACATGAAAAAACCATTGCCATTCTCTCTCCCCTCCTCTCTCTCTCTCTCTCTCTCTCTGAATGAATATAAAAAGCAGAGAAACAGAGTATCAGATCTAGTTAGAAAATCAAAATCTGAGCATTTTAGGAAACTGATAAACGAAAAACAGGGATACAGCATCATTATGGCTGCTTTTAAATGAAAAACTGACAAGTCGAGAAAGAAATCAGATAATACTGCGACTATGTAGCTGCTAACACTTTCAACAATCAATTTTCCCTTCAGGTAACTGAAACAGTACAAACGGCTGCAGTGTCACATTTTTTAATCGGTATGAAACTCCAGCTGTTCTTCAATGTTTTGTCAAAACGATTAAATACTAGAGATTCATTTATCATCCCCTTACTTGTATTAATGAAGTTGGTTCCTTAATTTCAAAACTTAAATAAAAAAGCAATGGGGCCGATAACTTAAATTTCTATACCAAGCTTGCTCTACCTTACATTGTTGATACCCTTACGTATGTTTAAAAATTTGTGTATTGATCAGAATGTCTTCCCATGTGGTCTAAAGGCAGCAAAAGTGGTTCCCATACCCAAATCAAGAGATCTCACTGATTTAAACAATTTTAGACCAATATCTCTTTTTTCCGTTGTATCGAAACCCCTAAGAGATGCATGTTCACAAACACCTAACTAAACATATGGAACATCACAAACTGTTCCACCCCTTTCAGTCAGGCTTTCGTTTAAAAACACTCATGCCACACGGCCTTAACACGCCTCTGTGATACATGGCTATCAGCCATCAACGAAAGAAAAAATCACTGGAACTGTTTTCCTCGATTTTAAGAAAGCGTTTGATCTTGTAGACCACAACATATATTAAAAAAAATGACTGCATATGTTCAAAATCCGGCAGTAGTCACCTTCTTTCAGTCATATCTTTAAAGCAGGACCCAGCGTGTTTACTTAAACGGTACTTATTCCTCTGAAGGAATAGTGAGCTTGTGGCGTTCCACAAGGCTCTGTCCTTGGACCTCTTCTCTTCTGTATTTTTATAAATGACCTACCGATGCACATATCTCACAATGATGTCAGCTGTGACTGTTCGCTGACGATAGTTCTCTTCACTGTAGTGATAAAAAACTCATGTCTGTACAAATATCTTACAACAACCGTATCACTGATTGTCTTAGAATGGTCAACCAAAACCGATGGTCCAATCCGCACCAAACAAAATGTTGGTCCTAACATCGAGACAGAAACATCAACGACAGCATCTTATGTTGGGGGCCTAAAAAATGAGTGAAAACCCTTTATCGGGCGGGTTACCGAACACCGTGTCTTAGGCGTTGATTTATGATGAAACTTTAAATGGCAATCACATATAAATCTGTTTGCAAACAGTTGGCTCGCAATTTGTTTTTACTCATAAACTCAGTTATTATGTTGAACCACTATCCGGAAATTATTTTTTGAAGCCCATTGCCTTTCTCACATCAACTATGCGTCCACGTCTGGATTGGTGCCGGTGAAAATCACATAAAAAAGATCAAATCTATGCATAGACGGGGAATTAAACTGATTCTTCCCGACAAGTCTCTATCAACCAGGGGAAATTCGCCCAAAACTAATGATGTTACCACTGCAGAGCCAACTGACAAGGCGGGATCAAAATTTTTTTTAGCGAGGGTGCGGTGATTTTTTTAGCATGTGCTTTTGGTTGGGGGGGATATTTGGGAACCAAAATTTTAATGCAAAAAAATGTAAAGTCCCAAATTGGAAAAAAAAACCCCCCAAAAAAGGGGATGGGCCCTAAATAATGAAATTGGGGGAAAGGAAAAAAAAATATCTAAATGTAAGAAAAAAGACCTGGGTTTGGACTTTTGAAAAAAATTTTAAATTTTGAAAAATAAAATTTTGGGTAAATATTATTAATAAGGCTAACAGAATTTTGGGAAAAAATAAAAAGAACCTTTCCCAATTTAAGGAAAAAGGAAACATTTTTTTGAAATTAATAAAACACTAGTTAGACCTTTTTCTTGAATATGGCAACACTTTTGGGTGCCCCAATGCTAAAAGAAAAACCCCAAAGCTCTAGAACAGTACAAAGAAGAGCAAAAGGCCCGGGAAAACCAAAAGGGTTTACGAAAAAAAAAAAAAGGATATAACATACAGAAGGGCTAAAAACCAAAATGGGCTAATTTTTTTTTTATACAACCCCCCTTGATCCTGACCCCGATCCGATATTTAGCGATGTGCGTCAAAGCGGGCCCGAATCTATCGCCCGCTCTTCGAGCTCAGATTTCCTTTAAAAAACAAAGAAAATTAAATCCCAAAATAAAGCTTTACATAATTGGGGGCTCCCCTCTGTCACAACGACCCCCCACAAATAAAGGGTTTCTGGACGGTTTTGGGGCCCAATAACAAAAACGTAACACCTAAAGCTAAATTTCATTGTACCGAACAAAAAACTTGCAAAGTCAAAAGACCCTTTCCCGAAGAGCCTTTTTTCCCCCGTTAAATCTTCGATACTGATGAATGGAGCAATGGGAGCTGAGGGGAAGAAATGGGGGGGAGAAGGGTATGGAGCCAGAAGAGAGAGAGAGAGAGAGGGGAGAGAGAAAGGAGTGAGGGGGAGCGGGAGTGGGGAAATGGGGGAAAAGAAAATAGTTTTGATTTTAGGGGCTAAAGAGAGAGAGAGAGAGGGGGGGGGGGGGGGGGGGGGAAGGCGGGGGAGAGGAAAAGGGGGAGGACACAGGCCAGCGATGCTGCCAAGAAAATCCCCACATCCCATTTTTTGGGCCGAAACGTGGGGGGGAAAAAAAAAAACCGCCTGCAGGTGCCCATTTTAGCAGCGGGGGGGTAATGGATGGGGGACTTCCGTTTTTGGCCGCAATATTTTTTTAAATTTCCCCCCTCCCCCCCTTTCCCACCCCCCCCCTCTCTCCCCCCTCCCAAACAAAACCCTTTTTCCCTGTGGGACCATTGCCTCCCACATGAAAAAACCCAAATTGCCCTTTTCTCTTCTCCCCCCCTCTCTTTTCTCCCCTCCCCTCTGAATGAAATAAAAAGCAGAGAAACAAGTATCAGATCTAGTTGAAAATCAAAATCTGAGCTTTTTAAAAGGAAACTGATAAACCAAAACGGGAAAACCCGCATCAAAAAGGGCGTGCTGTTAAGGGAAAAACTGACAAGTGGGAGAAAGAAATCAGATAATACTGCAAATTTATGTAGCTGCAACACTTTCAACAATTTTTTCCCTTTCCCGGTTAACAAATCAGTAAAAACGGCTGCCATGTCACATTTTTTAAATCGGTATGAAACTCCAGCTTTTCTTCAATTTTTTTTGTAAAAAAAGTTTAAAAATCCCTAGAGATTCATTTATAAATTCCCCTTACTTGCTTTTAAATGAATTTGGGCCCTTTAAATTTTCCCAAAACTTAAAAAAAAAAAAAATGGGTCCAGATAACAAAAATTTTCCTTTTCTATCCCAAAGGGTTTGTTTCCTACCACATTGTTGAAACCCTTACTATGTTTATAATTTTTTGTATTGATCAAATGTTTTCCCCATGTGGTCTAAAGGCAGCAAAAGGGTTCCCATCCCCAAATTTAAAGAGATCTCCTAAATTTAAAAAATTTTAACCAATACCCCTTTTTTTCCGGAAACGAAACCTCGGGAGAGATTTTTTCACAAACACCTAACTAAACATATGGAACATCCCCAAAACTTTTCCCAAACCCCAATTTCAGTCAGGCTTTGGGTCAAAATCACTCATCCCAAACCCCGGGGGCCCTTTAAAACACCCCCCTCTGTGAAACATGGCAAACAGCCATCAACGAAAGAAAATTTCACTGGAACTTTTTTTTCCCCCCATTTTAAAAGAAAGCGTTGATCTTGTAGACCCCCAACAAAAATTAAAAAAAAAGGGACTGCATATGTTCAAAACCCGGCAGTAGTAAACCTTCTTTCAGTCATATTTTGAAAGGGGGAACCCTCGTTTTTACAAAAAAACCGGTACTTATTCCTCTAAAGGAATAGTGAGCTGTGGCTTTCCCCAAAAAGGCCCCTGCCCTTTGGGAAACCCTTCTTCTTTTGTAATATTTTTATAAATGACCACCGAGCACAAATCTCCAAGGAGGCAGCTTTTAACTGTTCGCTGACGATATTTACTTTTCACTGTATGATAAAAAACCCAACATGCCCTGTACAAAATCTTTAAACAAACAAAGTACACTGTTTTCCCTTTAAAAAGGGTAAAAACCCAAAACCGTTGGTCCAAAATCCGCACAAAAAAAAAAATGTATGGCCCCCTACATCGAGACAGAAACATCAACGACACACTTATTTTGGGGCCAAAAAAATGAGTAAACCTTGATCGGGGCGGTTACCGAACACCGTTTCTTAGGCTTTAAATCTTTAATGAGAACTTTAAAGGCAATCACAAAATAAATCAGTTTGCAAACATTTGGTTTCGCAATTTGTTTTTTTTACTCAATAAACTCATTTATTATGTTGAACCACAAATCCAAATTATTTTTGGGAAGCCCATTGCCCTTTCTCAAAACCAACTAGGGGCGCCACGTCTGGATTGGGGGGCCCGGTGAAAATCACAAAAAAAAGTAAACCTCTATGCTTAGAGGGGGAATTTAAACGATTTTTTCCCGAAAAGGGCTCTATAAAACCAGGGGCAAATTCCCCAAAACAATAAAGGTTCCCCCACGGCAAAACCAAACTGCCCCTTTTAAAAAGGCGTAAAAATGTTTAAAGTCCATGCAAACAGGGCCCCAAACATATCTTGCTGATTTAAAACCAAAAAGGAAAACAACGCAAAATGATTCAAAAAAAATTACATTCTACCACGGGGGTCCGCATTGATTTGTTCAAATCTAGTTTTGCTTTTTTTTGGCCCAATCTGTGTGGAACCCCTTTTCCCCTCCGCCCTCCAAAAAAAGTCAATCACTCCCCCGCCTTCAAATCAGCAGAAATTAAACTTTTTACTTGAACAAAAAATTCTAACCTTTTGATCATAGCCCAAAAACAACCCCCCTTATTTTTTATGTTTGCTTCTAAAATTTATCTAATGAAAAGGTGGGGTTTTGTGTGTGTGTGTTTTGGGGTTGTTGGTGTGTGTGTGGGGTGGTTTTGTGGTGTGTGTGTGGGGTTTTGTGTGGTGGGGGGGTTGGGGGTTGGTGTGGGGTGGGGTGGTGGAGTGGGAAATGCGCATGCGTGCGTGTATGGTGGGCGTGTGCATGCATGTGAGCGCCGACGTGTGAGCGCGCGACCCGGTATGTGCCCTGCCCGGGTTTTTTGTGTAATTTTGTAATGGATTTTTTTTTTTTTTTAAATAATTATTTTTCCCTTATTACTATTGTTATTGTTAATTTTTAAATGTTGTTATTTTTTTTCATTGTCTCGGCCCATTATTAAATTTTGGGGGCCAGTCTTTTTAGTTGAAATTTTTGTAGAAAAAGCAAGGACAGTTTGGGGAAGAAAGGCCTCCCCTAAAATCAAAAACCTTGAAAATAAATTTTTTTGAGCCCTTGATTCTTGGGGTCTCTCCCCCCCCCCCCCCCCCCCCTCCCCCCTCTCTCTCTCTCCTCTCCCCCCTCTTTCCCCCTTTTTCCCCCTCCCCCCCTCTCCTCCCCCCGGCTCCAAACCTTTTTTCCTCTCCTCTTTTTTCAGTTTTTAAAAACCCCTTCCCCTTTTCTTGGTCCTAAACTCTTTTTTTTTTTCCCCCTTTGACCCCCTCCCTTTAAAAATTTTTTCCCTTTTCTTTTCCAACCAAAAAAGGGGCATTGGGGGTTTTTTGGTAAAACCCCCCAATTCCTTTTTTCCAAAAAGAACAGGAAGTTCTTAAAATTTGATTTGAAAAATAAGAAAACGGGGCGAATAAAGGGATCATTTTTTTGTTTTTGAAAGAAAAAAACCCAAGGGAAAAAACATTAACCACCTCCTTTTTTTAAAAGAAAGGGGGGTTTTTCGGTTCAAAAAATCTCCCCCCCAATTCGTTGTTTTCCTTTACAGTTAACCAGGTTTACAAAAACCTTTTTTTTGGGGAAATTTTAAAATGGCCGGGCAAAAATTGGCCTTTTCATTTTTTGAAATATTTTTTTTTTTTTTTGGGGGTTTTTTTTTTTTAAAAATTTTTTTTTTTTTTTTTTTTTTTTTTTTTTTTTTTTGAAAAATTTTTTTTTTGGTTTCAAAAAAAAATTTTTGTTGTGTGTTTTTTTTTTTTTTTGGGGTTTTTTTTTTTTTTTTTTTTTGTTTTTTTTTTTATTTTTTTTTTTTTTTTGGTTTTTTTTTGGGGGGGGGGGGTTTTTTTGTTTTTTTTTTGTGTTTGGTTTTTTTTTTGTTTTTTTTTTTTTTTGTTAAATTTTTTTTTTTTGTTTTTTTTTTTTTTTTTTATTTGTTTTTAAATTTTTTTTTTTTTTTTTTTTTTTTTTGTGTTTTTTTTTTTGTTTTTTTTTTTTCCCCCCGTTTCCTGGGGATTTTTCCCCAAATTTAATTTTAGAGATGCCTACATTTTTTTCCCCCCAAAAAAAAAAAAAAACTAAAAAAACCAAAAAAAAAACGGAAAACCCCACCCAAATTTTTTTAACCCCCCCGGCCCCCACCAAACCTTTAAAAAAAACCCCTCAAAAAAAAAAGAAAACCCAAACCCCAAAAACAAAAAAAACCCAAACCAACCCCCCCCCATTTTTGGGGCCCCGAACACCGGGGTTCAAAAAACCTTTTTTAAGGCCCCGAAACCAACCCCCCCCCACCCCCCCCCCCCGGCCCCCGGGGGCCCCCCCCCCCCCCCCCCCCCCAAGGACCCCCACCCCCCCCTTTTAAACCCCCCCAAAAATTCCCAAATTTTCCCCCGGAAAAGGAAAGGTGATTCAAAACCCCCCCCCCGTTTTAAACTCCCAAACATTTCCAAAAAGGGGTGAAACAAAAGGGGTGGGAAGCGGAGGTTTTTGTGAAGAGAAAAGAAAAACAAAAAAAACCCGTTTCCTTGCAGAGTGGCTTTTCCCGGGGAAGAAAAGTTTTGTCCTTTTTCGTTTTTTGGTTAAAAAAGGCGCTTTCCGCAAAAACCCCCCGGTGTTGTGGTTCCCTTTTTGTAAAAAAATAACTTTCATTTTACACTTGGAGAATTAGTTAAAAACGTTGGGGAAAAACCCTTCACCGTGAAATATTTCCCTGGAATGCTACGGGGGTGGCAGCATTATCATGTGGAAAAAAATTTCTGTTGGGAAACAGCCCGGAAAGAATGGGGAGCGACAAGTTTTTGGGTTTAAAAATTGCAAAATAAAAACCCAAAAGGACCGAAAAACGTTTTTGATATGCAGGGGGAAAAGGGGGGGAATTTAAACGGTTAAAGGGTTATGAGGCCCAATTCTATATCCAAATAACTTTCAAACATAGCGTTGACGTTGAAAAGAAATTTTGGTGAAAAGTCAGAAAATTGCTCGAAAATTAATAAAAATTAAGAAAAGAAAACAAAATTCAAAAATGGTCCCAAAAAATTCAAAGGGTTTTGTCTGCTTTAAATTAAAATTTTCCATTTTTAAGGGGCGGGAATATTTTAAAGGGCCAAAGTGAAAATTTAAGCGAATAAGACCATCCCAAAGGGAAATGGGTTAATAAAAAAGCTGAAAGGTATTGCAGGAGTTTTTAAATTAATAGAAATTTCCAAATTGGAAAAAACCCCAAATAAAAGACATGAAAAAACAAGGTGAAATTTCAAGAGAAATCCAATGGCCGCATTTTTTTAAACCGTGAAGGTTTGGGGCGGGAGAAAGTTGTGCTAGGGGTGATCGCACGTGTAAAATATTTTCCGGGGGAGGGGGCCGGGGGTTGAAATTTTGGGTCAGAAATAGATCAAAATAAAGGGAAATTACCAAAAATTTTGGGCCCAAAATTTCCCAAGATCAACCCCAAAAAAGATTTTCCAATTTTTTGACAAACAGAGGGAAAAGGGAAAGGGGGCATTATTTAAAAAAAGCGAACGTGACGGGCATGAACTATGAACAAAACCATGCAAATTGGATGTGTTTGTTGGGAAAAGCATTTGTACATGCAAAAATTCTTTTAAAAATTTCTGGAACGAACACTTCGCTGTACAAAATAAAAAAGTAGCCCCACGAATGGGGTTGTGGGGGTGGTGTGTGGAGTGGTGTGTTTTGTGTAGGTATGCGCGCGCGCGCGCGAAACGCGCGCCCCTCGCGCATCTTGTTTACACAGAAAAGGTTAGATCTGGGATCGGTGAAATTGTTTGTTGTTGTGCTTTTTTTTCCATTTACGCGGGCTGAAACAGGAGCCAATGTCCCCAAGTCGCCTTTCAATCCGTAAAGGGGGAAAAGTTTTCAGGTCCCCGAGAAAAGTTTTCCCCTTCCATGCTGCTTTTGTAAATGCCACAAAACAGTTTCTTTTTATAAAGCTTAGAAAACGTAAAACAATGTTCAATAACGGAGTTAAAAACCCGGGGTGACTAAACTGGGGGAAAAATTTGCCCCGGGGGGACTGCAAAAAAAAAACCTGGAAGCAAAGATTTTAAAAGAAATGGGCCCCCGAAAAAAAAAAAAAATTTGGGGTATAAAAAAAAAATTTTCACACAAAAAATTTAAACAAACAAAACCAAACAAAAAAAACAACTGAGGTATGTTTTAAATTCGGGTTACAGAACGCAAAAAAAAAAAAAAAAGTTTTAGCACAAAAACCATATGCTTTTCACACACCAACACACACACACACAAAACACACACACACACAACACACACACACACACACACACACCACAACACACCACGACAGTAACCCAAAACCTGGGGAAACTATACACACCCCACACACCCCACACCACCCACACACACACCCCACACACCACACACCACAAACACACACACACACACACACACACACACACACACACACACACAAAACACACAAACACACACACGCACATCTAAAAATATATGCCAATGTTTAGAAAGATAGTAGATAGATGGGAAATAGATAGATAGATAGATAATAGATAAAAAAGATAATAGATAAGGCTAAAACAATTTTAGGAGTAGGGAAAAAAAAAACAAGCGCAAAGTAGAAATTTTCCTCCATTTTGTATTAAGATTTGGCAAAAAAAAAAAAACCCTTAAAAAAAAAAAGAAAACAAATAATTAATAAGGGGCAAAATGGAGAGATAGATCTGTTTCTGGCTGAATGACTATAAAAACAGCAGATAAATAGAGAGAAACACAACAGACAGACAGCAACTACAGGAAAACGACTTGACTGACTGAAACCAATTTTTTGTAAATTTAAAAACTAAAGGGTTGTACGGGATTTACAGGAATACAACAAACAAAACATACATACATACATACTAATACATGATACATACATACATGGGGGAAAAAGGTAGAGGGAATCGATAAAAAAACCCCCGGCGCCCCCGCACATAAAGTTCCCAAAAAAGCAAAATTTTTGGGACAAACTTTTTGATAATATGTAAAATGCGAAAAATCCGGGAATTTTCCTTCACTGTTAAATTTGGATTTTTTTAAGTGACAACTTTTTAAAAAATTTAAATTGAAAAAAACCAAAAACAAAAAAGCGTTTGTTTGGGGAAAAAACGGATCCCGTACAATAAAAAAGGGGTCCACAAAAAAAAACCTTTTTTTTTTATAGAAAAACCCCCACCAAAAAGGGAAGGGGGCCCCCCCCCCCCCCCCCCCCCCCCCCCCCCCCCCCCCCCAAAAAAATGGGGGGGTTAGAATTTTTCCGGGGGCGGTAACAGACCTAACCCTTTAAAAAGGCAGGAACTTTTTCGCTGTAAATAAAGCAACAGTTTTGTTTCCCCGATCTTTTGGTGTTTACTCAACTTTTGGGGTCAAAGCCGTAGATGAAAGCGGCGATTAAAGGGCCGGCCCCGCCGACCCCCGACAATGCGTCCCGCTGACTTTTAAATTCTTTTTCGTTTTTTCGGGGGAGGGCCTTCATCGAGAGGGTTTTGTTTTTCCCTCTTTTCCTCTCCTCCCCCTCCCCCCCCTCTCCTCTCTCCTCAAATCAAAGGCCAAAATTTCCTTTCAAACCCGTTTTTAAAAAAAAAATATTAATGTGAAAAAAAAAACTTTTGGGTTAGAAAATTCAGCCAACAAGACACATACACAGTCGGGCACGCAGAACGAAAACCTAATTTTCAGCTTCCGAAACGGGAAATTAAAATAGAAAAAAACAACGCAAAAATGAAAATCCCGACACGAACTTTAAAACTGAAAAAAATTTTCCCACTACAAAGGTCAGTTATGGGGGAAGCACGTCATCAACATTAACCCCAAACAAACGTGAAGGGTGGGAATAAAAAAACCCCTCAAAAGGGAGCCCCCAAATACTGCTTCGACACTGTTTCCCCGAAAGATTTATTGAACAAGGAATGGGGGTTTACCGATGTTTCCAAGCAACAATGAAACCCGAAAACGGCTTTAGCGCATGGCCCTTTTTTAAGCCCCGGGTCTTTAATTTTGGAAGAGTTTAAACAAAATTTGTCACTTCAAACGTAAAAAACAAAATTAGCTTTTAAACCATCCCCCGCAACGGGAACAATTCTTTTTCCAAAAACAGGTGAATCCATTTAAACCAAAATTTTCTTTTTTTTCGTGATTCCTTTGTTGTTAAATTTGGGCCCTTTGGGTTTTGGTTTTAGTCTGGTTATGCTCCTGCAATCTGCGCCAATGCTTTGCTCCAAATAAGCCGCCTGTTTGTATTGGGAAAAGCTTTAAAAATTGCAAAAAAAAATGCCCTACATTTCCCTAATAAAGTAAAACAATTAAGGGAAAAAAAAGGGGTTTCCCAATACCCCCCCTGATGAGCACGTTAAAAAAGGTAAGGACCCCAAAAAGGCCCATCAACAACGAATCCTGTTTTTTTTAACTTACGAATTTTAAAAACTTTTGTTTAAAACAGAACTGACAGCGCAGGAAAAATTTTTAAATCAACAAAAGATCAACTTCAGAAAAGGAAGGGCATTTCGCATAACAAAGGGGAACGTTCGGAATTCAAAATGTAGAAAAAAGGTTTTTAACCATCCTTTTTGTTTTTCGGGAAAACACATCTGGGTTTTTCTGTAAAACTAAATACTTTTTTATGGAGAGCCTAAGAGATTTTGAATGGGGGAAAAAAGGGTTTTGAAAGTGGACATCTGTTTATTTCCCAACCTCCACAACGGGACTTAAAAATTTGGGTTTTTTAACATAATACTTTCATATACCTCGGGGAATTTATTCATGTCGGATGTTTTTTGAAAAAATTTTTGTTACAGTTTTTTTAAAAGCCGTAACTTTTTTACTAAATTTTTTAAAAACGGACCCTTGATAACCCACACAAAAGAAAAAACACGGGTTTTTATAAATTTAAAGTGAAGGTGAAAAAATTAAAAACGGGTTAAAACCGGATCAGGGAAATTTCCATAAAAGTAGAAGTGTTTTCAGGTCACTGGCAATTGGACAAAGAAATTTTTTTGATTACAAGTCCCGAAAAAAAAAATTGAGAAATTTACTTGCCAAGCAAAAAAACGAAAGGATAGAAACCCAAACCCCTTTTCAAAAAGAACTTTCGAAAGACGGAAAAACCCTTCATTGTTTCCCCAGAACTTACTTTTTTAAAAAAAAAATTCTTTACCCTTTTATTTGGGCATTGAAGGGTAAATAATTCAAATTTGCCCACCCAGGAACCCCCCCCCCCCCCCCCCGAAAAAAAAGAAGAAAAAAACCAAAAAAAGAAGGGGCAAAACCCAAATTTAAGTCTCCCTCCCTTTGTTAGGCAAACCTAGTTGGGCAGAAACCTTTATTGGGGTTCCTTCAGATTTCCCAATTTTCAAAATTAGGTTTTTTTGAAAAGTTTGCGAAAAAAAATTTGGGATCCCCCAAAAAGTGCCCCTTTTTACCCCTGCTTCCCTTTTTAAGTGGAGGAAGCAAGCTTTTTTCTCTTTTCCCTTTCCCACGGGGGAAAAATTTTCTTTGGTGAATTTCTGTTTTTTAAAATTTTAAATTTAAACTTGATAACCCTTTAAAAAATTTCATAAAAAAAAACAAACGAAAAAGCATTTTCGAACTTATTTGTTATCAGTTATTTTGCCCAACGGGGTTTTCCCTCACCTTACCTTAAAAGCCTGTCAAAAAGGGGATTGGATAACTTTGTCATCATTTGGAATTTGACTTTTGGGTTAAAAAAAATTCAAGTTATTTTTTCTTTGGGTTTTTTTTTTGGTGCTGATTTTTTTTTTGCATAAAAAAGGGGGTTTTTTAAATCTTTGTTTGTTGTTTGTTTTTTTAACTTCCTTTTTTTTTTTGATATGAAACAAAACCATTTGATTTCCCAAATTTTGATTTCTTCTTAATTTGATTGTTGCTCCTCTCTCTCTTTTTCCCTTCTCCCCCTCCTCTCTCACTCCCCTCTTTTCTCCTCTTTTTCCAACTCCCCTTTTCCCTCCACCAAACCCTCTCTCCACTCTCTCTCCCCTCTCTTGGGTTTTATTGCTCTCTTGTTTTTGTTCCCCCCCCCCCACCCCACCCCCCACCCCCACCCCACACTTCCCTTTCTTTCCTCTCTTTGCCTCCTTTTTTCCTTTCTTTCTTTTTTTTGTTTTATGGCAGGCAGAAACATGAAAAAGTTTTCATTTATTTTCTTTATTAATGTTTTTTAAAATTTTTTTTTGGCACACAAGTGCCATTTTTGGTTACTGGAAACCTTTCCTTTTTTCAAGTTTTGGGTTTTCATAAAGTTTTTGCCCCCAAAATGCTCCTTTCACTTGAAATTTAAAAGGGAAACCCAAAAAATGGCTGAAGAGGGGTATATATGCCTTTGGAAATATAAATTTCGTATTTTTTTTTCAAAAAAATCTTCAAACTTTGAGAAAAAGGCCCCCATAAAAAAAAATTTTTTTTTAAAATAAATTTGAAAAGAAATTCTGCTTTTTTTAAAATTGTATAAAAAGTGGGGTGATGACGGGGGGGGGGTGGGATGTGTGTGATGAGGGGTGGGGTGGGGGGGGGATGTGTTTTGATAAAGGGGGGGAGGGGGGAGAGTGTGTGTAAACGGGGGGGGGGGTTTTAGGCGTCGTCAGGGGAACATCAGAAAGGGAAGATGGCCGGGTTACAATAACAAAAAAAACCCTGAAAAAATTTTTTCCAGTTTTGTCATAGGCGTCGAAAAGGAAACAAAATTAAGGAAGTTTTGGGTGGCCTTGAAAACTAATGAACACAAAAAAAGTTTGTAAAAATTACTGAAAGTAGAAAAGCCTATTTCAGTTTTAAAACAGACGCTAGCAAGCCCTCATCATAGAAAAACCTGCTTAATTTGAAATTTTAATGGAATTACCCAAGAGAAGATAAAAAAAAATAAAGATTATAACAAAAAATAAAAAACCCTTTTGTTTTAAACCAATTTTACGCCCAATGTGTTGGGAAATTGTAATGGAGGGGGAATTTTTAACGGTTGGTTTTGATTCAACCAAGAAATGAAACTGAAAACTCTGTTGTTACGCCCCCAAAAGGGTTGGGGGGAAAGGGTAAGGAAGGAAGTTTTAACTGGTGTGTTTGATTCTACCCATGAAATGAAACTGTAACCTGGGTTAGGGACAAGTTGTTGGGCATTGAAAGGGGAGGGGGAAATTTTAAACTGGGGTTTGTTTCAACCAGAAATAAACGGTAACCAAAAAGACATGTAACAAGGAAGAAAACAAATGACATTTGAGGGAGAAAAAACAGGGAAAAATTCCATACGCATTGTAAAAGGGGGAAAATTTTCAAAAAAAAAGGCATAAAGAATTCGGGAAAAATTTTTAAACCAGGGAAAGGGATGTGAAACCCCCTGAATATGTTTTAGGGAAAACCCCAGAATATGTATAAAGAACACCAAAAGAAAAAGTATGATTTATACCAAAAGAATGAATATGAAATACCACATGAAATTTTATAAATTTACCAAAAAAAAATTTTAAAATGGGCTTGATTACGGGTTTTAAGGGTGTAAAGTGATGTGGTGAAAAAAACAGAGGGGAATTTTGGACAAGCTGGACAAAACCCCCCCAAACTAAAATTTTTAAAAAAAGACAAAACACGGGAAAAACCCAAAAAAAATTTTATGGAAAGAAAAGACAGAAAAAAATTTTGAAGGGTTATATTAAGGGGGATAAAAATTTTTAAAATTTTTAAGACATGATGTCAACAAAATTTTTAAAATAATTTTTTAAATGACATGATGAAACGGGCCCAAAAAAAATTCAAAAAGGAAGACAAATAAAAGGGTGATAAAAATTTTTTGAAATGGTAAAAACAGAGAAAAAGGTAAAAATTTGTAAATGGTATACAAGCCCCTTAAAAATTTGGGAAAATGGTATACAGAGAAAGGTGAAAAAAAAAAATTTGGTGCCCCAAAACAGTTTGGAAAGGAAAGGGTGCAAAAAAGGGGAAAATTTTTAAAAAGTGGTGTGGCGAAAAATCGAAAAAGAAAAGGGCCAATTGGCAAAAATGAAAAACATTAAGGAATTTTTGAAAAAAAAGACAGGTAAAGGGGTTTTCATAAGTTTTTTATTTCATAAAAAGGTTGTTTTTATTGAAAGGAGTGAAATTGGGGTTTAATTTTGCCCAACAATTTTTTTGAAATGAATAAAAAGGGGGCATAAAAAAAACCCCAAATTTGGTTTATGGTTGGGGTGTGCAATTTTGTTTTAAAATTAAAAGGGGCAAATTTAAAGTTTTCCACTTGGGGGGTTATTGTTGTGTCATACACGTTTTTGTGGGAAAAATTAAAAGGGGGCAAAATTAAAGGGTTTTCACTTGGGGGTTATTTTTGTTTCATAAAAGGGTTTTGGGCCCAAAATTTAACAAGGGGCAAAATTAAGATAAACTTTTTGGGTTATGGGTTGTGTCTAAACAATTTTTTGGCTGTGAATGACAAGGGGAAAAAAAAAAAAATTGAAAACCCCAAAAGGTTTTAATGGTTGGGGGTCTGCAAGTTTTGGGTTTTTAAAAAGGAGCCAAAGGGAAAATGGTTGATAAGACAAGGGTTCGTTTTGTGAATGAAGGAGGGTAAAGTTACACTGCATGTCCCAAAGGGCATCACCCGGCCCCTTGTGTGTTTCAAAGGGAAAAAGAAAATAAAAAGTTGTGTTACCCCCACCCCAAAAAGTCCGATTGAAACTTACACGGGCACACAATTGCCATGGGGGTTTTCTAATCTTGCGGACAAAGCCTTTGTATCAACAAAAAAAGGGTTACTGGGCGGGAAAATGGGCTAAAAGTTGGAAAAAATGCCGGACTAAAAAACTTGGGATCCTGGGTTGGGGTTTTTGGAAACCCCTGGGCTGGGCTTTCCCCGGGAAAAGGGGATTTTCCCTTGGAGTAAACCCTTGGGTTCTGACTCCATCCCCCAAAGAGCCCCTTCGAATGAACAATAAAGGGGTTTCCCCCATCCCGGGGGTTGAGGGGGGGGGGGGGGTTGAAGGCAGTTGAGGTTTTGACTTTTTCCCTACGAACCCCCACAAAATTTTGGGTGGGCATTAAGGACCTCTTTTTTTTGGGAAATGAAATTGGGTTTTTGATCGGATTGAATTTACTGGTAATTTTTAAACTGCAGGAGCAAGAGAGCACGAAAAGGGGAAAAAGAAATGGGTATTTTTCCAAAAAAAGGGGGTTACAAAACATTTATTCAAGACCTTTTAAAATTTCAGTTTTTAAAAAAAAAAGTGAATTAACAATGTTTTTTTTGCCAGCGCCCCCATCAGCATTTGCGGGACAGCTCTGTCTTTTCATTCAGTGATCCTTTGAATGTGATTGGTTTGGGGCAAAAAAAAACCTTTAACAAATTTTCAGGTTATTTTTTTCCAAATTTTATTTTTGCTTTCTTTTTTTTGGGTTCACAGAAAAAAAAAAAAATTTGCATTTTGTGAGGCAGATAAACCCACGCACAACGCATTTTGCACAAAGAAATTTTTTTTGAAAAAAAACTTTTCTTTCCTCCCCTGCACACAAAACATATGTACGGGGGGGGGACAACTTTTCATTCCTCCCCTGCCCACAGACATATGTACTGGGACACTTTTCATTCCCCCCGCACACAGACTTTTACCGGTGGGACCCCCAGCAAAACATTTTAAAATTAAAACTGTGAACTGAAGACAAAAAACCAAACGGATGCCCCCCGGATTTTAAAAACCATTTTTAAATCAACAATCCCAAAAACTGCCCCATTGTTTTTTATACGGGAAGGAAAACTGATCTGTTGTTTTGTTCGGGTTGAGGCCCAATTTGTCCTGTAAATTTTTGCCCCTGTTGATTGTTTTTGGTTGGGGGCAATTTGCCTTTTCCATTTTTGACCTTTTGGGATTGTTTTGGTTTGAGGAAAATTGTTCCATCAGTTTTTCCCCTTTGGGTGCTTCATTTGTTGGGGGTAAACTGTGTTACCTGTTGGGGCCACAAACAGCAGAAATAAATTAAAACCCGGCATAACTAACATATTTGGGGTTTAAATTGGGTTTTGCCCTTAACTAAACAGCATTTTTCACTACACTTGAAACCCAAAAATAGTGGCAGTCTTTTGCGGGTTTCCCGTTTGCGCTTTTGACCCTTTTTTTTTAAATCTTTCTTAAAAATTGTAATCTAAAGGGAAGCAGAAAGTTATTTTTGTATTTTTTTTTTTGGGGTTAATGATCTTAATCCGAATGTACAAGCGGGTTGTTTTTAAGTGATTTTTTTGAAATAAAAACCATCTGTTTTAATAAAATAAATTAAAATATATAGCATTTGTTCCATTTGAAAAATAGATTGAAAAAAATACCTTTCCCCTTTTCATAACCCAAAAATCCAAATTTTGTAGCATTTTTTTCCTGTTTTAAAACCCGGGAATTTTTAAAATATGTCAGAATGACAAAAAACCCCAATGTTTATGATTCCTGTTATCCAAAGTTTGGTACATTTGTTCGCTTTTTTAAAACGGGAAATTTTTGCCGCAATGTTTTCAATATTTCGGCTTGTCAGCCAGGGGAAAGGGGAAAAAAAAGAAACGGGGCCACACGGTCACTCTTGCATACCCGCATTAAAGCACCCTTTAAACCCAAACGCACACGCAATCTTTCCAATCACCCAAAAGGAGCCTACCGAAAGGGTTTTTCTTTTCCCCCCCCTTCAGGGAAAACACTTTCCCTAATCACAACAACAATTTGTAAAAAAATTTTTAAACACCGGTATCTCTCTCCGCCCTGAAAAAAATTTAAATTTCCCAAAACAGGTATCTCTCCCCTCAAAACCGAGAGACAAATCAATCTTCAAAACATGTATCCCTTTACACGAAAGAAAAATAGTTTTCCCACACTTGAAACCCCTCTTTAAACACTGAGAGAAAAAAAGCCCTTCAACACTTTTTCCCCTCTTTAAACACGGGAGAGAAAAAAAATAATCATTCCGCTTCTATAAAAAATGGCCTTCACATTCCTTTACCCCCCAAAATTTCCCCGGGAAACCGGGAGAATACATAACTCCCGTAACCACTAGGCCCCCTGCCTGCCTCAAGTAAAAAGCTTCCCGGGTTTTCCCCTCAATACCCTGTCTCTCCCCCCTGGGGCCAAATAAAAACCGGGGCCCCCCCGAACCCCCTTTCCGGGAGATACCGCCCTCGCCCTTTCTTTTCCCCGCGACTTCTTTTTTTGTCTTTTGCAAAAATGACGAGCTTCAACTCCCCCTCCCGGGGAATTTGGGTACCTGGGGCTGAAACTCCCGGGTTTGTTTTCCCCACACCATCCCCCCTTTTTAAACCCAAATTCAGGGGGTGAAAAAATAAAGGGGGTTAAAGGGCGAAGGGTAAAGGGGGAAGGGTAAGGGTTTGAAACACAAAATAAGGCCCCGTGTAAGAAAACCTGCTTCCCCAAATTCAACAATAAATTTTCTTTCTCTCTTTTTTAAAATTTTTTTCCCCCCCGAATTTTTCCCCCCAACAAACAATCGCCACCTGGAAAAGACTGATCACAAAGGGCCCCCACCGTTTTTTAACGGGTTTCGGCCCTCTACCCAAATTTTCGGGAAAAAAACCCGGGACTTTTTTCCCCCCCTTCTCCTAGGGGAAGGGGCATCCCTCAGTTTTTAAAAAAAACACAACCAGCACCTTCCCCTTCCCCCGCCCTTGAAAAACCCTCTCACTCAGTGTCTTTTTCCCACCCAATGCCCAAATTTCGTTTCTTGAATAAACCATACCACAATTTTTTTTGGGGGACGAGCCCCCCTACACTAGTCAAGCCATATAAAATTTTTCCTTTAATTGGGGCAGGGGGGAAATAAATTCATACAAAAAACAACATGTGATGGAGGCGCCCCATGCCTTGATGTGACTACGTCACATGACCCCCCCCCCAACCTGGGAAAAAAAAAATTTCTCCAAAAAATTTTTTTAAAAGGGAAAAACCCAAGACCGGAACATAAAAATGAAATCAAAAAAAGAAAAAAGAAGCCCACAGAAAGCACCCTAGTGGTCCCTGCCCTCCCTTTAAAACGGGAGAGGGGAAAAAAAAAAATCACGAAACAATTACACACAACAGTAAAAAATTAAAAAAAATACAAAAAACAATAAATAAAATTAAATGCACTTTTCCCACCCCCAAACCAAAAAAAATCCGAAACCACCCCCCGAAAAAAATAATCAACAATAAAGATGTTTTTTTTGGGGGCAGAGCGGTAATAAACTCCACCACCACACTTTAGCGTGAGGGAGGAGAAGTTGATCCCCCACTCTGGGGGGCAAGGGGAAAAATCAAACTGAAACAAAAGGAAAGCGAAAGAAATGTTTTTTTTTATGAAAAGGGAAAGACTTTTGACTCCCCAACGCCATGCCCCCCCGGCTAAACGCGGGAAAGGGAGGTTGGGGCACAGCCCCTGGGAAAGGGGACAAAAATACTAAACCTCTAGGGGAAAAGGGCAGGGGATTCCTCAAAGCCCCCCCCTTTTTGCCAGGGTTTGGGGCAAAGAGGGGTTTGGGTTTTCCCGGGCCTGAGGTGGGGAAGGGTCCCAAAAAAAACCTAAACCAAAAAAAAAAAAAAACCCTTTAAAAGGATAGAGCCCAAAAAAAATGCCAAACCCCCCCTAAAAACATAAAGAAAATAAAAAAACAACAAAAAAATGCAAATTTTTAAACACAATAAATAATTAAACTTTCTTTTTTTTTTTTCCTTTCCTCAAACCCCCTTTAGGGGACAAAAGAAATCCTTTTTTTTTTTTCCCCCAAAAAACCCCTTTAGGGTACCAAAAATAAATCTTTTTTTTTAAAACCCCAAAGGGGGACAAAAGAAATCTTTCCCTTTTTTTTTTTTTTTTTTTTTCCCCGGGGGAAACAAAAAGGCAGCTACACCGGTGGGAAAAGGAGTCGGGGTCCCACTGTCACACTGTCACTCTTTATACCCGCATTCATGACAGGCCCTTTACTCCATAAAGCACCCGCAATCTTTCCCCAACACCCAAAAGGAGCACTTTCCGAATGTTTTTCTTCTTCCCCCCCCTTTCCCTTTAGGGAAAACACTTTTCTAACCCCAACAAAAACTTTAAAAGATTTTTTTCACCTGTAAACTCTCTCCGCCACTGAGAAAACAAAAAAAATCCGACACATGTATCTCTCCCCAAAACCGAGAGACAAACAATCTTCACCCATGATCCCCCTTTACACTGAAGAAAAATAGTCTTCAAAAACTTGTATCCTCTTTAAAAACTGGGGATAAATTGCTTCAAAACTTGTATCTCCTTTACACTGAGAGATAAAATAATCTAGTTCCCTTCAAAACTAGGCCTTCACATTCCTTTTCCCCCCAAAAACCCGGGCCAGGGAAAAACATAAACTCCCCCTAACACTGAGGACCTGCCCGCCTAAAATAAAAAAACTTCCCCGCTTTCCCCCAATTCCCGTCTCTCTCCGGGGAAAAAATAAAACTGCCCCCTCGAAACCCCCCCCCCACCTTCCCCCCCCCCGGGGGAAAAACGCCCCGACTTCCTTCCGCGACCTTTTTTCTGTCTCTTTCCCAAAAGGGGGCGACTTTTAACTCCCTCCCGGATTGGTACTGGGTGGGGCGAAAAAACCCGGTTTTGTTCCCCACACCATGGCCACCCTTCCCAAACCCCTCAAAGGGGTGAAAGATGAAGGGGAAGGGCGAAGGGTAAAGGGTGAAGGGTTTTAAGGGCTGAAACACGAAAAAGGTTCCCGGAAAATAAAACCCGCCCCTCAATTCAACATATAAATTCCCTTTTTCTCTTCTTTTAAAATTTTTTCCCCCCCTTTTGCTTTTCCCCCAAATATCTATCGTCACCTGGTAATGACTGGCACCAAAAAGGGCCAAACCCCTTTCCCGACAGGTTTTGATCTCTAGGGCCCTCTGCTGGGTTTTTAAAATGACTCTTTCCCCTCCCCCCTTTTCCCTAGTGAGGGATACCATTTTTCAAAAACCCCATGACCAGCACCTTACCTTACCACCCTTGTTAAAAATCTCACCGTGGTCCCCTTTTAAACCCCAAGGGCCACAATTTTTTCTTGAATGAGTCCCCTACTCACCAAATTTTTTTTGGGGGCGCCCCCCCTACACTAGTCAACCAATATGAATATTTTTTTCCTTTAATTTGGCAGGGGAAATGAAATTCCCAAAACAACAAAACAAGGAAGGAGCGTCCCCATGCCCTTTATGTGAGGGTTCCCCCACAGGGCAAAAAAGGCTGGCAAAAGGGGGTTGGTCAGTTTGTTTGGTTTTGTGTGACTTAAAGGGTGGGCAGGAAATTGGGCATTTTTTTTTGGTTGTTGTGTACGTGTACGGCTGACAGAGGATTGGTTTATTTTTTTGGGTTTTTTGGTGCCCTGTACGGCCGACCCGAAAGGATTGGTCATTTTGGGGTTTTTTTTTTGAATTGTTTAAATTGTCTCAGGAAATGGCGGGTTGAATGTAAGTTGTCTGCAGGAGTGCGGCTTTTGGGAAAATTTTAAGTTGTCTGCAGGAAATGTCGGCCTTTTAATTGTAAGTTTTTCTGCAGGGGTGTCGGCTCGGGAAATTTTAAGTTTTCGCAGGGGTGTGGGTCTGAATTTTTAACTTGTGAATCGGGAGCAAATTTTGCAGTTTTCCCGACTGATGCATGATTGAGGATTCCGGGCTTTAAAAAGGGCCCGATGGGATCGGCCCTTTAAAATTTTTTATAAGCAGTATTGTGCTTCACACATTTTGGTTTTTTTTTTTTAAATCTCTTTGGGTTTCCTTCTTTTCTTCTTTTCCAGATGGGGTGTTTAACCTCCCCGGGGCCCACAAATCTTCAAGAAAACCTTTCTGGCACAACCCGGAATTTCAAGCATTGGAAAAATTTTGTGTAGCCGGGACTTTACCCTCCCCTTTGGACAAGAGCATCGGGATCTTTTGATCCTTTAAAGGGGGTTTGGGGGCCTTAAAACAGACAAAACCTCGGTTTAAAAGTCCCATCCGAACGGCCCATAGGGGGGAAAGGAGTCAGAAAAACCCAAAGTTAAAAAAACCCCAGGAAAAATCCCCCAAGAACCCCAAATTCGAAAAACCCCCAAAACCCCCCCAAACACGAAATCCGGGGCTCTACCAAATGACTATCGACAAAGGGCCAATGAAATTTCCCCAGTGCCCTTTCCCATCAAACGGGTTCCCCCTTTCCCGGATGTTCTGTCATCAAAACCCCAACCCTTCTCACAATGTTTTCTTTTCATTGTTATTAAACCCGTCCCCCAAAAGGAAACTCCCCTTTCCCCACCAACAAACATTTCCCCCCAAAGGGCAAATTTTTTCCAAAAATCATCATAAAAAAACCCCTTCCCTTTTTCTCACATTGTTCCCGTCCTTTAATTTTCATTCTTCGTCTTCATGGGGATTTTCTTTCCCAACATCATATACTCCCCCTTTGTCATTGTCCCTATCATTTTCCCTTTTTCATCAGATCACCTCTTTTTCAATTTTCAAATTCCATTTGTCTTGTCAAAAATCATTTCCTTTTTTCATCGAAACACCTCCCTTTTTCATTACAAATTCCATTGTCATTGTCCCCTTAACATTTTCCTTTTTTTCATCAGAAACATCCTCTTGTTCATTATCAATTCCATTGGGCATTGTCATTAAAAAATTTTTTTTTATCATCAAATCATCCTTTGTTTTATTATCATATTCCATTTTCATTGTATTACAAATTTTCCCTTTTTTCCAATCAACCCGTTCCTTAAACATAATTTCCTTTTTCATTGGGCATTATCATTTTCCTTTTTTCATCAATCATCCTCTTGTTTTATTTAAACTTTTTCCCTTGTCATTGGGCATTATCATTTTCCCCTTTTTTCCCTCAGATCAACCCTTGGGTTTATTATCATATTCCAATTTTTCCCTTTTCAAATTTTCATTTCCTTTTAAACATCAATCATCCTCTTGTTCATTATCATAACCATTGTCATTGTCATTAAACAATTTTCCCTTTTTAAAAACAGATCACCCCCTTGTTCATTATCATATTCCCTTGTCTTGTCATTTTCCCTTTCCTTTTTTTCATCAGATCATCCTCTTGTTCATTACATATTCCATTTGTCATTGTCATTTTAAAAATTTCCCTTTTTTCAACCCGATCATCCTCTTGTTCATTAACATATTCCCCTTTCAATTTTCATTATCATTTTTCTTTAACATCAGATCATCCCCTTGTTTTATTATCATTTCCATTGTCCCTTTTTCCCTTTTCCTTTCCTTTTAAACATCAATCATCCTCTTGTTCATTAAACATATTCCATTTTCATTGTCATTATCATTTCCTTTTATCATCAGACAACCCTTGTTCTTAACATATTCCATTGTCATTGTCATTTTTTTTTTTCCTTTTTTTCATCAGATTTTAACCCCCCTTTTTCATTAAACATATTCCCTTGTCTTGTCATTACATTTCCTTTTAAACATCGATCCCCCCTCTTTTTTTCATTACAAATTCCATTGTCAAAGGGCCAAATTTTCAAATTTCCCCTTTTTTTTTTCAGATCATCCTCTTGTTTTTATTATACATATTCCATTTTTCATTGGCCCTTTTCCTTTCCTTTTTTCATCAGATCACCTCTTGTTCATTTAAACCTATTCCAATTTTCATTGTCCCTTATCATTTCCTTTTTCAAAAGAACATCCTCTTTTTCATTATCAAATTTCCCTTTTCATTGTAAAATCAAATTTTTTTTTACATCAATTTATCCTCTTTTTCATTATCATATTCCCCTTGTCATTTTCAACATTTCCTTTTTAAACTTTAGATCATCCTCTTGTTCTTAACTAATTCCAAATTGGGCCCAAATTTTTTCATTTTTCAATTTTCCCTTTTTTCATCAATCATCCTCTTGGGCATTATCATATTCCCTTTTCATTGGGCCCTTATCATTTTCCCTTTATCATCAATCATTTCCCCTGTTCATTATCATATTCCATTGTTTATTGTCATTATCATTTCCTTTTATCACAATCATCCTCTTTTTCCTTAAACATAAAAACCCTTGTCATTGTCATTATCAACCTTTAAAACACAGATCATCCTCTTGGGTTTAATTTTCAAAATTCCATTTTTCCAAAGGGCATTTAAACAATTTTCCCTTTTTTTTATCAGATCATCCTTTGTTCATTTTCAAATTCCAAATTTTCATTGGGCTTATCATTTCCTTTAAACAAAATCATCCCTTGTTTTTATCAAAATTTTCCCTTGTCATTGGCATTATCATTTCCTTTTTATCATTTAGATCACCTCTTGTTTATTATCAATACCATTGTCAATTGGGCAATATCATTTTCCCTTTTTCAACAGATCATCTCTTTTTTCTTTCATATTCCATTGGCTTGTCATTATCATTTCCTTTTTTTTATCAGATCCCTCCTCTTTTTTATTAACCCAAATTTCCCTTGTCCCTTGTCATTATCATTTTTTCCTTTTTTCATCAGATCATCCTCTTGTTTATTATCATATTCCATTGTCCCTTGTCCTTTTCATTTCCTTTTATCATCCCCAAAAACCCTCCCTTGTTCTTTTTCATATTCCATTGTCATTGGGCATTATCATTTTTCCTTTTTTCATCAGATTTACCCTTGTTCAAAATTTATATTCCTTGTCCCTTTTCATTATCATTTTTTTTTATTCCCTCAGAACATCCTCTTTTTTCATTATCAATTCCATTTTCATTGTCATACCTTTTCCCCTTTTTTCATTTAGATCATTTTCCCCTTTTTCAAAATCATATTCCATTGTCATTTTCATTATCATTTCCTTTTTTCAAACAATCATCCTCCTTTTACCCTTTTCATATTCCCCTTGTCCCTTGTCATTTTCAATTTCCCTTTTTTCATCAGATCATCCTCTTTTTTCAAAATTAAACATATTCCATTGTCCCTTGTCCATTAAACAAATTTTCCTTTTTTCACAGAACAACCTCTTGTTCATTAACTAAATTTCCCTTGTCAAAAGGGCAATTACATTTCCTTTATCATCAATTTATCCTCTTTTTCAATTTTCAAATTCCATTGTCCCTTGTTTATTTTCCTTTCCTTTTAACATCAATCATCCCGGTTTTATTTTCAAAATTCCTTGTCATTGTCAATTTTCATTTCCTTTTATCACAGATCATCCTCCCTTTTTTTATCAAAAAATACCATTTTCATTGTCATTAAACATTTTTTTTTAAACATCAGAACAACCTCTTGTTCATTAAACATTTTCCAATGTCATTGTCAATCATTTCCTTTTACATCAATCCCTCCCTTTGTTCATTATCATTTCCATTGGGCATTGTTTATTATCATTTCCTTTTTTTCATCAATCATCCTCTTTTTTTCATTTAACATATTCCCCTTTTCTTTTCCCCTTATCATTTTTCCCTTTTTTCATCAATCATCCCCCTTGGTTTATTACTATTTTCCAATTTTCTTTTTCATTTCATTCCTTTTAAACATCAAACATCCTCCCTTTTTCATTTCAAAATTTCCCTTGTCAGTTAGCATTTTCATTTTTTTTAAACACAGAATTTAACCTCTTGTTTCCCTTATCAATTCCATTTTCATTGTCATTATCATTTCCTTTATTTATCCCCTCAACCTCTGTTCATTATCATATTCATTGCCCGTTGCGTATAAACTTTTTTCAAACCAACCTCCCCCATCTTACATTCCCCCTTTTCCCAATTTTCGAAAAAAATTCTGGTTTTATCTTATCTAAGAACCCCCTTTCCTTTGTGTCAAATTAAATTTTCCCCAAACTCATTAACTTTTTTTGGGCCCCTTTTTCCCTACTGCCTTAAACCTGGGGCGTATTATTGAAAACATTCCCTTTCCCCATTGTCAATCGCCCTGCCTCATTTTAAAAATCATCCTCTTCCTCATTGTCAAAAATAAACATCCTCTTTCCCATTTTCATATTTATCCTCTTCCCATCAAAACGTCCTCTGCCTCTTTTTCATATCCCTATCACCCCCTTTCCCCATTTTTCATAATTTTCATCCCCTTCCTCATTATCATTTTTTCCCTTTTCCCCATTATCATATCATCCTCTTCCCATTATCATATCAAAACCTCTTCCTCAATTTTCATAAAATTTTCATCCCTTCCTCATTTTCAAGTCATCCTCTTCCCAACCCTATCTTCCTCATTATCAATCATTTCCCCTTTTCCCCATTTTCATATCATCCCTTCCTCCTAAAAGCAACATTACTTTTCCTCCTCCCCCATATCATCCCCTTCCCCCCAAATTTCTTTTGAAACCATGGCTCATTAAATTTCAGAAATCATCCCATTCCTCATTACAAACCTCCTCTTCCTCAATTTTCGTATTATTTCCCCTCTGGGGGGTTTCAGTCACGGCCCTTTCCCCCATTTTCACAGCCCTCGCCAGATGTCAAACTGTGGCCCCTTGAGTGTAGAGGTCTTGGTAGGATTGTAAAAAAATGGCAAGGGCCCCAAACTTACTTCACAATTTAGTTGGCCCCGAACATCCAAAAAGGATGAAATCAAATTTTTTCCCCCTTTTATTTTTTTTTAAATATCGTTTAGATTCAACAAACAAAATTTTATTAAAATTTTTTAAAAGGGAAAAAAAATCGTTTTTAAACACTCAATGTGATGGATTAAAGGGAAAAAGGTTTATGAAAGAAAAAAAAAAAAAAACCCCCCTCTTTGAGGTCAAGTCCTCTTAAAAAAAAATTTCTTGTTTTCCTTAACTTTTTCTTTTTTTTTAACTGCCCCCTCTTGCCACTCCTTTTTAGCCATTGGGGTTTTTTACCTTTTTTTCTTCAGGCTTTCAAGGGCCCGGGGGGGGGGCTTCTTGTTCACTTATTTACGTGGTTTGACCTTTTTTCTTTTAGGCTACAAAGGGCCCAGGGTGGGGGCTTTCCCTTTTTCACTGTTTTTGACCCCTGGGGTAAAACCTTTAAATTTTTTCAGGGTTCAGGCCAAGGGGGGAGGGTTTTTTTTTCACGTAGTGACGGTTTTTGGGCCTTTAAATCTTCAGGGGTTCAGGCCTAGGGGGAGGGGGTTCTTGTTCACTGTAAAGACGAGTGTTTGACCTTTATTCTTCAGGGTTTAGGCCTAGGGGAGGGGTTCTGTTCACTTATTTTGGGCGGTGGGGAAGGGCCTTTATTCTTCAGGCTTCAGGCCATGGGGGGGGGGGGGGGGGGGGGGGGAGGGGGGGGGGGGGAAAAAAGTTGGAAAAGGGGGGGGGGGGGGGGGGAAAAAAATGGGGGGGTTGGGGGGAGCTTTTTTTCCTGTATTGACGGTTTTTGAAACCCTTTTTTCTTCAGGCTCAGGGCCCAGGGGGAGGCTTCTTGTTCACTGTAATTTACGGTGAGACCCTTTTTTCTTCAGGGCCCCCCTTTAGGGGCCCAGGGTGAGGCTTTCCCCTTTTTCAAATGTATTACGTGGTTGACCTTTTTATTTCCCTTTAGGGGTTTAGGCCTAGGGGGAGGCTTCTTGGTTTTCCGTATTGACCCTTTTGAAAACCTTTTTTCTTATTTAGGCCCAGGGTGAGGCTTCTTGTTTACTGTATTGGGCGTTTGTTAAACCTTTATTTTTTTCGGTTTAAGGCCTAGGGGTTTAGGCTTCTTGTTTTACTGTATTGACGTGTGTAACCTTTATTCTTTAGTTGGCCCCAGGGTGAGGCTTCTTTTTACACTGTATTGACGTGTTTTTGACCTTTTTTCTTCAGGCTTCCCGGCCTAGGGTGAAGGGTTCTTTTTTCACCGTAAAGGGCGGGGGAAACCTTTTTTATTTAGGCCCAGGGGGGGGCTTCTTTTTTCACTTTTATTTACGTTTTAGACCTTTATTTTTTCAGGCTTTTAGGCCTAGGGGGGGCTTTTTTGTTCACTGTATTGACGTGTGTGGGCCTTTTTTTCCCTTTAGGCCCAGGGTGAGGGGTTCTTTTTTCACTTATTGACGTGGGGTAGACCTTTAATTTTTCAGGCTTTTAGGCCTAGGGGGGGAGGGTTCTTTTTCAAATGAATGCCCCGTGTGGGCCTAAATTCCCCTTCAAAGGGCCAAAGGGGGGAAAGGGTTCTTGTTTACTGTATTGACGTTGTTTGGGCCATTATTCTTCAGGGTTCAGGGCCAGGGTGAGGCTTTTTTTCCCTTATTGAAAGTGTTTAGACCTTTAAATTTTTCAAGGGTTTAAAGGGCCCAGGGTGGGCTTCTTGTTTACGTAAATTTAAAGGTTTTGGGCCTTTAAACTTCCCCAGGGCCCAGGTTAGGGTTCTTGTTCACTGTAAAAGACGTTTTTTAGACCTTTATTTTTCAGGGTTCAGGGCCCAGGGGGGAAAGGGTTTCCCTTTTTCCCCTGTATTTACGGGTGTGGGCCTTTTTTCAACCAGGGGCCTTTCCAAGGGGGAAGCCTTAGGGAGGGGGGCTTCTTTTATCACTGTATTTACGGTGTAGACCTTTAATTTTTCAGGCTTTTAGGGCCCAGGGTGGGGGCTTTTTGTTTACTGTATTGAAAAGGTTTTTTAAAACCTTTTTCTTCGGGGCCAAGGGGGAGGCTTTTTGTTTACGGGATTGACGTGTGTAGACCTTTATTCTTCAGGCCTAGGGGGAGGTTTTTTTGTTCCCTGTATTTACCCTGTGGTTTGACCTTTATTTTCCCTTTAGGGCCCAGGGTGAGGGGTTTCTTGTTTTCCCGTATTGACGTGTTTAGACCTTTATTTTTAGGGTTTAGGCCTAGGGGGAGGCTTCTTTTTTTCACTGTATTTACGGGTTTAAAACCGTTTTTTCTTCAGGGTTCAGGCCTAGGGTGAGGCTTCTTGTTCACGTATTGGGCGTGGGGAACCTTTATTTTTCAGGCTTCAGCCCCAGTGAGGGGCCTTTTTTCACTGTTTGGGCGGTGTAACCTTTATTCTTCAGGGTTCAGGCCTGGGGGGGGGCTTTTTGTTCCTGAAAAGACGTTTTTTTAAAACCTTTTTTCTTCAGGCTCAGGCCTGGGGGGGGGCTTTTTTGTTCACTGTATTGGGCGTTTTTAAACCTTAATTTTCCCCTTTAGGCCTAGGGGAGGGTTCCCTTTTTTAAAATGTAAATTTACGTGGGTTTTGGGCCTTTTTTTCCTTCCCGGCCTTAGGGGTGAGGGTTTTGTTCACTGTAATTTACGTTTGGTTTTTAAACCCTTTTTTCTCGGGTTTAGGGCCCAGGGTGAGGCCTTTTTTTGTTCACTGTATTGACGTTGGGGAACCTTTATTCTTCAGGGTTGGCCCCAGGGTGAAAGGCCTTTTTGTTCACGTATTTACGGGTTTTAAAACCTTTATTTTAAACTTCAGGGCCCAGGGGGAGGGTTCTTGGGTTTCCCGTATTGACGTGTTTAACCTTTTTTTCTTCAGGGCCCCAAGGGGAGGCCTTTTTGTTCCTTTTATTGACGTGGGGGAAAAACCCTTTAAATTTTTCGGGTCAGGCCTAGGGTGGGCTTCTTTTTCACTGTATTGCCCGGGGGGAGGGCCTTTATTCTTCAGGGTTCAGGCCTAGGGGGGAGGCTTCTTTTCACTGAAATTTACGTTGGAGCCCCTTTATTCTTCAGGGGTTCCCGGCCCAGGGTGAGGCTTTTTGGGTTTCCGTAATTTACGGGTAGACCTTTTTTTTCCCTTTAGGGTTCAGGGCCCAGGGTAGGCTTCTTGTTCACTTAATTACTGGTTGACCTTTATTTTAACCCGGCCTGGGGAGGCCTTGTTCACTGGGAATTTACGTGTGTAGACCTTTTTTCCCTCAGGCCTAGGGGGGAGGCTTTTTTGTTCCCTGTTTGACGTGTGGGAAAACCTTTTTCTTTAGGCCCCAGGGTTTAGGGGCTTTTTGTTCCTGTAAATTTACTTTGGGGTTAACCTTTTTCTTTTAGCCTAGGGAGGCCTCTTGTTCCCAGGAAAAGACTTTTTGTAACCTTTATTCTTTAGGGCCGGGGTGGCTTTTTGTTTTACTGTATTGACGTGTGTAGACCTTAATTTTCAGGCCTGGGTGAGGGGTTTTTGTTCACTGTTATTTAACCTTTTTTTCCCGGGGCCTTTTATTTTCTTTTTTCCCTTGGGCCCAGGGGGAGGGTTCTTGTTTTTACTGTATTGACGCCCCAAAAACTACGAAAGCAAACCGCAATTTTCTTTTAAACCCTTCCGGTTTTTTTGGTGGGGGAAAAAATGTGGCAGTGGGACCTTCCATTTATGGAAACAGGAAAACACACAAAAAATGTCATCGTTTTTCCCGTCACGTGGTTCCCGTCCCCCCTTTGGGTTTTTTGTTTTGGGAAAGTCCTCGAACATTTTTCTTTCATACGCCACTTTACCAAAATGTTTTGGGGAAAAGGGGGATTCATGTGTTGGGGTGACGTTTTTTATAGCAGGGTTTAAGGGCAATCATGTCAAAAAAAACTGCTGACCCCGAGAATTTCAGTGACAGATCATGTCATGACACGGCGGACCAGCAGAAGGGACAGTGCAGAGGGGATAACACCCAAAGACTAGTAGAAGCTAACAGAATTTTTGCCCTGACTGGGGTTTTCCCGGGGACAAAGTTTAAAAAATTGTGCAAGACCAGGCTAGCGGATGCCGCGGCAGATTGTGTTTTATGACACAAAAAATTGGGAGAGTTTAGTACAATTGTGTCCTGACACAAAACTTGCAGATGTTTTTGTGACAATTTGTCAAACCCCCAATGCTTTTGCGGATGTCTGCTGGCAGATGGTGTCATGACCCTAAAGCTTTTTGGTTTAGGCCCAAAATTTTCCATGACCCCTAGTGCCCAGCGGGTGTCTGCTGGCAGATTGGTTTTATGACACAAAAGCTTGCAATGTTTAGGGGACAGATTGGTCAGGGCTCAAATGCAACGGAAAGTCCCGCGGCAAATTTTTGTCCTGACGCAAAAGCTTTCAGATGTTAGTTTCCGATTTGGGGTCATGACATAATTTCTTGCCGATTTTTTGTGACAGATTTTTGTCATGACACTAATGCTTTCAGATGTTTAGTGGGCAGATTGTTCCCTGACCCATTGCTTGGGGAGAGTTTAAACCAAAAAAGGGGGCCCTTACCTAATGTTTTTCAGATTTTTTGTGACAAATTGTGTCCCTGATCTAAAGCTGCCCGATGTTTTTGTAACAAAAATTTTCATGAAAAGGGGTAATGCTTGCAGGTTTTAGTGACAGATTGGGGGCCCTGACCTTTAAGGGAAGAAAGGGTGTTTAAAATAACATTTTGATCAGGGGTTTAAAAGGGGGGGTGGAGGTTAACTGAAAAAGAACGTTCTTGGGGGGCCGTTGGCAAGTGGTGCCAAAGACCCATTGTGTAGTGCCAAAAAAAAGACTAAAAGGGTTTTTTTTTTTTTTTCTTCCCCCATTGAGCTTAACAAAATTTGGTGTAAAAAATGGGGGCTTTGGGTTTTCCCCTATGACCCAGGTCTTTAAAGGGGAAAAGCATGGGCCATATCAATTATGCACTGTATATTTTTCCTGAGACAGTGCTGGGGGTTTTTTTTTTTCCAAAATGTTTTTTACATTTCCCAAAACAGGATGTTTTATTTTTTGGGAATTTTATGTAATTTCGTTAAATGCCTTTTTTTAAAAAGAAAAGGGTTTTCATACCATTTCTTTTTTCCAAACAATTCAACTATTTTTATCTTTTTTCAGCAGAATGCTTTTTTTTGGGTGTTTCAAGGAAAAGGTAAAAAACAAACAAATTGCGTACGGCCAAAGCGGGCAAAATTTAAATTTAGTGAGGGAGAGCATGTGTGTGTGGGGCGTGCGGCTGCTTTTTTTTCTTTGTTTGTGAGGGAGAATAATTTTGGGGCCCGAATCGTGATTTCCTGGCCAAAATGGGTTTTGATGAGGGTTCCTTTTTTTCTATTTTGTCCCTTTTTCCCTCGCCCGAGCATCTAGAAAAACCGTTTCCCCGGAAAAAAATTTTAGGAGTAATTCCAAAGGAATTAAGAGGACAGAAAAACCAATGCAGATTAAAACCATGTGATTTATCAACAATCTGGAAAAAAAAACCCCCCAAAGGAATGAAGTAACCCTGAAGCGTGACTGAATCAAAAAATCTTTAAACCCCAGTGAAAAAGGGATACACTGTGCACGGGGAATTGTAAACAAACTGAAATGCCAAAAAAGTTTGTAAACTGTAAAAAAAGTTTAAAATTTGAAACAAAAATTTCTGTATGCTTGGATTTAGAAACCAAAACGAAACCCCCATTTTTTTAGCTGTAATACATGGAATTAAAAAAATTCTGAAATATCAAAGATGGAAGGAGCCCAAAATTGCTTGAATTTATTTAACTAACGAAACAACCAATGGGATTAATCTGTAATGCAAACGATTTAAAATAAATAAACTTTTAGGCTTTTTTGCAGAGCTTTTTTAAATAAAAACATTGTCCAGAAACGTGGGGGTTTTGTACCTTACAGAAATTTTTAAATCGATTTTTTTTGGTGAGTTTTTTCTGTGTGAAGATCTACAAAAATATCAAATTTAAAAAAAAATAAAAAAATATCCCTTTGATAAGGGAAACAATTTTTGTAAATTTGGGTTTTAGCCCTTTTAAAAAGTTTTGAACAATTGTTTTCTGTTTTAAAATTTGAACTTTTTTTTGTACAAAAAATTTTGGGAAGGGTGTGTGGTAAATTTTTGAGCATGTGTGAGGGTGTTGTGAGCGGGGAAAAAACATTTGATTTGGGTGGATTTTCAACTCCCCCTCTTTTATTTAAAAAAAACTTGTAACCAACATGATGCCATGTATGGGTTTACACCCCTTTTGGAGGGGAGAGAGAGAGGGGGGAATGGCTTTGGGAACGGTGTCATAGGGCCCAAAACCTCTGTGGGGTAATTTTTTCACATGTTTTAAACCCAAAAGCTTTTAATAGCCAGGCATGACAATAATAAACCAAAAATATCAAAGGGGGAGGCTTCCCGTTTTGATTCTGTTGCTGGCCCTGTGTGACGGAGGGGGGAGACTTGGGAAAAAGTGGGGATGGGAAATTTTTCCCAAGGGGGACCGGGGAACAAATGGGTTTTTTTATGTTTTCCTAAAGGACAGTTTTCAGCAAAGCATCAAACCCGCAAAAATAGGGCCACAAAAAAAGGGTTAAGGGGAAAAGGGGCCCAAAAAAGGGGTTGAGCGGGTCGTCTATTCCCCACACTGATCGAACCCAAAGCCAGGCTTCCAAAACCCAAAAAACCCCCGGGCAAAGGAATGGAACTTGCAGACGGAAAAAACAAAAACTAAAATCTGTCCAAACCTGTTTAAAATTTTTAATATGTTTTCCCCAAGGAGGGCGTAAAAAAAACAAGCTTTTTCCGTTTGCAAACAGGGGCCCCCTCCCTTTTTTTTCCCATTCATAAGAGTTAAAGGGGGAAGACCTCCGGGGGTGCATTCCCCCGCATGTGCCCCCACAGTGAAAACAAATTTTTTTTACAAACGTTGGGACTTCAAGATTGGGAAAAAAAAACACCTTTTAAACAAATCCAAAGAAAATCTTGTTCGGGGATGCCCCACCAGATTTTATCTTTGAATTTCCCGAAAGAAACAACATTTTTTTTATCTGATCAAAGATTTACGGAAAAAAAGGTTTTTAAAAAATTTCGGTGTGTTTTCAGTAGGTGTAAAAGGGGTTTGGGGAAGAATTTTTTTAAAATTTTTGTTCTAAATTAAAATTTTGTTTTTTTCCCGAAAGACTTGTGAGTTGAACCCCTGAACGGGGGGGACAGCCCCCTTTTCTGAGGGCCCATTTCAGATCAGCTGTGGGGTAGAAACCAGTCCCCCTAAATCATTGGGCCTGATGGGGACCCAAACCCACAATCTTCCCGTCAGGAATCCACGATGCCAACCCTGCGTGATGGTGGGTGGTTGTGCGTGTTCAAGGGTTTTGGGGCCAAATTTTCGTGTTGTGGAGGTGTTTTGGGGTTCGATTCCCCCTCCAACGGTTTGTTACTTCTTTAGAAATTTTCTGGGTTTAATTGGGTTTTTTTTGAGTTTTTTGCTTCCCAAAAGGGGCCCCCCTTTTTCACAGTGGGGAGGGCAGAGCATCAGGTGCAAGAAGGAAACCCCCGCGCACTGTGTGTGGTTTTTATTATCTTAAAAAACTTATTTCCCGTTTTTAAACCCAAAGAAACTCTTTTTAATTGTGAAAAACACTCGCGTAAAGGTTTTGGGCAGGATGCCCCTTTCCCCCCTCCACCCTCCCTTTAAACCCTCTCCAAACCCAAAACCCTTTCCCCCCAAAAAAAGTCCAAATACATATACAAGGGGACACACACACACAACGGGATACACACCACACCCCAAAACCATCCCCATGCTTTTTCAAACATTTGGGGGGTTTCACTCTTGTGGGACAACACCAAGGGGGAGGGCACTTTTTTCTCGTTTTGAAAGAGAGAGAGAGAGAGAGAGAGAGGGGGAGAGAGAGGGGAGAGGAGGGGAAAAGAGAGAGAAGAGAGAGGAGGGAAAGGACATGAAACTATCTGAGGGAAAACCCCCATGGGCCAAACTTTTGACAGCACAGGGCGGGGTAACAGACCGCAGTAACACAAAAAATTGGGATTAGCTTTTACAGCAAAGGCCGGGGGGTAACAGACCGCAGAAAAACAAAAGCGACAAATGGAGTGCAGAAGTATTTCCCAAATGAATAGTAGTCCAGGGGGTTGGAGCTCCCCGATGACAAAAAAAAAAAAAAAGGGAGTGAAAGGAAATATTGACTAGACAAAAACCAAATTACAAAAAAAAAAAAAAAAAAAAAAATAAAAACAAACCCCCAAACCAAAAGTCAGGCGGCTGTCATTTTTGGGAAATTCAAGGGAAAATACAGGGAATTTTTTTCATGTTCACCCCCAGGGAAAATTTGAAGAATTTAAAAACAGAAAATTTGGGCACCTTCAATGGATTGAAACCCCCCAGGGGAAGAATAATTTTCCCCAAAAAAAGGCAAACTAACGAATCCCGCCAGTTTTAAATTTTTGAGACCAACTAAACATGGGGGAATTTTAGCGTTTATTAAAAAAAAAAATTTTAAAAAAAAAAAAAAAAAAAACTGGAATGAAATTTAAACCCCTGCCACAGGGATTTTTTCCCTTTTTCCCCCAAAACAAAAAAAAGGGTACCCCAAAAATGCAAAAACCACATTAGTAAAGTATAGTAAAGTATAGTATAGTAAAAGTAAAAATAAAATAAAGATAAATATAGAAAAAGTAAATAAATAAAATAAAGTATTGGATAGGAGTTGGGGTCCAAATACAGGAAAGGGCCCTTTTGGCCTGTCCCCCCGATTCTTTTTCCCGGTCTCAGTTCTTTCCCCCCCTTAAAACTTCGCTGGTCTTTTGACCAGTAAAGCTATATACAACTTTTTTACTAAAAACACTGATCTTTTGAAACAGACACTGAGGGGGGGGCACTCAAAACAAATTTTGTACTGGGTTTTATGACACAGTCCAGCGTTTTTCCCAAAATGTTTAAGGGAAAGGGGCTTCACAACATTGGAAGGAAGGTGTTTTCCCAAAACAACCCCCCATTTGTGAAAAGAAGTTTTGTTTGAAGAAAATTGTGCTGCATTCTGTTTTTGTTATTTTATTTTTTTTTTTTAGCTTTTAAAAACTATGCCCCTGGTTATTTTCACGGGCGAATTAAATGCAAAGGGCCCGGAAAAAATTTTTTCTGCTTGGCCCAAATGTTTTGTCCCGGACACCCTAAGGGGCCCTTGCAGAGTTTTAAAGTTGGGCGCCTTTTGGGGAAAAATTTTGTGTCATGAAAAAAAAAAAAAAAAAAAAAAAAAACTAATTGTTTTTGGGGGGGCCGAAATGTTAGGGGGAAAGATTGTGTATGACATAATGCTTGCAGATTTTAGTGACAGATTGTGTCATGACACCTTTTGTTTGGCAGTTTGTTTTAGCCCCAGATTGGGTTTTTCCTAATGTTTGCAGATTTAGTGACAATTGTGTCATGATCAAATGCTGCAGATGTTTAGTAACAATTGTGAATAAACGCAATGCTTGCAGGTTTAGTGACAGTTTGGTCATGACTGAGGCAAGGGATTTTTAGTAACATTCGATCAGGTTTTAGGGGTGGTGGAGTTAACTGACAAGACGTTCTTGGGGCACCGTTGGCAAGGGGTCCCAAAAGCCCGATTGTGTAGTGCAAAAAATGATAAAAGGCTTTTTTTTTTTTTTTCCCCCCTTTGAGCTTAAAAACTTTGGTGTAAAAATGCGGCTGGGTTCCGTATGACCCAGGTCTTCATGGGGAACGCAGGGTCCTATCAATTATGCACTTATATTTTTCCTGAGACAGTGTGATTTTTTTTTTTTCCCAAAAATTTTTCTACTTTCCAACCAGGATGTTTTATTTTTGTAATTCATGTAATTTCTTTTACTGCTTTTAAAATAAAATTTTTTCATACCATTCTTTTTTCAGCAATTAAACTTTTTGTATCTTTTGCGCGAATGCTTTTTTGTGGTTTTTCAGACAGGTACCACATCAAATTGCGTAGGCCAAAGGGGTCAAAATTAATTGAGTGAGGGAGAGCATGTGTGTGTGTGCGTGCGGCTGTTTTTTATTTTTTGTTGTGGGCAGATATATTTTGGTCAGAATCGTGTTTCCTGCCAAAAATGGGTTTTGATGGGGATTCTTTTTTCTATATGTCTTTTGCCTCGCTGAGCATCTAGACCGTTTCCGGAGATTTGAGGAGTAATTCAAGGAATTAGAGGACAGAAAAACCCAATGCAGATTAAACCATGTGATTTATCAACAATCAAAAAAAAAAACCCAGAAAGGAATGATGACATGAAGCGTGACTAAATCAAACAATCTAAAACCAGTGAACGGGATACATGTGCACGGAATTGTAACAACAAAATGCCAAAAAATTTTGTAACTGTAAAATTTTGAATTGAAACAAAAATTTCTGTTGCTTGGTTTTTGAAAAAATCGAAACGCCATTTGTAGCTGTAATACAGGGAAATTATAAAATTTCTGAAATATAAAAGATGGAGGGCCATATTGTTTGAATTTATAAATTTTCGAAAAACCAATGGGTTTAAATCTGAAATGCATCGATTATAAAACTATCTTTTAGGCTCTTTGCAGAGCTTTTTAGTAAAAATTGCCCAGAAGGGGGGGTTGTGTACCTTAAAAAATTTAACTCGATGTTTTTGGTGAGTTGTTTGTGTGAAGATCTAAAAACATATCATTTAAAAGAAAAAAAAACTATCATTTGATAAGCAAACAATTTTTGTAATGGCTTCAGCTTTTCAAAGTTTTGAAAAATTTTGTTTTCTTTTTTAAAATTAGAACTTTTTCTTGTAAAAAAAATTTGGAAGGGTTGTGTGTGTATTTTTGAGCATGTGGGGGAGTGTTGTGAGGTGGAAAAAACATTTGATGGCTGGATTTTAAACTCCCATTTTTGATTTAAAACACTTGAAACCCAACATGATGCCATGTAGGGTTCACCCTTTGTGGAGGGGAGAGGAGAGGAGGAAGGGCTGGCAACGGTGTATAAACAATCCTCTGTGTGTAATTTTGCACATGTTAAAAGAGTTTTGGAATACCAGGATGACAATAATAAACAAAAATAAAAAAGGGGGCAGGTTTCCGTTTGATTCTGTTGCTGGCGTGTGTGACGGGGGGGAGAGACTTGCAAATAGTGTGAGGGAAATTTTTCAAGGGGACGCGAACACTGATTGTTTTTGTTGCCTATGGCAGTTTTCAGCAAAGCATCAAACCCGCAAATAGGGCCACGAAGGGTTAAGGGGAAAAGGGGAAAAAAAAGAGTTGAGCGATCGTCTATTCCCCACACTGATCGAACCCAAAACCGGCTTCCATCAAAAACCCCCGGGGAAAGGAATGGAACTTGCGACGGAAACAAACAAAATAAAATCTGTCCAAACCTGTTAAAAATTTTTATATGTTCCCAAGGAGGGCGTAAAAAAACAAACTTTTCCGTTTGAAAAAGGGCCCCCTCCCTTTTTTTTTCCCCTTCATAAGAGTTAAAGGGAAGACCCCGAGGTGCATTCCCTGCATGTGCCCACAGTGACACAGTTCTTTTACAGCGTTGGGCTTCAGATTTGGGAAAAAAAAAAACCCTTTTAAACAAATCCATGAAAATCTGTTCGAGATGCCCACCTTTTTTTTGAATTTCTGAAAGAAACAACATTTTTCATCGATCAAAGATTTACGGAGAAGGTTTTTAAAAAATTTCGGTGTGTTTTCAGTAGGTGAAAGGGGTTTGGGGAAGAATTTTTTTAATTTTTGTTCTATTATTTTCGTTTTTTCTGAAAGATTGTGAGTTGACGTGAACGGGTACAGCCCTTGGTGAGCCTATTTCGATCAGCTGTGGGTAGAAACCAGTCCCATAAATCATTGGCCTTTATGAGACCCAAACCCACAATCTTCCCGTCAGGAATCCCGTGCCCAACCCTGCGTGATGGTGGGTGGTTGTGGTGTCAAGGGTGGCCATTGCTGTTTTGGGGATGTGTTGGGGTTCGATTCCCCCTCCCAAAGGTTTGTTACTTCTTTTGAATGTCTGGGTCAAATTGTTTTGTCGAGGTTTGCTTCAAAAGGGGCCCCCTTTTTCACGTGGGGGACAGAGCATCAGGGCAAGGGAAACCCCCGCGCACTGTGTGTGGTTTTATTTTTTAAAAGCTTATTCAGTTTTTAGCAACGAAATCTTGTAATTGTGAAAAACACTCGCGTAAAGGTTAGGCAGATGCCCCTTTCCCCCTTTTCCCCCCCTCCCTTTACCCTCTCCAAACAAACCCTTCCCCCCAAAAAAAGTCCAAATACATATACGAGACACACACCACAACGCATACACAACACCCACACTTCACATGTTTTTCAAACATGGTGGGTTTCACTCTTTTGCACAACACCAAGCAGGGCCTTGCTCGTCGAAAGGGGAGAGAGAGAGAGAGAGAGAGAAGGGGAGAGAGGGGAGAGGAGGGGAAAAGAGAGAGAAGAGAGAGGAGGGAAAGGACATGAAATATCTGAGAACCCCATGGCTTACTTTTGACAGCACAGGGCGGGGTAACAGACCGCAGTAACACACCCTGGGATTAGCTTTTCGCAAGGCGGTGGTAACAGACCGCGAGACACAGCACAAATGGAGTGCAGAAGTATTTCAATGAATGTGTCCAGAGGGTTTGGGGCTCCCGATGACAAAAAAAAACAAAGGGGAGTAAAGGAAATATTGACTGACAAAAACCACTTACAAAAAAAAAAAAAAAAAAGAAAAAAAACACCACAAACAAAAGTCAGGCGGCTTCATTTGGAATTCAGAAAGTACGAATTTTTACATGTTCCCCCCAGCAAAATTTGAAGAATTTATAACAGAAATTTGGGCACTTCAATGGATTGAAACCACCAGGAAGAATATTTTACAAAAAAAGGCAAACTAACGAATCCCGCCAGTTAAATAGGACCACTAAACATGGGGGAATAAGCGTCATTAAAAAAATATTTAAAAAAAAAAAAAAAAAAACTGGAATGATTGAAACCCCTGCCACAGGATTTTCTTCCCACAAAAACAAAAAGGGTACAAAATGGAAAACCCCATTGTAAGTTAGTAATATAGTATAGTTGTAAATATAAAGGATAGTATGATAGTAAATAAATTAAGTAAGTATTGATAGGAGTTGGCTCCAAATACAGGAGGCCTTTAGGCCTGTCACCCATTCTTTTCAGGTCTCAGTTCTTTTCCCCCCTTTAACTTCGCTGGTCTTTTGACCAGTAAAGCTATATACAACTTTTTACTAAAAACATGATCTTTTGATCGACACTGAGGGGGGGGCACTCAAACACATATGTACTGTTTCATGACACAGTCCAGCGTTTTTCAAATGTTTAGGGAAAGGGGCTTCACAAATTGGAAGGAAGGTGTTCCCAAAACACCAATTTGTGAAAAGAAATTTGTCGAAGACTTGTGCTGCATCTGTGTTGTTATTTTTTTTTTTTTTTTAGCTTTAAATCTATTTTACCCCTTTTTTGGTTTTTAACTTTTTTC
>CM031614.1:6833270-6855770 GCA_018398815.1 Conus ventricosus
CCCCCTCCATTGGAAATAAACCATTCAAATGGGAGCAAGACTTACCCTACTTGTTTATTGCTTATTGTTTACTGTTCCCTGCTTCATTTTATTTTCAACTTTATTTCAATTAAATCGAGGCTATTTGTATTTGTTTCTGTCTGTCTTTGTGTTTGTCTTTTGATCTCCCTTGCATCCATGGGTGGAACCTCAGGTGTAGGCTCAAAGATTGTTCCCTACATTTTATACTGTTTGCATATCGAGGGCTTCCTGCCAGAATGGACCATCTCAATTTTTTTCACATTTTCACTTTTTACATGAAACTAACTTATTAAACAGCTAGGAATATAATGCCGATGTCCGTTTTGTGATATCTCAATTTATTAATTAGTTATTGATAAAACTGTAATGGACCACTGAAAAAATACTTAAATGAAAGCATGCCAGAATGGGACATTTACGCCTGACCCACTACAATCCTCTGTCACTTGCATGATACGGGGCTGTAGGCCCTGCTGAAATGAGATATCTGATAAAGTCTCATTTCAGCACTGCCAAGAGGGAAACCCCTGGCCTCTCATCTGTTGGACTGTTGTATTGAGACACTCCCCGGTGTTCCACTCAGGCAGGGCGACAATCCCTTGCCTGGGGTCGGCTTGGGTTAATAGAAAGTGTCACATGCTGGCTTGGCAGCTTTGCTGTAAACTTCGCATGAAACCGAGTCCTGTCTGGTTGCTTCATTACTGTTCACACTTCTGAAAAAGATGAGGAGACTGGAGCTTGCTCATTGCTCATGTAAGTATTATTATTTTATGTTCAGGTGTGCATGTGCGTGCGCTTGTGTGTTCATGCTTTTGTATGCGTGTGCCAATGTGTGTTTGCATGTGCGCGCATACTTTTGTGTGTGCATACATGTATCTATTTCTATTTAACTACAAGTGTGCACATGTGCATGCATGTGCGTGTTTGCGTGTGTGTGCATGCGTGTGTGTAATGCAATGCAATGCATTCAGGGACTTATGTATTTTATTCACACGTTCTTTTATTGGTAGGAATAGTTTAAATACATGTGTGTGCACGCATGTACGTACATGCGTAGGAATGTGAGTGTTGGATGCATGAATGCGTATGTGCATGCATGTGTGTGTTTGTGTGGGTGTGTTTAACTGTGTGTTTGTAAGTATGTATAATCATGTGCTAACATTGTGTTTGTGTTTAAGTTTAATAGGCCAAAAAAAAAAATTGTTTGTTTAGGGTAACATGACCCAAAAATTAGGGTCGGTCGGGTTTGTTTTTTTTTTTTTTTTTTTTTTTTGGGGGGGGGGGGGGGGGGGCGTTGTGAAATGTCCCTTTTATTTCTAGAAAAAAAATAAAAAAAAGTTTTAGGGTCGACGCCAAAACGATAGGGTCGGTCGGGTTACCCTAAACACACAATTTTTTTTTTTTTTTTTTGGGGGGGGGGGTGGGGGGCCATAAGGTGTGTGCGCATACATCTGTGCGCGTGATGTTTGCAAGTGGAAGAGCTCTAACATTGTGTCTCTGTGGCGTGTGTGTTTGTGTGAGTGTCTATGTGGAGATGAGCGAGAGGCATTATTACCAGCCGATTAAACACTAGCTACCTGCTTATGTTTTCGATTCAGATTAGCCTGAATCCTTGTTTCCTCATGACAAAGCGCTTTTCACATTAAGACTTGAACGATCTTTTCATTTTGCCGGCTTATAATTATATATCAGACTTTCTAGGATTTCTTTAAAATGCAGATAAAAGAGCAAAGATTAAAGATCACAGTATAAAAAATATACACTTTTAAGTTTTTAAATAATTGTGATAGCATTACACTCAGTATAGTCCAGTATTTGGCCCAAGGTGCATTATTCAAGGTTAGGAGTAATGAAAACTGTAAAAAATATAAAATATGTTCTTGTGCAGGGGCTATCCGAATTATATCACCATTATTATTTAACTTATATGCATTTTATTGTTATGTCAATATGTCTCAGGTGAGATTATTTTGCTGTGTATACACTATGTGTCATCTGGCTAGCAGATTTAGTGTGAGCACTCTTTCTTTTTCAGAACTATGGATTGTTCTGAGGAGTGGTTTGATGATGATGCCTTCCTCAGCTTGGCAGCATCTCTGACCGCTGACATGGACAATCAATGCGCTGACTCTGAATTCAACACTAGTGACAATCTTCCTCTCAGCAGACACCATGGGACTGTCCAACGAGTCTGACTTCAACGCCAGCGATTACCTTCCGTTAAGCCAGTATCAACACCAGCTTTCTAATGACTCTAGTGGTAGTGACCCTACATACCAACCAGAGGACACGCTTCTGTTTAAGGAAAAGACCCAAAGAAAGCGCAGCAAGAAGGAAAGAGACCTTCGTCAGGCTATTGCCAAGAGTAAAGCACAGGGAGACCAAGAGGCCAGTGACCAGGCTGTGCACAAGCAACGTTGGTGAACCTCCTGTCTGCCAACGGACTGCAGCAAGTGGAGGTAGCATCAGATGGCAATTGCTTTTTTGAATCCTGTGCTCTCTCCTCAACATCACAGCACCAGACCTGCGTAAATGTCTCTGTGACTATCTTGAAGACAACCTCGGTATGTTTATTGATTTCATGCCTTTGCTGAAGATTGAAACGAAAGGTACATGGAATATATGCAAAACATTCTGGAACTTCGCCATCCTGGCAGATGGAGCAACCGTGCTGGCGACATGCTTCGTTTGGCTCTGCGTCATGGACTGGCAGAAATGTCAGGCTTTTTACAAGCACCCAAGTCAGCCAGTCCTTGATGTCCATCCCTTGAATGCTCCCTCTGGTGAACCACGAGATGCAAAACACGATTGTTCTGGCCTTACTGAACTATCAAAGTGGACCTCACTACAACAGTTGCACAGCTGAGATCAACACAGAGGCCCCACATTCAGCCACATTATCACCACCCCAGGAGATCAACACAGAGGCCCCACATTCAGCCACATTATTACCACCCCAGGAGATCAACACAGAGGCCCACATTCAGCCACATTATTACCACCCCAGGAGATCAACACAGAGGCCCCACATTCAGCCACATTATTACCACCCAGGAGATCAACACAGAGGCCCCACATTCAGCCACATTATTACCACCCCAGGAGATCAACACAGAGCCCCACATTCAGCCACATTATTACCACCCCAGGAGATCAACACAGAGGCCCCACATTCTGCCACATTATTACCACCCCAGGAGATCAACACAGAGGCCCCACATTCAGCCACATTATCACCACCCAGGAGATCAACACAGAGGCCCCACATTCAGCTACATTATCACCGCCCCATGAGATGCACAGAGACCCACAACCGACAAATCAATGTCACTTCCACGTCTCATCTCCATGTTGAAACTTCTCCGCCTGTAGAATCAGTTACACCTTCATACCACCATTCACCAACTGCGCAGTCCAATGTTTCACCTTCACTCCAGCAAAGACCGCAACAAGACAAAAGAGCGTTGCCTGAAACACCAGGAAATCAGGGAATTTCAAAACCCCACCAAAAAAGCAGCTCACGAGAAAAAGAAAAGCACAACCTGAAACCTGGAAGAAAAATGTCAGGAAAGTTCTTCGACTGCAAGGAAATGCCATTTGTCAGACAAAGGAACCCATGTCCCAGCAAAGAAGTTGAAAATAGTAGACTGTTCAAAATGCAGTATTAGGTGTGATAGATTGAATAAAAGAAGAGCAGAAATTTTTCAATCATTCTATGCACTAAATTCACAAGAGAAACAAAAGCAATTTGTCTGCACACACATCACTACCAAGAACACCAAGACCATGCATGACGACGTGACATCTGCAGCCGTTCCGAAAACAAGACACGTGTCCAGACAGTATCACTTCACAGTGGATGGACAGAGTGAACGCGTCTGCAAGAAATTTTTCACATCGACACTGAGTATCAACAACAACTTCCTTGAACATGCACTCAGAAACAGCGAAAATGGTGTGTTTGTCGGTCGAGAAAATCGTGACCAGAAACGCCCACACAACAAGACACCAGACAGAGCAGTGGAAAGAGTCAAAATTCACCATCACATCATTCCCGCTGTTCCTTCACACTACACCCGAAAGGACACTCAGCGTGATTATCTTTCTTCAGATCTCAACATAACAAAAATGCATCAACTTTAACACAGAAGAATGTAAGAAAGAGGGAATCTCCCCAGTTTCATCCAGGCAATATAGAAAATCTTCAACGAAATTTTCAATTTCATTCTATGTACCGAAAAAGGACCAGTGCTCTACATGCGCACATTTCATAACAAGAAGGCAGGGGGGACAGCAACAGAAGCGGATGAACAGGCCTATGAGCAACACCAGAAGAGGAAGGAAAAAGCCAGGGAGGAGAAGGAAGCTGACAAGCAGGCCGCTGCAAAAGACCCGTCAAAACATGTCGTCACGGTGGACCTCCAGGCAGTCCTGCAGGCTCCTGTGGATTAGTCAGCAGCTGTACTACAAGAGAAAGCTCTGCGTGTACAACTTCACCATCTATTCTCTTGCGGATGGAAAAGGCTCCTGCTTCATTTGGGACGGTCGGAAGGCAGGCGGGGATCCTGTGAGATTGCCAGCTGCCTGGTCCTATACCTGCAGTCCTTGCCGAGCACTATCAAGGAAGTGGTCATCTATTCTGACTGCTGCGGAGGACAGAACCGCAATCAGAAACCTCACCGCTGCCCTGATACACGCAGTGAACTCCATCCCAAACATTGAGATCATTCAGCAGAAGTACCTGGAGACTGGCCATACCCAGATGGAATGCGACTCGATGCACGCAGCCATATCTCTAGCCAAGAAGTGCACATCCATACATGTGCCAAGTGAATGGGACATTGTCCTGCGAATGGCAAGAAGAGGAAAGAATACACTGTCATTCCTCTGAAGCATGTGTCATTTCTTGATTTCAAGAAGCTGTCAGCATCCTTCGTCAGGAATACCAAAACCGGTATCGAGGGTCAGAAAGTCAACTGGCTACACATCTGCAATATCAAGTTGCACAAAGGACAGGAGGATTGGTGTTCTTCAAAACAGATTTTAGAGATGAAGACTCCCGTACTCTTCGCCTGACTGGGTCATCCAAAAGAAGCAGACCAACACCGCTGAAGACAGTACCCCCGTGCTACAGTTGCAAACTGCCCATCTCCAAAGCAAAACATCAGGACCTCATGTCGCTGTGCACCTCGGGAATCATTCCCTCCCATCACCATGCGTTCTTCCAAGGCCTGCCAGTGTCAGCAGCAGCCAAAGACAAGCTGTCTGAGCCCGATGTCCAGGACTCTGGCACAGGGAGTGACACAGAATAAGACTGTCTGAGTCAAGATGCTGCCGCTGTTGCTGCTATGTGCGTGTTTGGAGATAGCTTGCAGTTGTGTGAAAAAGAAACAGAAAACAAAAACAAGAACAAAAATGTGTAACTTTAATAATTTTCCACTTTGTTTCGTTTGTTTAGTTTTGTTTGTTTCTGTTTAGTTTTGTTGTTGTTGTTTTTTTGTTTTTTTTTTTCAAGTAGGAAAAGAAAACTGTGAGAAAAAACAACAAACTGCAGAACAAAACGTGCGAATATAAAACAACATATTGCAGCAAGAAAGATGCTGCCTTGTAGTTCCTGCTCTTTTAGACAGCTTACAGGAAAAAAGGAGAAAAAAACGTATACAGAAACAAACGTGTGATTTTTTTTTCTTTTTTTTTTTCTTCTAGTGAGTAAAAATAATGTGACATTCATTCAATGGCCAGTGAAAGCAGAGAGACATGAAGACAAAAATGTCTGGTGACTGAAAAACATTGTGAAGAGATCCCATGAAACAGACATCTCAAGATAACAACAAATCTTCGGAAATAAACAAAATGTGTGTGTGTTATTTTTTTTCAAAACTTACATTATTTCCAAACTTGAACTGCTGTTTTTTGTTTGTTTGGTTTTATTTTCTAAAGTGAGATTAGAACTGTGACTTATTGAACTCTTTATCCAGTGAAAGGAATAGCTATTTAAAGACAAAAACTCTCTGAATGGTGACTGGTGGATATTGTGAATAGGATAACTGATGAAACAGCCACCTCAAGATACAACTCAGGCGACAAAGCCGGTATGTGAACATTTCCTGTGCATGCAGTTTGTATTATTATTATTCTCCTAGTTTGTACCTATGGGTGGCACCAGCTAAGAGGATTAATGTGGTGGGATCGATTCCTTTATGTAAGACATATACCCATGCATGTGCCCACAAGGATATCAATTCACACTGATTGAGTGGGACAGAAGAAGAAAGAGTGGGGGAAAAAAAACAGAAAGAAAGATGGTCACTCAGTGTTTTTATTTGTCCGCGAATGGTATGGGTATGTATGTATGTGTGCATGCATGCGCGTTTGCATGCATGTGTGTGTGAGTCTGACTTGTGTGTGCCCATTGTATGTATGCACGCTCGGGTAAATATTCAGACTATAAGGCTATTTTTTCTCAACATCCAATGTGTTTAACCGCGAAGTGAACTCCATTGGAATTGTATGCTTTCGTTCACAAATAATATCGCACCGACCGAATAAGAGAGGGGGAAGAGAAAGGAAAGAAAGAGAAGGGGGGGGGGGGGGGGGGGGGGGGAGCTCACGAGCCTAGGAGAGAGAGAAGGTGGGGGGAGAGGGGCATAAGACATTCCCTACGAGAAATAGAGTGGGGGAGGGAAGGAGTAGAGAGGAGGAGAACGAGAATGAGAGGGAGACAAGACGAGACACTGACGAAATGAGGAGGGAGAGGGAGAGGAGAGAGGGAGAGGAGAGAGGAGAGAGTGAGAGAGAGAGAAGAGAGGAGCGGAGAGAGAGAGAGAGAGAGAGAGAGAGAGAGGGAGAGATAGCCTATTATTTTAATAATTTTAATAATTTTTGTTGTTTGTAAGCAAACTTTTTTTACCACGATGTTTAAAACAAAATCAGCTATTCATTTTTTAATCCGGAAATGAATCCTTTTTATGATTTCATACAGTACATTCTCACAAAGTATGGACAGACCCAGAATAGAGATATCTTGTAATGGTCTACACTGACTCTCAATGTTCTGTTCAACTAATTGCATTCCATCCCGCTGACCATGGGACAATCCCAACTAACTCAGACGGCAGGTTGTTGATAACAAGATAAGCAGGAACCCTCCTGCGGCAATGGTACACTGACAGCTGGGTCTAAACAGGGACCGTACAGCATCTGGCTCTTGTTAGTCCTTTGCTGTACGGTCCCTGGTCTAATATAAACAGCTCTCGGCTTTCTGAACCCTTCCTTTCTCACTGCCTGCCTGCATGGGCATATATCTCGTTACACTCATGCTGGTCGGTAGCCTAGTTGACTCAGGCTTGGAAGACAGTGAGAGCAAGCCAGCATGGGTTAGGGGACACATGTTGATTGATGAGATATTGTGATAAACACAGACACTTTGTTGATAAAAACTTCCCCTTAGTAGCACAGAAGAGAAAGGCCTAAAGCTAGCCCAGTGAAAAAATGAAACTATTTGTTTCTTATAAAAGGCACACTAAACTCTCGAAGTTGTGTTTTCATTTTACTAGCAATAGTGGAAAACTGAGATGGTCCATTCTGGCAGGAAGCCCTCGATATATATTTATATATATATATATATATATATTATATATATATATTATATTATATAATATATATATAAACCTATTTCTCGCTCTTCTCTCTCTCTCTCTCTCTTCTCTCTCTTATATATATATATATATATTACATATATATATGTACACACACACACACACACACCACACACACACATATATATATTATATATTATATATATATATAGAGAGAGAGAGGAGAGAGAGAGGAGAGAGAGAGAGAGATGACACATTTGTAAATAGAACCAAGTGGGAGTTTATGAGCATGCGTTTGTTTCGTCGTGGAAAAGAAAGTCACATTAATTGCATTGTTCAGAATCTTTCAAAGACAGCGAAAAGGGATGGGTTACTAGTATCATAAGCGAAGCAGCGCACTCCTCCTCCACCTCCCTCGCCCGTCAAAATCCCCCCCCCCCCCCCCCCCCCCCCCCCCCCCCCCCCCCCCCCCCCCCCCTCCCCACACCCCAAATGACCCCCCACCTCCCCCCCCGCCTCCGCCGCTCTCGGTTCACTCATTGAAATGGCTCGCGAACTCGGCACCGGCTCCCCGCTACGTTTTTTTGGCGCGCGCTGGCCTTGATCTGCAGGTGATCGGTGGATCCCTTCGCCGTGTCTCTGCAGGTGATCGGTGGATCCCTTCGCCGTGTCTCTACGGTACGCGTGTTGTGACAAATGTCGCAAGAATCCGTCTTGGGTTTTGCTTGTTTGTTTGTTTTGTTTTGTTTGTTTGTTTGTTTGTTTGTTTGTTGTTGTTTTTTGGGGGGTCGAGGGATGGGGGTGGGGGATTTGTATTAGCTCTAAAAGCCTCGTTCAACGCTGATCTCGGTCACGGGAAACACAACTACTTCCTACGTTGTTTTTCTTGATGACGTCTGACAGTTAACCTGGTTAAGTAAGTTAAGCTGGTACACACACACACCACACACCCCCCACACACCCCGCCGCACGTACACACACACACACACACACACACACCCACACACACCACCCACACCCACACACACACGCACGCACTCGCTTGGATCTGGCTGGTAGGACATAAATTATTCACCATCCACTCAAGGAAGCAAGTGTGGTGGGTTTCACGACATCCAGGGCAACGTAGAGAATAAATTTAGTGTTAATTGATTAATTTGGAGTGTTGTTTGCAAACAATTGAAATAATTGGGACATGTATGAGCATAATTATGGGTCAGACATGCATACGTGTGGTGGGTGCTATGTTAATCTATTATTGTGTGTTGTCTCAATTTTTACAACTACGACAGGAAGTAAATTCAGCCGAGAGGGGAGGAAGCAACAATAATAAAGAGAAGTGTATGCGTGTGCCACGGCATGCAGTGGCTGTAAACATGCAGATGTGTGCTACATGTTTCCATGTGTTTGTTCTTTGCTGTCAACAGCAGATGTGTGCCATACATGTTTGCTTGTGTTGTTCTATACTTCAACATTAGATGTGCGCATACACGTTAGATGTGTTTGGTTCTTTGCTTCAACATGCAGCTGTGCGCATCCACGTTTGCCATGTGTTTGGTCTTTACTTCAACATGCAGAGTGTGGCCTTCACGTTTGCATGTGTGTTTGTCTTTGCTTCAACAAGAAGATGTGTGCATAGATGTTTGCAGGTGTTGTTTGGTCTATGGTTTCGTGTCCTGCCGTTCACATGTCATGCACTATTAGTTTTGATTAGAACATTCTGGTTCAGTTCAGTTTAACAAAACCCTTCATCCACGAAGTTATAAAAGTGATATCTGAAACATTTCATGAAAGGAAAACATAATTCAGTGGAAGCAAATATGAAATCTGAATGGGCTATAAACAATTCAAACTATCGACCAGTGACTCGTTCAGTGACATAACAAAATGACACAGTCATCTTACTGAACTGATGCCATTTATTCCATTTTTCTTTCCAACCCCCCACCCCCACCCCCCTACCCCCACCCTCTACCCCTTTTCCCACTTCTTCAGTAATGCTCCCTACACATTTTACTTGGGCTCCCAGTACACAATCAAGCTGGTTTGTCCTGTTCTAGGTTCAGCATTGCCAGTCCTGGGAAAAAATCCATGTCAGTCATCATGAGGCAACACACTAGTGGAGACGCTGCACTCTGCCATGATACTTTCATTGTCTTCAGCTGTGTCGTTCTAAGCCAGGTGTACAAGGGCACTACAAATACTAAGCCCCCATGATGACAATAATTGTTAAGTTTCTAAATAACACACACGCGGCGCACGCTCTCTCTCTCTCTCTCTCTCTCTCTCTCTCTCCTCCTCTCTCTCTATCTCTCTCTCTCTCTCTCTCTCTCTCTCTCCACTCTCACAACCACACACACACACACTCACACACCACACACACCACACACACAAACACACACACATTCTCATCATACTCTCACACACATACACACACACGCACGCACGCACGCACGCACGCACGCACGCACGCACGCACGCACGCACGCACGCACACACACACACACCACACACACACCACACACACAATTACACACACACTGATTTATTAATAAACTCTGTGATGTGGTGTGTGTGTGTGTGTGTGTTTGTGTTTGTGTTTGTGCTGTGTTTGTGTGTGTGTGTGTGTGTGAGGTCCTTATTCAATTCATTACATATTTTAGTGTTATAAGTCGGGCATCAATCAAATTTTGGTCCCCCGGCCCCCCCCCCCCCCCCCCCCCCCCCCCCCCCCCCCCCCCCCCCCCCCCCCCCCCCCCCCCCCCCCCCCCCCCCCCCCCCCACCCACCCTCCTCGCAGTCCATGTGAACTTTCCCCCGACATATTTGTTAACAATAAATTCTATGGTTTATTATCCGCATACGGTGGGCTCGTAGCAGCTGGTGGGATATTCTATACGACTGAAATAATTTATCGTAGTTGATGGAATTCATATTTTTGTTTGTGTTGTGTTGTTCTTCTTCTTCTTGACAGTAATGGAGGGGTCCATAAATAACATGCCAGGCTCTTGTTGATTCATCTAGTCGTTCTATTTACAACCATAGCTTTGCCTAAACAACAGCTCTTGCAGTGACTAAGTGATCCTCTTGAATAAACGGCCTCCTGGCACAGACCATTCAACGTGGGCGAGGAACTTTCAGGATTTTCACATACTGTAAAACATACTGCGTGAAGAAAGAAAGTATATAACAGTGAGGCAAGCTTGATTTGGTCGTTCAGCCACAGGCATGATTTGCGATTCTTCACGCTGACAACCAAGTCCAAGCCACTGATCTAACACAGGCTGCTGTGTGAATAGTGGAGGTGTTGCAGATGACAGGCCTCTGTGGGTGTTCCAAGGCCTTGCCGCTGTTGCCCTACCCTTCTGTTCCATCTACCGAGCTGACAACTCACGGTGTAGTTAGAGGGAAGAATTGCATTACAAATCGCTTCCCGTGTGAGACGGGGGTTTGTATTTCTTTACGCATTTTGTTTTCATTTACCTTGACTCACCTTTGCTGGGTCCCTCGGAAAGTTATGGGATTATTACATTTTCTCCCACGTGGAGAAACTAATAAGCGGCTGACATCAAGACAATTATTATCTGGCCCCGTATAGATGAGGTTCGTCTCTGGTAAAATCCCACGATTGAGTCCACACTGACCTATGTAGGATTCTGACCAAATCTCACCGTGGTTTTGTCCACATGACGAACTTCAGTGGCTGACATATGCTTCAGTAAGGTTTTTGATATGCATATCTATTATCACCTCTGCCTTATCGCTGGTTTTTATATTTTCAGTGAAATGCTCTCATTGGTTATATGAAGTGCTTAACTGTGTTTTTTTCCTCCAAACGTCCTTGTTTTACACATCAACATACAAAAGATCTAGAAACTGTGCAAGAGGTACCTCGTGAAAACTTTCAATCCAAATTTAGTCATGTCATAAAAGCACAAGCATGCGTCCACAAATTCCGAATCAGGATGTGTATTAATATCATTCTATGGAATGTCCAGCTTCATCAACCGTAATTTTCTCCATGTTCTAACCTGAAATTGTTCATAATGAAATAAAGAATGAAAGCAGTAAGCATGTCTCTAGTGTGACATTGATAATGTACACGTTCCCAAGCCATGTGTCTTCACAATGGCGTTACTGTGCACACTGACTGGCGAAGGGAGGCTGCAATCAATATAGTTTGTGTATCTGTACATCGCTTTCTCTGCGTTGTCTTAAAGATCAATAACACATTGTTTTATTTTTATTTCCTTGGATGGGAAATCGATTCTTAAACTGGTGGGTTAAAGGAGGCAACTTTTATTCAATGCTGGAAACAGTTACAAGCCGCGCACTCCCAACCTAATGCTGATTTTGGGGCACCCATCTTGCTAGAATTGGTATCTCCAGCAGACGAAAGCATACAGAACAAGGCAAAACATTCGTACAACACAGATTCCTTCACAAGGCACATAGAAAAACATCCTCTTGGTTTCCTTGGTTGGTAACTGTGTCATGTTGCCTGCATCTCTAATTACGTTACTCTCTTTTTCATTTCCACCGGCCAATGCCTTGTTTTCTGGTTGTCAACAGCGGAGAATAGCATTGTCCTGCGTCAAAATCAAAAGTCGCTTTATCTCTATAAATGATATTGATTGACATTTTTCCTCCCCTTTTTTTCAAGCTGAAACATTCTGCAATCATAACAAATAGAAATATTGATTTTCAGTGTCTTTTGATGATAGTATTACCATACCTTCCCGGCCACTCCAGGGGCGTGAAAGATCTGAAAGAGCTGAGCCCCCGACACTGCACACCCCGCGGACAGGAGAGGTGGGGGGGAGGGGGAAGTTGGTGGGTGGTTACTTGACAGAGGACGCCATGTGTTGTGTGTGTGTGTGTGTGTGTGGTGAGTGTGTGTGTGGTGCTGTGTGTGCTGTGGAGAGCGAGAGAGAGAGAGAGAGAGAGAGGTGATGGTTGGGAATGGAGGTGTAAGATGTGTGTGTGTGTGTGTGAGAGAGAGAGAGAGAGAGAGAGGGTTGGTTGGGAAGAGGTGGTGAAGGTGTTGTGTGTGTGTGTGTGTGTGAGTGTGTGTGTGTGTGTGTGTACGCACGCTCCAATGTGTTTGGACCGAAGGGTGCTACAGTGCACTTCGCCGTGGTCCCCCCCCCCCCCCCCCCCCCCCCCCCCCAAGTACCTCTCCCTCAGTCTTTGGTGTTGTTAGTGACTTTTTTTTTTTTTTCTTTTTGTTAAATTGTGTTCTCGTTTTGAAGTGTTGATTCTTTGCATTTTTTGTTGTCCTAGTTTTACCTTCTTTTTTCCCTCTCCTTCTATCCCTTAATTTTGTAATTTTGCTCAAATTTACTTCCTTACGCGTGACAGATATTTTCCTTTCAGAAAAAGTGTTATCCATCAGTACCGTCTGATCGAGGAGCGTACTGACATAATACTGTGAAGATTTTCTTTTCTTCTCATTACTTTTTTGATTTCCAAGTTGTCCACGTGGTGTAAACCTAACCCATTTTCCCTCCCTTTTATGTGAACTTATTGTGTTCCTTGATCATACAAACCCCACGTCAGTTAACGTGCCCGCACTGGCTCTACTCTCATCAACATCAGTGCACAACTTACAAATGAGCAAGAACCAGTCTGTATGGCCATGCAAGAAGGACCTTCGATCTGTCACCTTAATATCCAACATGCAGTTAAACAAGACATCAGATTATATCAACACTGATTTGGAACCATGGTAAACCTTTTCCTATTTTAGGGCTCTTGAATCCGGATTAACTACACACATTAACCGGACCCAATGATGTAGCTATTCCAGGTATAACGTAATCCGGCAAGCTCCTGCACAAAGAAAGAGGACGGGTCATCTTATCTTCATCAGCGAAACACTTAGCATCAAACGATTCTACACTAGAACGTATCGGTGTAGATGTGTCTGTATAGAAGTTAAGCTGTGAAAAGAAAACCCTTCCTTTTGGATGGGATTCTGCTACAGGAACCCATCTGAAAGAGTTAACCTGGGTCGACAAATTTATTCCGATGATGGATGCAGTCTCACTAGAATCCAAGCGAATTATTTACTCGGAGTACTTTAACACAGACTTCTGCAAGCACAAAATCAAGTGACGCAAGCATTCAATCTGTTTAACCTTGCATCAAACTCATCGAATCTCCAACGAGAGTCACAACCAACTCTAAGACACTTATCGACCATTATTTATGTCTTCAGATAAAACTCACATAGCAGAAGCTGTGTCCCTGTTTAAATGTATGTGATCATTACCCAGGGTGTGTCACATGGTTCCAAAAAAGGAGGTAAAAATTCAAACGGGACACAAGACAATAACCTAACCCGTTGCTTTACAAACTTTACAACCCAGATTTTCTACATGACTTGCTTACCTCAAAATCTCTCATCCGTTTACAATAACTGATCCAGATGTTGCTGTGGAATTTGGATCAGAACATTTACAGAAACATATATGATAAACACGACCCCCTTAAAACGATTAGAGTAACGACATAATCCAAACCGGCATGGTACACTAAAGAGTTCAGGAGGCAGGTTATCTTAGAGATCCTGCTTAAACAACATGGCTATGAAGAGGAATCTAGAATATTGAGAAATGCAATAAATTCACAGAAGCGCAGAGAAAAGAAACGAATCTATCGAGAACTAATTATCAAAATCAGAAACCCCAAAAATTGGTATGGAGAGTATTAACGAGCTTACAAACAATCAATTTCTTCAATATCAACTATAATTAAAGACATCTCTGTCGACAATTGCATCACCCACTTTTGCATGTAGCATAATGTGGTCACGGCTGATTTCTTCAAGATCAACGACCTTCAAAAACTAAGAAACAATATTGCCATGAATAAAAACATCACCGTCTGAACTTTATATATTCCACCAATAACAGTATTAGAAGTCTATCACTACCTAACACACCTACAAACAGTCAAGTCCTGGGGGTGGATGGCCTAGACGGGCAAAAATTTCTCAACATCAGCTCCAGCAAGTACAGATCGTTGAATACGTTCTTCAATTGTGTCTCGACAAAAATCATTTTCCCAGAGTTTCAAAAAAGCCAAATGTATTCTATCTACAAAGCAGGATGACAGCTCAGATGCCTGCAACCTAGCAGACAATCTCGATCATTTCCACTCTTTCAAACTATGGAAAACAACATAACAAACACACATTACACCACCTTAATACATACCACTTGCTTCATCCAAGACCGTCCGGTCCGACAAACCATTCATGCCACCTGCACTAATCACCTGTTGAGGACTGGCTCTAAACAGCAACAACAAAACAACAAATATTGTTGTGTCTATTTATTGATTTCAAAAAAGCATTTGAGGGGATAGACCACAACCTCTTCTTAGAACATTAAAATTGTATGGCTTCTCACCAGGACCACTCTTTACGCTTTTCATCATATCTCAACATAAATAGGCAAAAAATGTGTGAAATTAATACACCTTCTCTTCATTTAAACACTTTCCTATTGGGGTCCACAAGGCTCTATCTGGGGTTCCCTTATTATTCACAATTTATATCAATGATCTCCCTCTACATATCAATCACCTGTGAACGTTTTGCTTGATGACACAACAACCACACAAATCATTCTGATGTTACTGTTCTTGCACAAACTTACAAGGAAAGGGCGCATGATCTCGTGAAACTGGACTGAATAAATCACATGTCGCTTCACCCCTCATAAAACTAAATCCATGCTTATCACAACCAGCAAAAAAAGACAAAATCTCCTATCTTAAGTTTCCTCCGGTTCATCTTTAAAAAATGAACACGTTGAAACAGGTTACATGCCTCAAAGTGCTAGGAATAACCATTGATAAAATATGAGCTGGCAAGCTCAACATAACCTACTATGCAAAAACTTTCCACAGGAATGTTTTTAACTCTCCAAGAATCAACGCTTCCTCGACCTGCACTTCACGCAAAGTCTTTTCCAGTCTCATATTAATCATACAAGACTATGGATCTACTCTATGGATGTGCTAGCGCTAACACTCTCAAAACCATTGTTAGCCTGCACAGCGAGCACTCATTTAGTCCTCCGAAACGCAGTAGTTTTCTGGACTCGGGACTATAAACAAGATTCATGTTCCCCATTAAGTCTGAGATTAGCATACACAAAGGGATCATAATGCACAAGATTGTGTCTGGGACGGCACCCTCAAACTTTAGTTTACAGATTCTCAATAAATCTCAAGGACTCTACCAAACTTCATGTCCCTGTTCTAGAATTGACTGTATTCAAATCAGTTTAAATATTCATGGTTCCTGTCATGGAACTGCTCCCTGAATAACCAAACAGCGCCAATGCTTCTCAACCTTCAAACACCATTATTTTCAACCATTTATGTGCCAGTTACTATACAGTACTCCGCCATAAATCCACACCATTCACCACACCCTCTTTGCCTTATGTACTGTACCTGACTAATTAGAAAGTGTTTTTGTACTTGAAATGCTTATTATGTATGTTATTTTGTTTAGTAAAGTATGTCTTATATGAGTGCATGTTGTGTGTGTGTGTGATGTGTGGTGCTGTGTGTGTTGTGTGTGTGTGTGTGGGTGTGTGTGTGCGACTGTGTGTTTCGTACTACCTCAAGCCCTCTTGTCATATCTGTCGAAAGGCTTGTGTTTTTTTATGGACTTTTCTGATTCTCTCACTCTCTCTCTCTCTCTCTCTCTCTCTCTCTCTCTCTTCTCTCTCCTCTCTCTCTCTCTCCTCTCTCTCTCACGGTTCTGCTGGAATGACTTGATTTTTTTTTTTATCATATGATATCCCTTCCTACCCGTTGGCGACTGGGCAATAATTATGCATTTCCCAACCTCCATTGGTGCTTATTTCTTCCCCCCCCCCCCTCCCTCGGTGTTTTCAAATTGATTGTTTTGGTATCTCTTTGAATTTTTTGGATTGTCAGTTGTTCTAACTATGCTCTCTTATCGCACCCACTCTAGACTCTTCCTCCCCCACCCTCTCTTCTCTCTCTCTCCCTCCCTCCTCCCCCCCCCCCCTCTCTCTCTCTCTCTCTCCCCTATCTCTCTCTCTCTCTCTCTCTCTATCTCTTGCAGGCTTACCCGCACTCCCTTCGCTCTCGCGTCTCTCTCTCTCTCTCTCTCTCTCCTCTCTCTCTCTCTCTCTTCTCTCACTCTCTCTTATCTTTTTTTTATTTATTTATTTTTTTCCTTCCCTTTTTTAAATTGTAATTCCCCTATGGTATTTTGTAGTTCTAGTCAATTTTGCATGCTTCCTTTGTTGCCTTTTATTTTATATTGTTGACCTACCAGGGCGAGGACTGGATGTATAAATAGCACATCAGTGGCTTATCTATTATCCTCGTAAAGAAAGAATTTTGTCTTGTCTTGTCTTGTCTCTCTCTCTCTTCTCTCTCTCTCTCTCTCTTCTCTCTCTCTCTCTCTCTCTCTCTCCTCTCTGCTTCGGTCTGTATAAAATTTGGTATATTACAGTCCATGCATTCCTGAATATTGGAGTCTAATATGCACGATCTCCTCTTTTCTTTCTTTTTCTTCCCCATTTTGCAATTTCTGTTTCTTCGTCATTGCGTTTTTGCGTAGGGACTCGTCGTCTACCTATAATAAAAATATTTATTTTCGTTTAAATTAAATCGGGTTTTTTGTTTTTTTCTGTCCGTTTTCGTTTTTGTCTGTTTTATAAAAAAGTTTAAAAAGGCGTTCCAGTTTAAATAAAGGGAAAAGTTTACTTTTTTTTTTTTTTTTTTGGGGGGAGGGGTTGGGGGGGGGGGGGGGGGGGGGGGGGGGGGGGGGGGTTTTTCCTTTGTTTTTCTGTTTTGCTCTGGCTGTATGTCTGCTGGCGATTGGGTGTCGAAGGCATTCTTTTGGGTTATGTTTCTTGTGGGAGAAGAGTTACCCTATTGTTAATTTTTACAGTTTCCTGCCTATTTTTTTTTCTTCTGTTTCAATTAAATCGAGGTTATTGTATTTTTTCCTGTCCGTTTTCGTATTCGTCTGACTCACTAATTTAAAAAGGGGCTGTGGAGTTTTGAAAAAAAGTTATTTATATTTTTTCATTTCTTCCCGTTTGTGCTGGTGATGTGTTTTGGTTAGGGTTATGGGGGTAGTTGGCCCATTTCCTTTTTCGGGGGTTTCCTTGTTTGATCTGGTTCTCTGTGCATCATATTTGCTAGGGATTTTGTTAGTAAAAGCATTTTTTTGGAGTTATGTTTTTTGTGGGGCAAGAGTTACCCTATTTGTAATTGTTTTTGTTTTGCCCCATTTCATATTTATTCCCTTTCAATTAAATCGGGTTATTTTTTTTTGTCCCACTTTTGTTTGTCTGACCCCTTTTAAGTTTAAAAGGCTGTGTAGTTTTGAATAAAAGGGTTTGTTATATTTATTCATTTCTCCGTTCTTGTTGATGTGTTTGGTGTAGGGTATATGTGCCCGCTTGGGACCGTCATTTTTTTTTTTGGGGGGGGGGGGGGGGGGGGTTCCTTGTTTGTTCTGTGTGCTCTGTGCTGTCATGTTTGCTAGGCGATTCGGTGTCGTAAGCAGCATTCCTTTAGAGTTATGTTTTCTTGTGGGAGCAAGAGTTACCCTACTTGTTAGTTGTTTATTTTAAGGACAAGTTGTTCTTTGGGCCGTGGACCATAGAGTAAAGCAGACGCAAACTCCTCACGCTTCAGATACTACTGATCTTTGCCAAAGGCCGAGAAGCATTAAAGACTGTAGAATACTTCGCGTCAGTTAGGCTACAAACGCTACTCAAGTCTGTCAGTTTCAGTTTCAGTTTCATCAAGGAGGCGTCACTGCGTGCGGACTAGTCCATATACGCTACACCACATCCGGTAAGTTTTGAGACCACACTATGCATGATTTGAAGATGACGGATAAATGAATTTACAACAAAGATGAGACAATTGAAGAAGAGGGTCTCGTGGCTACGACTCAAAGGATGTCTGACCTACGCATTAGCCCAACGCGCTGGTCAGACCTTGAGTGCCTACCTACCATTAATTTTTTGTCTTGTGTGTGTGTGTGTGTGTGTGTGTGTGTGTGTGTGTGTGTGTGTGTAGTGGATGTACACGTGTGTGTATGATGTGTGGGCATGGGCCCATGTGTGTGCGTGGACGCATGTGTGTGTGTGTGTGTGTGTGTGTGTGTGAAACAACAGAGGGGGGGTGGGGGGGGGGGGGTTGAGATTTTACATGAAATCAGGAAAAATATATATCATAAATGTTAAATCCTTCGCTAGCAGCACAGGGGAACCATCATGATCCTACCTCAAGACGATCTATTCTTATTGCCTGCTCCTAGGCCTTTCGTCCGCTGGATCGGACTCATCAGGGAGACACGGCTCATAGTATACTGTTCAAAAAAAAGTTAAGGACCAACATTGAGAATGCACAAAAACTTTTTAAAATTCACAAAAATTCAATTGTACCGCCTTTGTGGTCCAAACAAATTGAACCACACGCACAAATTGATAGTGAATGCGGCAACTGCAATTTTGTGGCACACATTTCTCACGCGCCTGAAAAACACGTGTCGCGACTTGTCATTTTTGGAACAAATTGGGGTGAATTTCTGATGTGTTTGGGATCCGAGGAGCATGTGCTGAATCAAAATCATGTGAAGCACGAGCTAAATCAGGCTGTAGGTCATAGAGTATGCTCAACCAAATGTCTTTAAAGGCCACTGTACTGGCGAAAAATGCAATGCAACAGCATGTCTCCACGTCGAAGACTGAACGAGTTGGATCGAGGAAGAGCAATAGGATGGCTCCAAGAAGGAGTTGCAGTCCGGGAAGTGGCACGGAGACTTGGGGTATCACACTCTGTTGTTATCAGACTCCGACAACGCTTTCAAGACACAGGAAGAGTGCAAGAACGACCACGCTCTGGTCGACCCAGAATAACAACACCACGAGAGGACCGACACATTGAAAGGCAGGCCACACAAGAAAGAACAGCAAGTGCAAACAACATCAGACGTCGCCTTAGAGATGCCACAACACTGTTGTCAGTGATCAGACCATACGAAACCGCCTACACGCTGCTAACCTCCGTGCTCGACGACCAGCCATAAGACCTCGTTTGACTGATGCCCACAGAGCAGCACGCCGAGTATGGTGCACGCAGCACGTGAGATGGACACATGAACAGTGGGCTAACGTGATGTTTACAGACAAGTCGCGGTTCTACCTAGATCCACCGATAGACGGAACAGAACAGGGTCAGGAGACGCCGTGGGGAGCGTTTTGCAAAAGAAGCTGTACTGGAAAGGAACCGCTGTGGTGGGGGATCCGTTATGATTTGGGGCGGCATAAGCACACGCTGCAGAACGGTTCTCTACAATGTATATATATACTTATATATATATAATGTGTCGAGATGGGGGAAGTAGGACACCCAAAAATAAAGTGCTTAAAAGTCTTCGAAACTTTCGTCAAGAAAATCTGTATGAACCCTGGAGAGAGAAACACACACACGTGTGTGTGTGTGCTTGCTTATAAATGAGAGCCGTGACAAATATTCAGAAGGCAGAGAACACTCCCTTTTTCTTGTGGTCGAAAGTTTACCAACTACAGACAGAATTGTCAACATCACAGATAAAACAAGTTTGTCTGTAGTAGGTTTTCCCCACTGACTGTGGCCGTGCCCAGTGAAGCCAGAAAGAGCGAGATAAGGCCAAGCAAGAGCCCGAAAGTTAAAGTGTGTGTATGTATGTATATTGACATTATCATACAAATATATGCGAGTGTGTGTGTCAAGATGTGTATATACATATTAAACTAATAAATTCCAAAGGCAAGTGCTCAGTATTCCAGCAACTTTTCAGAGCAGTTTGGTGTTGTAATGACTGCAGGAACTATTGATTTATATACAAAGCTTGCTCACATGTCTGAAATTGGAAACGGGGTATAAGCATTCATATCTGTAGTGGTAGATAATTCTACTTAAAAGTATGTGCTTGAATGGGTGAATGGAGATTTATATATGTTTCTCAAAATGAGCCTTCAGCGAGCTTATTGTCTCCAAGGACACAATCTCCTTAGCAGAGATAATTTACTGACATAGCCTACCATAACTTCTGGTCAGATATCGGTATATGGAAACCTAATTGTTCTTCCTCGATCACACCCGGAAAGTTCTAATTTGTCTTCCCTGCCTTCAGGTTTTAGGCAGAATGGTATCCCAGAAAAAGGCTGGTGTTCAATACCATAGTATGTTTGTTGAGTTTTCAAAAAACCCACCAAAGGTCCCACCTAAGAAGCAAGAAAATTATAAACAACAGAATAGGCTACATTTTCTTATGAAAAGTAGAAAATAAAAAACTATAATATAAAATATAAAAATATGAAGACATTAGTGCTGAGGTCCAGTTCTTGGAATGAATCGACAAGGGACTGAACTATAAACTAATAAATTACAAGGGTAAGTAACTGATATTATATATATATATATATATATAATATTTATATATATATATATATATATATAATATACATTAAAAGGAAACACATAATATTTTGCCAAATTTTCGGCCATGCGGCCTTCTTCTGGGGCTTGTTTATTGACAAGGTAAGAACGTCCTAAGTATTGATGCATTTGAACATAATTGTCATAGCTATGACGTCAGTGTTTCTGCTATTTAAAAGAATAAAATTGAGATTAAGAGATGAAGTTGGGAAAGAAAAAAAAAACGCAGATATACACGTACACACTCATACACACACACTTACTGTGCACACACACACCACAACACACACATGTACGTGTCTCTCTGCCACCGAGACCGCCAGAGAACCACGTCCCTCTGCCACAGGGACCATTCCATAACAGTATTTACACAAACACACATGTACACACACGTGCAGGTCACATAAAGAATTCCACCCAACACATCATGCCCCACCCCTCCCATATATATATAATAATTAATTATGTGTGTGTGTGTGTGGGGAGAGAGAGAGAGAGAGAGGAGAGAGGTTTGTACAGTGCTTCAAATATTATTTTTGGGGGTCCCCTTTTCAAGGCTCTGAAAGTCTTTAAAAATGAGGCTTTGGCTCATAGGTCATTATAAAGTGTTAAAGTTTTGTCAGTGATTTTGAATAAAGTCTGTGAAAAATCTTAAGTCTATTAAAGAAATAGATCTGAAATAACATTCTAAAAAGTGTAAATGTTTATTTTGTTTTTTTTTTTTAAGTGTGAGAGTAAAGAAAAGCCTGAGTCAAACTTGACTGATGGTCTCGCCAATCACTGTCTGCTACAGGTAAAAAAAAAAAAAAAAAAGAGGGGGGGGGGGGTTACCGGCCTTCCTGGCACCTTTGCACGTGATAGAATGACCCCAGTCTGTCAGTGAAGCGTAATGGTTGAGTTTTTACGTCCTCATAGCCAGAGAGGGTGTGATGATGAGGTCAAAGGAGCAATGGGGAAGATGGTTAGACTGAAAACAGACAGCCGTGTATACATGTTAATTGACATCCCTTGACGCCGTAACCAGGGAGGTGTAGGTGGTAAAGGCTTGGCGGAGGGGAGACAAATACAGGAGAGGGATGAAGAAAGGGGAGGGGGATGGACGCCAGGCAGCGGGTGGTGGGAGGGACGGGAGGTGAAGGTGGGGGTCACTCAGTCGTGCGGCACTTGATGCTGACGCGAGCGGCACGGCATCAAAAGCTTGCGACCTTCCACCCCCGTGAACGTGAACCGGATCGCAGCGAAATGGGGCGGATGCCGCTGCACGTGTCCCGTGTTTCTTATCCGTAAACCGTCCTTATCTGCAGACAACTCATGAGAGATGATGATGATCGTAATCTTTAAGTCCACGGTTAAAGAGATAAGCAAACACATACTTTTTCATT
>CM031614.1:6860770-6928270 GCA_018398815.1 Conus ventricosus
ACATGCTTTTTTTTGTTTCATCCGGCCCTTGCCCCGCTAAGGGACTAACTAGAAAAAAAAGCATGACTAGAGACTAAAACTTACAAAACTTTTAACAAACTCACATATCTTCACAAATACATTAAAAAGTTGATGAGTTGTTCCTCCATTCCTCCATTGAGGCGTAGATGAATTTAAAGTAAAAAAAAAAAAAAAAAAAAAAAAAAAGAAAGAGAGAGAGAATAACAAAATGATTGAAACAACAAACAAGAATAAAGAAATCGATTACAAAGAAGGAGAAAAAAAACTCTCATCACACACAGACAGAATAAGCGATCCTTCTGTTGTTATCGAGAGAGAGAGAGAGAGAGAGAGAGAGAGAGAGAGAGAGAGAGAGAGAGAGAGAGAGAGAGAGAGAGAGAGAGAGAGAGAGAGAGTTATATTCCTTTTGTGAAATATTAACATACAGCAAGCTGCGAAGGATGATAATTAGACAACTACAATGCATCAATAATGTCAACATTTTTTTTCTTGCATTTTCATGATGTGGTTACAAAGCAAGACGAGGACGAATAGTATTTTAATCAGTTATCACTTAGCGACATGAATTCCTAGCATCAATAATCACAACACTTATTTATCATGATGTGTGTATGTGTGCGTGTGCGTGTGCATGTGCGTGTGTGTGTGTGTGTGTGTGTGTGTGTGTGTGTGTGTGTGTGTGTGTGTGAGAGAGAGAGAGAGAGAGAGAGAGAGAGAGAGAGGAGAGAGAGAGAGAGAGAGAGAAAGATGCCATCATAATCCCCCCCCTCCCCACTTTTTAAAAAAAACTAATCATACACTACACAAGACTAGAATTATTAACCAAGTGGTGTTACATGAATAAGCAGCCGTAAATACAAAAATATTATATGCTAAACCTTACTATGGAATTTGAATAAAGAGCAACAATACATCAATATAATCAAAAGTAATCAGAACACACATTTATCACAGTGTAGTTATAGTGTTTCAAGAAATCAAAAGTATTAGGACATCAATCAATTAGTGACAATGCACCGATAAAATCAGTGACCACAACAATCATTCATGATGATAGAATTGCAATCATTAATAAAGCCAACGGTAAACATATCTCTCATTTATCATTTTCTGGTTTTAAAAAATCAGTAGAAAGGAATGGGCGGATCAGTTTAAATATGCAGCAAAACAGGTGTGCCTGGTATATGTATTTTGTCCCTACTAGTAATGGTCTGCTGTGAAATGTGTAATTAGTTTTTCCCTGAAGGATTCTGCATTTTGAGTGAATCGGAAATGCAGTGGAAGTGAATTCCAAACCACACTACCAGAGTAAGTGAAGCTTGATTTAGATAGATCTATTCTAGGAATGGGAACCTGGAATTTGGTTGAATCCATAGGGATTATGTTAAATTTAGACTGAAGAGTTTGTGGCGCTACACCCGACGCAATTTTTTTTGCATTAGCAAACATTTGTTGACAGCAAACATTTCTTTAAGCTGAAGAGCCCCTGCTTTAGTATAATCCCCTTCACTAAGACTAGACGATTTCAAAAGAACTGCTTTAAGTGCTCTTTTGTCGACACTGGTAAGAGGTTTCATGGCATTAGCACTAGCAGAATCAAACAGTGTTGAACAATAAGCGATTGAGGAGAGAATATGTGCGTGTATGAATACTTTCCTGGCATGAAGGTTTAAGAAATGCTTAATCCTGCCCAGCTGATATATTTGTCTGGATATTGATTTACATAAACTGTGAAGGTGATAAGACCAAGAACGATTATTATCAATATGTACGCCTAAAACTCGATGGCTATCCACCACTTCCATTTTCTGATTATTGACAAAAACTGATGGAGGCTGCGTGGTCATATTTTGTCTTCTTTTCCTTGTTGTTATCAGCATTAGTTTTGTTTTATTAGGATTCAGGGACATGTGATTTACATTGCACCAATCCCTTAAGATATCAGCATTCTTCTGTAATGAAGTGAAAACAGCTTCTAAGCTAAAGGACAGTGGTATCATCACAAAAGAGTTCACATGAATCCTCAATATAAAGAAGGAGATCATTTATATAAACTGAGAACAGCAACAGGCCTAACACAGAACCTGGGGTATGCCATGTTGGACAGGTAATTTCTCTGATGAACTGTTGTTGACACAAACAATTTGTTGACGGTCTTCTAGGAATGATGTGACTAGGTGGAAGGCATTTCCTGTTATACCATATGATAAAGCTTCCTGCACAATAATTTGTTGTCAATAACATCAAAAGCCTTTGCAAAATCAAGAAACAGTGCTCCACAATATTTGTTTTCATTAATACTGGCTAGCCATTGATTACTAGGTTTGTAAGTGCTTTATGACAAGAATGATTTTTCCTGAATCCCGATTGATTTTTATGTAGTAGGTTGGAGGAGTCAAAATTGTGGCAAAGATGTTTATTTATGTGTTTTTCCAAAGGCTTGGACATAACTGACAAAATGGATATAGGTCTGTAGTTCGATGGCTCAGAATTGTCTCCAGATTTGAAAGTGGGTATTACTTTCGCAACTTTCAACTGAGCAGGGAAGTGACATTTGTCAATGCATAAATTGTAAATATAGGTAAGAGTTTCACATATAACAGGTGCTGATAGTTTCAGAATTTTTCCATCAATCCCGTCAAGTCCGCGACTTCCTGTCTGCTTTAATTGGCATAAAGCCTGATAAACATCACAAACTGTCATAGGCGGAACTGGTAGAGCTGAACGAATGTTCTTAGCGTTGACAAAGTTCTTCAGTTTTTGTAGGTCATTTGATTCAGTATTCGTTTCTTTGACAGTGTGTTCTGAAACTGTTGTAAGGTGTTTGTTGAGTTCATTCGGTGTTGTGCTGGTTAACGGACTTATCTTTGACTGTGAAGTTTTATTTGTAAGTTTATTTATTGCTTTCCATATGGACTTCAAATTTTGTTTGTTGGCTACAAGTTCACGAAAATATTTCATTTTTGCTGTTCGTTTGAGTGAATTGACTTTATTACGTTGCCTTTTAAATCCATCCGACTTCCCTTCTGATTCAAGCAGATCGTCGCATAAGAAACAAGCAGCTTGTATTTCATCAGTCATGCACTTTGGTTGTGTTTAACTGTACACGTTTTGAATGGCGCATGCTGGTCATAAACTGAATTAAACGTGTGTAGCCAGAACTCTAGCGCTTTCTCTGGATCAGTGTAATCATAAACATTTATAAGGGGGGAATTGATGAGGTCAGCGAGAAAGTTATCTTCGTAGAATTGTCCAAAAGATCTGTAAGTGATGTGTTTGTGGCCAGTTTTAGGAATTTTGATTCCACTTCTTTTCCACGTAATGCATACTGGAAAGTGGTCGCTGCATCCATTCAAAGGCACACATTTCTCAATGACGTTATGTGGTTCAGAAAGATAGATGTGGTCGATTAATGTTTTGCTAGTGGGCGTTACTCGGGTGGGTAGGCCTATGTCTATAATTTGAGACAAGTTGTACGAAGTAGTTCTGTCTGACCATGATGTATGGCATTTCAATAGATCGATGTTGAAATTACCTAAAAGTATTAATTCTGTTGCATCAAGCAATGCTGAATCTATCATGTCCATAAATTTGACCATCCAGTGAGCGTTTTCTGATGGGTTTCGATACACAAATCCGATTTTGATGGGTTTCAGTCTCTTCAACCTAATTACTAACCAAACTGCTTAAATGCCAAAACTTTCAAGTTCATATAATAGTTGAGCATTTAATGTTTCATGAAGGTAAATTAGCATGCCTGTAGATTTGGATTCGGTGGGATCTCTGCGTACAATATTGTAGCCGGAGATTAAGACAGTGGCATCAGGGACAATATCTGAAAGTCTTGATTCAGTGAAGCCAAATATATGAAAGGGTTTGTCTTGATTATATAGGATAGTGGGAACCTCTGTACCTTATTTTGTATATATGGTTTATATTTAGATGTCCAATACGTAGTCCATCTTCCTGTGGCCACGATGAAGATGATTGCACCGTTTGTGCAACTAAAACGAATGTAGCGAGTATACACTTAAATATACACACAAATGTGTCCGTATAGTACACACACAACACAATCTTCAATGCAAAATGATAATGAAATGAGAAATAAGCAAAAGTTAAATTTACAAACAATCATTAAACAACAACACAAAAAAGGAAGACAATGTTCAATGGAAAAGGATAATGAGTATTGGTCTATGACTCGTATAGTCACTCAATACGGGCACGCGTCAGACTCCCAGTGTCAGCACATTTTGCTCTGTCTTTTTAACCACTGGGTGGGAGCACTTCGATGACGACGCACCAGTTTTCGTTTGTCCACAACTCGACAGAACGCACTTCTTGAGACAAGAGTAATAACTCGTATATAGTATACTATGCACAAACGAAACGCTATATTTTTATTTCAGTCATTTCATGTGTCATTTAGCATTCAAAATATTACAACCACAGCAGAAACAAGACATCAATCTACTGTTATGTCTATTCATTATGATGTCTGACTATTCACACTGAACAGAGTTCCCTCCCCCTGGCTCCTCCTGTGCTTCCCAGTCCCCGCTCAAAGTCAGTACCAGGTATGACCCCCATTTGCCCGAATCACAGCCTGGCACCTGCGTGGCATGGAGGCAATCAGGTGCTGGATCGTCTGCCTTGGGATGGAGTTCCACTCTTCCTGCAGCGCTGCAAACAGGCCATCAGGTGTTGCAGGGGCATTAACTCTTGCTCTGTGGCGTCGGTCCAGTTCGTCCCACAAATGTTCTATCGGGTTGAGATCTGGACTTAGGCTGGGTGTGGATATTGTGGGTGTTGAGGAAGGCCATGGTAATGCGGGGTGTGTGAGGCCTGGCATTGTCCTGCTGGAACATGGCTCCTGGAGCGGCTACCACGGGCAGGACATGCGCACACAAAATGTCCTGCACGTACTGTGCAGCCGTGAGGTTGCCGTGGACGCGAACCAGCTGGCTCCTGCCTGTGTTGCTGATAGCTCCCCACACAGTGATTCTCCCACCACCATGCGGAGGTGCCTCATCCACACATTGAGGAGCGTACCGCTCACCAAGCCTCCGTTAGACCCGTCTCCTTCTGTCGTGGCGTTGCAGCAGAAATCTAGATTCGTCACTGAACCAGACATGTCGCCAGTGGTTCCTCAGAGTCCAGGGTTGGTGTTGGTTTGCCCACAGCAGCCTGGCCTGGCAATGACGTCTTGTCAGCACATTCCCTTGATGGGGTCGATAGGCCCGCTGTCCAGCTGCATGGAGACGGTCTCGCACTGTCTGTCTGCTGATCCTCTGGTTGCCAGGAAGTGCCTGGACAGTTGATTGGGCTACCAAGAACCGATTACGCAGATGCCGAAAGCGTATGAAGCGATCTTGTGCTGGTGTAGTCACCCGTGGTCGACCTGACCTAGGACCATCAGCTGTGAAGCCTGTTTGCCTGTAACGAGTCCAGATCCTACTGATGGTGCCTTGCGACACGTTCAGGACTCGGGCAACGTCGACTTGCCTCTGACCTGCCTGCAGACGGCCAAGTGCATTTCCCCTAGCAAGTGCGCTCAGGCGTGGCATGTTTTCTCCGACTTCGAAACTTTTAATTTTTCACCAAAATGAACTGGCTTGTACAGTGAATCGTGCCAGGGTTGGAAGCAATATACTCACCACAAGGTAGGTAGGTAGGTAGGTAAGTAGGAGCTATTATAGCCTCGCGGCTTTCATGTGCTCCATCAATTGAAGTGTCAGTACTTTTCCAGTGTTTAGCGCAGCGTGATTACAGTTGCATATAATTTTGTATAAATTGGGATGAGAATAATTTCAGTCATCAAAATCATATACTATATCTTTGAAATTTGCATCTACATCAAGGAGGCTCTTAAAACTGCTGATATTGTTAGTTAGTTTGATGTAACTCGGAAGAGAATTCCACCTGCCTACTACTCTATTAGCAAATGAATTTCTCCTCAGATTAGTGCGAGAATATTGAACAAATAATTTGCCAGCATTGCCTCTTGTGATGTTAGATTTGCTTACCTGGAATAGTGAGTTGAAATCGATGTCATCAACATGGTGGAATATCTTGTAGGTTTGATCAGGTCACCCCTCACCCTCCTGGCCTTCAGGGATGTTAATCCAAAATATCTAAGTCTTTCACCATAAGGCATATTTTTGCATTCTGGCAGTATTTTGGTCGCTCTTCTTTGAACCTTTTCTATTGATGAGGATTGCCTTTTAAGTAAAGGGTACCAGATGACATTACCGTATTCCACAATGTGGTCGGATGAGTGATTTGTATAGCTTTATAAACATATCTTTGTCAATGAACGAGAAAGATCGTCTTATCAACCCAATCATTTGGTTGGCTTTACTAATAGCTTTCTGTATGTGTGGGTCAAAACTAAGATCACAATCAAATATAACTCCAAGGTCCTTTTCCTCTACACATTTTTGGATCATTTGATTTGAATCACCCATTTTCATTGTGTAATCATTTTGGGGGTTCTTCTTACAATGTGCAGCACTTTACATTTTGAACATTGAAATACAGGTTCCATTTGTGAGACCAATCCTGCACATTGTTAAGGTCCCTTTGAATGACAGAGTGATTACTTGAATCCCCGTAAATCTTTGTATCATCAGCAAAAATCTTACATGTATTTGTTATGACATCCGGTAAGTCATTTATGAATATCGTAAAAAGGACCGGGCCCAAGATGCTCCCCTGTGGAATACCACTCAAAACTGGTTTGTCTGAAGAGTATACTGACCCCACCCTCACTCTTTGTCTTCTGTCAGTCAGGAAGTCTGTAATCCAGTCAAGAAGAGATCCATGAATTCCATAATTCTGTAACTTAATCAATAGTCTTTTGTGCGGTACAGAGTCGAAGGCTTTACGGAAGTCTAAATACACTATATCTATTGGTTTTTTGTCATCAGTAAGTACAGTTAAGTCGTCCATAACTTGAATCAGTTGTGTCATGCATGATCTTTTATTACGGAAGCCATGTTGACAGTCCGCAAAGAGTTTAAAATCATTAAAATATGATACTATGACATCCCTTACAATTGACTCTAGCACTTTACACATTATGCAAGTGAGGCTGACCGGTCTGTAGTTACTCGGGTCTTGTTTGGAGCCTTTTTTGAATATGGCAACAACATCAGCTGATTTCCAGTCATCTGGGATCTTTCCTGTCTCTAAAGATTTATTAAACAAAATACTGAAGGGGATTGATAGTTCCTTACAAAGCTCTTTCAATATTTTAGCTGGAATTTTATCTGGTCCCTGAGCCTTCGAGGGGTCAAGATTTTTAAGTTTAGTCTCCACAACCGTTGGGGTAACTCTAATCTCTGAAAGAGTTATGCCTTCTAAATTAAGTGGTTTAGTTATTTTAGGTAAATTTTCTATGTTCTCGCGAGTGAATACACTTGAGAAGAAGTCATTAAGCGTTTCCGCTTTCTCGGAGTCAGTTATTGCCATTTTACCTGAATCCATTTTCAGAGCGTTGATTCTAGTGTTTATTTTCATTTTTTCCTGCACATATTTCCAGAAGTTTTTAGGGTTACTCTTAGCCTGGTAAGCTATATTTTTCTCATACCTTTCTTTGCGATTTTTATCATTCTCTTTGAGAGATTTCTTTCAATAATATATCTTTGGTAATCTAACCCAGATTTAGTTTCGAGATATTTTTTAAAGGCGTTATACTTTTTCTTAATTTGTCTCAAATTTTTTCGGTCCATCCATTTTGGTTTGATTTTATGCGTATTAGCTGATTTTCTAATTGCCACCTTTGGTATATGTCTGACCATACCAGACTGAACCCAGTCTCTGATAAGAGACCAGCACTTGTTTACCTCCATGCCAACAAGTGTACTCCAATCTGTTTCACTACCTTCCCGTCTGAAAACATTATAATTACCTTTACATAGATTATATTTAGGACAGTCTTCTTGATTGATTTTAGTTTTTGCTACATACATTTGGAAAGTAAGCACTTCATGGTCACTCAATCCAAGCGGTGCTCTATGGTCTATGTTTGATATGAGACTATTTTCATTAACCAGAATGAGATCAGGCATGGTGGACTGCTGTCCATCTCTGTGCCTTGTGGGGCATGATAATTTCTGAATGAGAAAAGCATTACGAATATTTTCAATTACTTCATTATCATCATCATTGGTCCATTGGCCATTCCAGTTTACTGATGAAAAATTAAAGTCGCCCATTATACAAACTTTGTGATACTTTTTTATTACCTCATGCTTCAGGAGTTGGAATAGTTTCTGTTTATTTTCCTTTGAACTCTGCCCACTCCTATAGATACAACCTAGTAAGACATTTCATCATTTGGGCTTTTGAACTCACACCACACACTTTCCTCAAAATCAGTTGCATTTAAAACATCACATGGTTTGGCATTTAGTTTGTGTTCTACATACAGTGCACACCCTCTTTTAGGTTTGTCATTTACAAATGGTCGAAACCTGGTATATCATATTCAGTGGCTGATGGAACAGAGGAGCAGTTCTTTGGCAGGATTTCATTGAGAGCAATTATGGAGGGTTTTATTTCCTGGATACGTGATAATAGTTCTTCCTTTTTATAGGCAGCCAAAATGTCAACGTTAGAATATAAAACTGTACAAAAATCTTTAGAGAAAGAGAAAGAATAATTACAAGAAAAAGTTCCTGTGTCATTTTCACACCCTTCTTTCAAAAAATCCTTTTGTCCATCCCCATTCACACTCTCATTCCTCTTTTGTCATGTGGGAGTCAGACCCCCTGACCCTCCGCCTTGGCGGGCTGGTCAGGAGGGTCCCTCCGCTTCATAACCTGACCATTCCTGATGATCAGGTTTGTTTCTCCCCTTTGTAGCCTGTCCTTTAATTCCTGCCTCAATTTGTGGTTTGCCTCTCTCTCTTTGGGGGTGTAGTCATTGTTAAAGTAGAAACGCATTCTTTTGTCTGGAATGTCCACATTTACTTTACTGGTTGGTGCTTTTTTCATTATCTCCCTCTTTTTCCCCTCTGATTTGATTTTTACTCTAAGCATTCTCGGTCTATTGCCTCCCTCTTTTCCCAGTCTGACTGGTTCCTCTATCTCTTCATCGGTCAAGTCAGTAATCTGTCTGATCAATGACTTTGCCTGTTCAAGGTCATCTCTTTGTTTTTTCAGTTGATGACGTTTTTGTACTTTCTTCACATTAGTGATGATGAGATTGAGTTTTCTTCTGTCTTTGTCTTGTGCCTCCCCCAGAGCTTCAGCCAATTTTCTGTCAACTACCTCCTCAATCTTTTCCTCTAATTTTTGTCCTGAAATTTCCTTTTCCAGTTTAAGTAGCCTGTCATTGACTGATTTCACTAGAGGGACAATTGCGAGCAAAGCATCCAACTTGGCATCCGCTCTAGGTCTGACAGGGCCTTCGGCCTTGCAGTCCTCACAATTTTGGCATAACCACGCAAGGTTGCCCCGTCCTGCGACTGTGGCGAAAGCCTCGTCGTTCAGTCCGGAACAGCTCTTGTGAGCCCAGTTTTTGCAGTGGTAGCATTCAATTGGATCTTCTTCGTCCTCACTTTCACAGGGAGTATCGCAATAAATACATTGGTAGGGCAGAAGTGCCGCAACCGTTTCCGCTTTCGCTTTGACTTTATGTGGGGATTTGCTCTCCGAACTCTTCCCCCCTCTATTTCGCTTACCCTTTTGGCTTTGCGACATCATTAATCAAGAAAAACAAGTTTCATACACTCACCTTCAATTCAGACTGACAAGCATGCGCTGATATAGTGGTTAAGCAAACCCGTTGTGCAATGTGCAACAAACAAAAAAGCAAGTTAGGTGTAGTCATTTATGGTTACTGCACAGATTCCATGAGGCACACGCTTCAAACTGCATTATCATTCTTGGAAGACACGTGGATCATGCAGACAGCCAGGATTGGGTTTTATCCTTTCAGTCTGAGTTCAACATAATTGTTTCCTGCCATACGGGGCATGTTTCTGTCAAAATTTTCCGTAATATTTTCAGCGAAAAAAAATATGCGTTTCTTTTTCTGCACAGTATAGTGTGCAATACATCTGACAGGCACCCGACAGACTGCAGCAGGCCAGAGAGAGAGAGAGAGAAGAGAGAGAGAGAGAGAGGGGCAGGCAGACAGACAGACAATGCTCATTTCGTATTTGGCATGCTCTTTTTATTTACAAACAATAAACAGGGGAAGTAATCCACCAGTTCGTACAATATTTACTTCCCCTAGCGGAAAAAATGTTTTTTTCTTCTTCTATAAATTGACCCGATTTTAAAGTGCAGATCCAAGATTCCTTAGACCTTGTCCGACAGAGGTCTGCGTTGTTCAAAGTGTGTTGTGATTGTGAAATATTTTGTTACCTTCACAATTATTCCAACACAATCATCAAAACAAGAAATTATGGTCTTACATAAGGAGTAAGAGACAGGACAACATTGGGATTCCAGACCTGAGAAACAACCAGAATAACTTAATACAGGACCCTGAAGGGAAAGCAAACTTACTAAACAAACAGTTTTGTTCAGTTTTCTCAAATCCCAAACCTCTAATTAACGTTAGACTAAAGGATGATGATAAACTCCCTGGAATGCAAAATATCAAAGTAAACAAAGCAGGAGTATTTAAGTTACTGACCAATATCAATGAAAACAAAGCTACTGGTCCCGATGGCGTTCCTGGCAAGCTCTTAAAATTATGTGCCAATGAATTGAGTGAGGTATACCAATTACTTTACCAAGCTTCACTGGACCAGGGAGTAATACCTGATGAGTGGCGAGATGCGAGCATTGTTCCCTTATTCAAAAAGGGTGACAAAACAAAAGCAGAGAACTATAGACCTGTATCTCTTACATCCATATCAGCTAAACTACTTGAACACATAATATATAGTAGCATAATGGACCATCTTGACAAATATGACTTCTTAAATAACGCCCAGCATGGTTTTAGACAGCGAAGGAGTTGTGAGACTCAACTTATAACAACTCTCAATGATTTCAGTAACTGTCTTAACAACAGACAGCAAATAGATGCAATTTTATTAGACTTTTCTAAAGCCTTTGATAAGGTTGCCCATGAGGGCCTGCTGCTTAAATTAGAACACATTGGCATTGGCGGTTCTTTGCTAAAATGGGCTAGATCATTCCTCGTTGGGAGAACGCAGAAAGTTGTTGTGGAAGGGTCGTCATCCCATTGTAAACCAGTCTTGTCAGGTGTTCCACAGGGAACTGTTCTGGGGCCCTTGTTTTTCTTAATTTATATAAATGACATAAGTAGAAATCTCTCTCCTGGAACTACTATAAGGCTTTTTGCAGATGACAGTTTAGTATATAGAACAATCAGAAGCAAGAATGATACACGCATTCTACAAGAAGATCTAAACGCGTTACAAGAGTGGGAAAGAACTTGGAAAATGGAATTTCATCCCCAAAAGTGCCAAGTGTTGCGTATATGTAACAAACGCTCACCAATTAGATCAGATTATTCTATCCATAATACTATTCTAAAAGAAACTAATGCTGCAAAATATTTAGGCGTGATTATAGATAGTCGTCTCAAATGGAAAGAACATTACAATTTAGTATGTAAGAAAGCAAATAACATCTTAGCTTTCTTATACAGGAATATCAATGACTGCCCCCAAAAGGTTAAGACGACTGCTACAAAACACTGGTTAGACCAGTACTGGAATATGGTTGCTCAGTTTGGGATCCTTACCATCTAAAGGACATTGATAACCTCGAAAAGATTCAGAAGAGAGCAGCACGGTTCGTAACAGGGAACCACATCAAAGAAAAGGGGAATACTAGGAAGAACATGAGGAAATTAGAATGGAAACCCTTAGAAGAGAGAAGAGCTTTTATTAAACTTAACACCTTTTTCAAAGGCAGAGCTAAAGTAATTGATATTCCAATGGAACAACTAGTATTGAATAAAAGTAGCACCAGGAGTGGCGGTCAATGTTATACCATACCTGCATCAAATATTGACAGCCACTTACATTCTTTTTATCCCAGTTCTGTACGGCTGTGGAACTCACTGCCGGGTGCCATCAAGATTGCCACGGGTGCAATCTCATTCAAAAAGCAGATTGATTCGACAGTTTTGAGATCTGCATATTGACGGTTTTCTATTTTTACTTCCCCAGATATTTTACTAGACCCTATTACCTGGGCCTCAGTTTGGCCATTGCTTTTAACTTCTTGAATATCGAGTGCGACCCCTTGTTGCCAAATTTGCTCCAGGGGCCAACAGTCTGAGTCGCACTGTTTTATGTTATTTTATTTTACTTTTTAACATGCGCGCTGGTGACCTACTCGTTTTTGAGTGAACCAGTATTTTAGGAAGAAGAAGAAGAAGAACACCATTTAAAGAGTGCAGAGGGGTCAGTGGGAATGGATGTATGCAGGAATATGGGTCGACTGTAATGAGAATGAGTGGAGAGAGCAGTTAGATAAATGTATGCGATGAATACATAGTGGGACGGCGGGAAACAGAAGATAATGTCAGTGAGAGAGAGAGGAATATGAAATATGTTCAAATCATGGAGAGAGAGAGAGAGAGAGAGAGAGAGAGAGAGAGAGAGAGAGAGAGAGAGAGAGGTAAGGTAAGGTAATGTTGCTTATAGCCTAGTCGACCGCAAAGGGCCATATCAGGGCTGTCACCACATTAGAATCAACTCACAAGTCATAAAAACAAGCAAACAAAAAATCCCCCCTTTCACACATCTCTTTAAAATACACCTTCTAAAAACGTACCAGAAACTTCGTTAAAAGTTTTCTTGAGAGAGAGAGAGAGAGAGAGAGAGAGAGAGAGAGAGAGAGAGAGAGATCAATTCAAGTTTTCTGCATGATTCAAAAAAAAAAAGTACCATTTATAACACTGATCAACAATTCTACTCCCGGGTGGTTCAGCTGATATTTGTTCTCATCATTTTGAGCGAGTTGCGTGCAAATCGACCCCCTCCTCTTATCCCCACTCTCTCCTTTCTCTTGAGCTCATTTCGCTCCCCCTCCCCCCTCTCATTACCCAACACCTTCCCCACTTTCGCCCCTCTTCCCACACACTGCCACTGTTACCAATATTCTCTTATTGATTCTTAGCGCTTCTGTTAAAAAAAAAAAATAAATAAAATAAAAGACAATGTAAAGTCGTTCCGAGAGGCAGTTTAGACCATTAAAAGTTGGAAGCCTTCCATTCATTGAAATGAATGTCTATACATATATTCTTCTATTTAAATAAGACTGGTTTTTAATTTTATCCCTATCTGTTGTGAAAGTCTCGAAAAGTCACGAATACAGATTTTTTTTTTGGTTAAAGGCATGACGTGGAATCTGTATTTCAACATGACCAAGTGTGGTGTATTGCACGTCAGGAATAATAATCAAAATAATGAATATAAAATTATGGAGAATGATGTTTATCACCAAGTAGTGGCTCTTACTGAAGAAAAAGACTTGGGTGTTACCTTCGATAGCAGGTTGTCATTTGACCCTCACTTACAGAGAGTGGTAAATAAAGCTAACCAGATGTTAGGTATCATAAAAGGAGTTTTACTTATTTAGATAAAGATACTTTTTTGAAATTATACAAAGCTTTTGTCAGGCCACATTTGGAGTATGCTAATGTGATTTGGAGCCCTTTTTTAAAGCGTCAATCAATAATGTTAGAAAAGGTTCAAAGACGAGCTACCAAATTGCTGAAGCATTGCAAAAACTTATCATATAATGAAAGATTGAAATATTTGAATCTGCACTCGCTGAGGGGAAGAAGGATCAGAGGTGACCTAATTCAAGTTTATAAGATCTTTAATGGCTATGATGATATTGACATTGAGACATTCTTTTCTGTTGCACAAACTTCGAGTACTAGAAACTCTGAAGGAAAGATTTTTATAAAGCACTGTAACACTAATCAACGTAAATTTTCATTTTCTTATAGAGTTGCTAACCACTGGAATGAAATACCTAGTACCATTAAATTTGCACCTGATATTAATACTTTCAAGAATTTTCTAGACAATGATTCAAAATTTAGAGAATTGTTTCATGACTATGATGGATTGCAATGAAGATATTAATTGTAGCATGCCATATGACCCAAAAAGTGAAGAAATTTAGAGGGGACACATGATAGACCGCGAGGTCTAGGCTAATGAAGCCAGTCCCTACTACTACTACTACTACTACATGACAGAGTAACTTCCCTTGGGCATGTGAATGCCAGGATATGGAAGATATTTCTTATAAAAATAAATTCATATTCATATTCTCAACATTTTTATACTAGCATTTTGGGCGATGTAGTGTCATAAGAATAGAAAATAATTGGCATCTATTATCACAGGAGACACCTGTGTTAATATTGGCGCCAAATACCATCCTGTGCGTGCACGGGAGAGTCAGATAATACGGGGTTGTTGATTGGATTGTTATTTTTATTCCCTGAAAGCGACCAATTGTTACTCGTCTATGTACTTGCCCCTTTACGCTGCCTCCATATTCCTCGTGTTCTGCTGAAAAGACGGTAAGAGGTGTTTGAACGATTTGAGTTATTCTCTTTCGAGTTTTTCGGTTCATACATGTATTATTGTCTGTACTTTGAATATAGGAGTCGTTGTTATGTGTTTTCCCTAATGGGATGAGGCATTATTGCGTTTTCTTCACATCCAGTCGTCTTTCTTTCGATCTCTGCCATTTTGTTTCCCCTGGCATGCTTGATTCGAGAACTGATGATCATTCTATGATGAAGTCAGATACTGGAACATTTATTTTTGAACTTATCTGGTATAATCAGAGGGGTAAACCATAGATTGTATCTTATTCTACATGTGGCGGACTGTTATTGTGTCGTACGTTTTCGAGACCATTAGGATTTGTACGAACGAGAATCGGTGATGAGCGAAGACTGAATTTCGACGTGAAGTGACCATGATGTAGCCAGTCAAGGATGAAGGAATGTGGGAGTCTGTTTCTGTGCCAGATTTGCCTGTGATCTCGATGATGAAAGTTGATTATCAGTCTTGATCATTACTCCAAAATCATAAAACGGGAGAAAAGGAAGAAATGAAATCGGATAAAATATGGGAAGAGTCGAGAAATCCGCCAACCGAGCGTAGTAGAAATTCTTCGGTCGAAGTTCTCGGTGCCTTCAACCTATGTATTGATTAATTACTATTCTGCCGCACTAAGGGAATTGGATGCCTGAGGGCAGGAGAAAAAAATCGCACAGACATGTTTCGACATGTGAGAATAGCTAGTGTCATAGATGCACAAAATTGTACAATTATATAGCCTAGTTGGCCCAATAATCTGGATGAAGTTAATCAATTTTCATCATTTTTACAATCGGTAATTTGGCGAACTTACTTAGTTACTAGAAGTATAATGGCTGTGATATCTTTAAGGATGGCATTGACTTTTGCAGATCATTCTGTTTCATGCCTTCACGGCTTTGTCATTTCAGGTTCAGGTTTAGGGGCGATGATTTATTTCATCATAGCCTCGCGGCTGTAAATGCGCCTTCTTCTTCTTCTTCTTCTTCTTCCTAAAACACTGGTTCACTCAAAAAACGAGTAGGTCACCAGCGCGCATGTTAAAAAGTAAAATAAAATAACATAAAACTGTTGGCCCCTGGAGCAAATTTGGCAACAAGGGGTCGCACTCGATATTCAAGAAGTTAAAAGCAATGGCCAAACTCAGGCCCAGGCAATAGTAAAACATCTGGGGAAGTAAAAATAGAAACTTATCAATATGCAGATCTCAAGACTGTCGAATCAATTTGTTTTTTAAAAGAGATTGCATTTGTGGCAATCTTGATGGCACCCGGCAGTGAGTTCCACAGCCGTACAGAACTGGGATAAAAAGAATGTAAGTGGCTTTATTGGTCAGGTCTATAGCGAGCCCAGTTTTTATTTTCAACCATCAAAGTGGAACATATCAGTAACTGTTTTTAAGCTTGTCGATAAGATTTTTAGAAAGAGTTAGTATTTGGTGCATGTTTGATGTTAGGAGTTAACTTGTTTATTCCTAATGGATAGTATTTGGTGCATGTTTGATGTTAGGAGTTAACTTGTTTATTCCTAATGGATGCTATCCTCTGGCTGAAGGAATATTTCCTTATATTAGTATTAAATTGCTGTATTTAAACTTTGTCACAACTGTTTTGGGTTATATTGGTTAGCGCATCAATGAATATATTTACAGGTTTGTATTTTGTAACAACACACACACACACACACACACACACACACACACACACACACACACACACACACACAGAGTGACACTGTCACACACCAGTGTCTTTGAGTAAGATATGTTCATACCCCTTAAAAAAAACAAACTAGGTGGTAATTTTACTTCCACCAATAATTTTCAGGGATAGAGAGAAAACTGAAGGTTTGCAAATGTGGATGATGGGGAGGGTGATGCAGGGTAGCTGGGTGAGGGCTTTGACCATACTGATACAAGAACATTGTGTTTGAATGACTGATACTATAGTGTACCAGGATGTTCAGCTTCTTCTGTGGCTAATACTAGAAATAGGCTATTGCAATACTGGAATGAGGAGGACTTGTATCGCCGCTGTTAACCCCTTACTGCCAGTATATTATTATGCATCGTGACGGGAACAGGTTTCCATTCATCTCAGAAACATCACTATGTATCATGACAATACATACCAGTTTTATCACCACAAGAATTCAAGGTTTAATTTCTGACCAAGCCCTGCGCCATTGGCACCATTCTCCAAAATAACCCATTCATGTCCAGTCCCTGTTGTGAGAGGCACCACCCCTGTGTACAGCCTGTATGCAGAGGCAGGTGAACCTTCACTGTCCAACCGCAGGCTGAAACTGTCTTTGAATTATTATATCCGACTGTTCTCAGAACCAGAAAACCCTGCCTATGACTGGGTCTTTGACCCTCCGTTCCAAAGTAAGTTTGAAAACAACCCTAAATGTATTCCGCCGTTTGGTCTTCGTATGCAGTCTCACGTGCGGAATGCAGGTCTAGACCTAGGAGTAGTATCCGATTTTTCCAAGTTTCCGGATCAACCTCCGGGACCTTTTTCACACCAGAGATTCGTTTCGATCTTGCAGCTTTTCGCAAAGAGTCTACCAGCTCTCTGGCGTACAAGGCATTGTATGCTGACCTCTGTTCGAAATTTCCATCCTATCAAAAAGTTTTCACTGACGGTTCCAAGTCTGAAGATGGAGTGGCCTGTGCAGCCTACTGCCCTGGGGCTCCTTCTCAGATACTGTTGGAACATATACATTCAGATGCTTCTGTCTATTCCGCTGAACTTACTGCTCTGGTTCTGGCTTTGAAGATAATCTCGCATTCTTCGAAGAGCGACTTTCTGGTTCTGTCGGATTCGCTGTCAGCTTTGGAGGCCATAGCTGGCCGCAACCTTCAGCATCCAGAACTTTTACATTTCTTCGAACTTTTTAGCACGTTGAAAGCGGACGGTTACAACATTACTCTTGCTTGGGTTCCTGGTCATGTTGGCATCGGCGGGAACGAAATGGTTGATCGTTTAGCCAAGAACGCCACAAGAGAGAAACTGTCCAACATTTATATCCCCTGCTCAGATGTGAAACCCAAAATTAACGATTGTGTGAGAGACCTCGGGCAGGAGGATTGGAACACACAGACGAGTAACAAACTCTTTCAGATCCGTCCAAACCTTAAGGACTTCCTCCCATCTACATCGGGGGGTCGTAAAGAGGAAACGGTTCTGTGCCGGCTGCACACCGGCCATTCGTATTTTACCCATTCCTACCTTTTAAAGAGTGAAGAAGCTCCGTGGTGCATTCCATGTCATGCGCCACTCACAATGAAACATGTTCTTTTAGAGTGTTGGGACTTGCACGATGTGAGACACAAACATTTTACAGCGGAGTTCATGAAGATCCTGTTCAGGGATGTCCCGCCTGACGTGATCCTTGAGTTTTTGAGAGAAATTAACATTTTTCATCTGATGTAAGATTTTATGGAAGAAAGATTTTTAACGAAGTTTCTGGTGCGTTTCTAGACGATGTCATTTAATGAGATGTGTGAAACTGAAAGTTTTTTTTCTCCTTTTTTTCCCAAATGACTGGTGAGTTGATTTTAACGTGGTGACAGCCCTGATGTGGCCCTTTGTGGTTGGCTGGGCTATATAAGCAACATTATCTTATCCTAACTAGGTGAGAGTCGAGCATCAATGTCCTTTTTTAAAATCCTTTTTTGTTCACTGCAGTCACTTTGGTTGAGTTTAGCTTGTGAACAATGCCCAGCTAAGTTGCAAGGGACGTTGATGGTGCAACTGTGACACCCCCCCCCCCCCCACCCCTCCCCAGCTTCCCCTCCTCTTAACAGTAATGTAGATGACATGAAATTCTCCCATATGTTTTACAAACTTGTGAAAGACACAAGATGCCCCCCCCCCCCCCCCTCCCCCCAATCCACCTCACTTCCCCTGCTTTTTACAGAAATTTTGAAGATATTACATTTTCTCGAACCCCAACCCCCTTTTCCTTGTGTGCTCCCTCCCTGATCTTCATTAATGATGTGATTTATGCCTGATGATTGTATCCAAAAGCTTGACACATCATATCACAGAAGTGACCTATGAAATGTTATCTGTAAGGTTGAATGAATTTTTTTTTAATGCACCTAAATTTCCAGAATGAAACTTTGAATTTTTCAACAAATTAGATTTAAAAGGTGGAAGTGTTCAAGCACACTTCAGTCAAGAAACTGATCCATTAACATCAGTTTTAGTGTACACAGTAATTCTGAAAATGGAAAATTCTCTGGATTTCTATGAATGAAAAGATAAGGGTGAAGGAAAAACACCAAGGCCATTCGCTTTGGTGACAGATTTGATATAATAGGACAGGGAGGGGAGGGGGGGAGGGGAATTGCAGGGTCGCAGGTCTTCTAATTCAGTTCTCTCATAAGTAGTTCGGTTACCCTTTCTGAGACATAAATTGTATGTTTACAGCTTAGATTTCTAAAGGTAGTTGTACAAAAATGGGATAAATTTTTCCCTAAAAATTTCAGGTCAGTTGACAGTGCTGCTATCAGTTAACAGTGCTGTCCTGTGTGCGCTCATGTCCATTATAAACATTATGCTTTGTTTTTTCCCCAGCAGTCGTGACTGGACTGACACAGTTCCTGCAGCTAAGATAAGATAAGATAATGTTGCTTATAGCCCAGCCGACCGCAAAGGGCCACATCAGGGCTGCTGCAGCTAAGAAAATTATTCTAGTGCTGGTTAGTTTGTAGTATGTTACAGCTGAGCCCTTTTGACCATTCCCTTTACCTTTATGATATGGGTTGAAGTAGAAAAACAAAAAAAAAGAGCATGGTTTGGCATTTTTGTTTGCAGGGGATAAGTCAGGGTACATGAATTTAGTTCGTGATTTTCTTTCTTTTTGTTGCAGATCAATCCATACCGAGATGGCAGAACCAGAAAGGTTTGTTTAAAAAAAAAGTGACAAATCTTCAAGCTCATGTTGATTGTATTCGATTGTTTTTCAATTTTTGTTTGATAGAGTTAATAGATGGCTGATCATTTTCAGTTTAAGAAAATAGCAATTTAACATTTTAAGGCCTGAAGAAGAATAAGTTTTAGCTTGATTAGCTTGCGCTGTTTATTTTGAGGTCATGTATGTTCTGTACTATGTCAAACTGGAAAGGCCCTAAGAAGAAGTAAGTTCAGGTAGACAGTTTATTTTGGGGTCGATATATTATGTTTCATGTAAACTGGTTCAGGTTGTGAGCAGTAAATTTGCTCTGCTGGCCTAAATTTTCAAGGCTGGTATAGTGTTATTGTAACATGTTTAGTAAATGCTTTCTCCTCCTTCCAGCTCTGAATTGGCTCATATTATGATCTCATTTTTGTGGCCAGTGTTTGTGTAGTGAGTTTTGTTTGTTTGTTCTGTTTTGCCTGTCATTTTTTTTTTTTTTTTTTTGTGTGCTCTGCGTTCTAAATACAAACTCCATGTTATCAGATAACATGAAAATAGATTGTCTTTGTAACAGTATCCCAAATTAGTATGTGTTGGCAATTTAAGCATATAGCGTAAAACGAAAAAGCCTTTGTCAGCTGCTATCTCCTTGACTGGAACAAAATTTTCATTTCCTAATATTGTCAAACATCATGAATGTGTAACATGAATGTACAGAAAGTATGTACATATGTATAATCTGTTCGTAATGAATTTCAATGTCATCAAGTTTAAGGTTCATGTCAAAATTTGACATGAACCTTAAACTTGATGACAGATTTTGCACAGACTTCAGAATAAGCTTACAATATGAATATTTTTGGTTACCGAAACCCCTTGATAATGGTATAGAAAACAAATAAAATGTTGCCGTTTCATGTTTATATATACACACATGTATATATTTCTCAAGACTGGGTGCTTTGAGCAGTTTCACACGCAAGCAGAATTCTTGTGCTTATACTTGTTACTGAAATTAACTTATGCAGTGAATATATTTGTTGATCATGATTCCAGGATTGAAACTTTTTTTGGGGGGTGGGGGGGGGGGGGGGGTGATTTTGAACAGGAGAAATCTTGGTTTTAGATATGTCGTGTAGAATTGATACAAGTGAAAACGTAATGGAGTTTGGGTGATATATATCTTTGTTTTTGTGTAAAATTCAGTTTTAAACTGTTTTCTTCCACAAATAGAAAATAAAGTTAAATGCTTTATGTAATTGCTGAATTGTAAAGTAGGATTAGTTCTTCAATTGCAGTACTGAATACCATTTGATCATTATAATCATTGTGCAGTACACGTCGGACTAGAAGTGATTAGCTCTAGTGATTGATGGGTCTAGAATGGAACTGAAACAGTAGTAATCAGTCTAATATGACTAATAAATAATCTTGATTTGGCTTTATTTTCACATTATTGTCTTATGTGTTATGTTTTCAAAATGATTGGGCAGTGGTGAATGTACTTTTGAACTGTTTCAGCAAAGCTCCCAATGTCGAGGAAGAAGTTGAAGAAGTAGAGGATGAGGAAGAACCAACAGGTAGATGCTAATCTTTTGTGTTTTCTCTCAGTACTATTGTGTTGAGATCAGACTTAAGTGAGCTATTGTTAGACATGCAAATTTTCATTTGTTGGTTTAGCTGTTGATGCCATCCTTATCCCACCCCCACTAGACCTCCCACCCATTTATTTAGTTTTACACCAAAATCCACCAGATCAAGAGAAAAAACAATTACCTTGCCACCGAGCGAGGAACAAATGACAAAACAAACCCATTTCAATCCGTTGGCTCTTGTTCAGGTAGGGTAAATAACAGGTAAAGTCATGAAAACAAAGGACAGTCATCCAGTGTGTTGTCTTCTTGATTTAGGTGCAAAATTTGGTCTCTGGAAGACCAAATTTTGCACCTAGATTGAAGAAAGTGACTTTCTGTTCGGCCTTTGTTTTCATTATTTCGAAATTTTGTCTTGCCTCATGAATCGAAGAGCCCCCTAAGTGGAAAAGCGTTACAGTTGTGTAGCCCAAAGGTGGGGCTGGAGATTTATCCCAGACTTGTACGCACAGCACCATTATTATCTACATTCTCTTTATGTCTTGTTTTCTTTTGATGATCCACAAATTTACCTTGGTGCCACTTATCTGATGAAAGGACAAGCATACTGCTGCTATAGGTAAAGGTTCTAATACAGGAATGCTGACTGCTTGATCCTAAAGATAGAGGTAGCATACTTATACATTCCTCCGCAAATTTCATGTTTTTACACACACACACACACGCGCACGCCACACACACACACACACACACACACACACACACACACACACACACACACACACACACACACACACACACACACAGGAAACCCTCCCCCATCCTCCCAACCTGATTTGATGATTCAAGGTGGGTTGACTGCATAGGGAAATAAAAACGAGAGCAAAAACATAATTACTGCACTGCCAAGCAAAGGAACAAACAAATTACAAAACAAAAATGACGCTTTTCCACTCTTGGAGGTTATGTTTCGTTGGAGGTTATGTTTTGTTGCAAAGTGAGGTAACTGCAGGCGGAAATCTGAACAAATTTCAGAAAGTATTGTTAGGGCTCTGCCGAAAAACGTAGACAAACGAATCGCAGAACACGACGTGTTTGACCTCTTAGATAGGAGTTTCTTAGATCTGATCGGTGCATCCCCAGAGAAACGGTTGTTTTCTGTGGGCTGAATTTGGTGAGTTTGATGAAAAGGTCTTGTCACTAAAGAACGGTTTCTTGTGTGTGGAGCAGAATTGCTGGGTTTAGTATTGCAGATTTCATCACGATTTTGCCCTTACAACTGATCAGCATACTAGCTTTGACTGTGGTATTTTAGCTTGATTTGAAACTTAAGAAGCTCTTGTAAAGCCGCTGGGAAAAGTGTAAAGAGAATATATCGTATTGATTGGCATTTGTCTAATGAACTCACAGGTCTTGATACTTGTCTGATTAATTGACACGTCTTACTGTGTTTTTGATTCAAGGAGAGGCTGGCAGTGATGCGGCAGCGGACTCCACAAAGATTGCTGCCCAGTTGATGAAGAATCCTCAGGTGCTGGCAGCACTGCAGGACAAGCTAGGCTCCATCGTGGGCACACCCTCTGGATATATTGAGTCGTGAGTTCTTTGATATTGGATTTAATGAAGAAGGTCCATATGCTGGTGAATTAACTTGAACATCCAAATTAGTGCCTGCAACAGGCAAGCCATTTATGTACTTTTCAGGGGATTCCTTTGTTCCTGAGAATTTGGAAACATATCTTTTTTTCTATTTGAAATATGAGTTGGGTGATACGCAGAGTTCGTACAGTCCTTAATGCTAGGTTCACACTATGGAAACTGTGGGAAACTCTGGCAGTCTGCGCGTTAAAGAAACTGCTTTGGAAACCGTGTATAAATAAATGTGACTGGAGTTTCTGTCGACAATGTGAACGCTCGACGAAATTATACAGAAACTGCGAAGCTCCTCCCCTTTGCGTTTTGCATGGACTTCCCTGCTATTTTCGCCTTTCTTTTTTTGGGGGGGTCAATTTCAGTCAGTCTCGTGTACAAAAACTTTGTTGCCTACCTGTTCACACTTTGGAAACGATATGGAAACTCGGTAGCGTCAGTGTCCTAGTTTCTTCTCGGCCTGTATTTCCAAACAACTTTTGCAGACTGAGATGGAAGGACACAGGCTTGGCAAATCTATCGGGAATATCCGATAGAGGTAATGCAGTTTGTTGAAGGGGGTAATGTGAGTTTTCTCTGTGCAGATTTCGGTTACCCGACAAGAAATTGGGGCTGTTTCCAGGCCGGTTTCCATAGTGTGAACTAAGCATAAAAGTCCTTAATTTTTGGGGTCCCCTTTTCAAGGCCTTGAAAGTCCTTAAAAATCAAGCTTTTGCTCATAGGTCCTTACGAAGTGCTTAAATTTTGTCACTGCCAATGATTTTGAATAAAGTCTGTAAAATCTTGTCTGTTTTAAAAAGATCTCAAATTGTAAAAAAAAAAGAAAAAAAGGTATGAATGTAAAAGAATTTGGAGTTGACCGATCTCGCCGATAAGTCGCGTGCTACAGGTAAAAAAATTCCCAGAGCTGCCAGCCTTCATGGCGCCTGTGCAAGTGATAGAATGATCCACTGTCTTGAAATTGAGAAGCCAACATGCTGGGGAAGTATTCGTCGTGTGGGTGGAAAAAAAGAGTATGAAGAATGGTTGTAGTCAGACCCAGGTGGAAACAAAAACAAGATGCATACGCAAAAGTGTCCTAGATTATGAATATTTGGTTTGTGTCGGTGTTTAATGATTATTGTTCTTAACCCAGTGCCTACCGGATCGACCGAGATCGACCACGAGATTTCCTCTATCTGAATACCGGATCGACCAAGATCGACCGCTGAATACTAGGTCAACGACTTTCGCTTTCACCATCGAATATCCCAAAATGCAATCGCGACAGAAGAGTCTTCCGGTACGGAAGTTTCTGGACACCATTTTGTTTTTTGTTGCATGTGTTTTGGTGGAGTAGTTTCGCTGCTGTGAATTTTCAACGTTCAGATTTTTTTGGCGAAGATTTTCTGGGAAAATGGCAGATCAAGTAACTATGCAACTTGCAGAATTCATTTTCTGAAGTGATATTGATGAAGAGAGTGTATTTGCGGGCTACACTCTTGAAGAAGATTTGAAGCGAGGCAATTCGGACGTCGATCTTGACCAGGTTATAAATAAAGATCGACTGGTGACTGATTTTTTAGGCCTGATTCGATAATGATTCGGGCGATGATAATGACGACATCGAATAGCCCATTGCTGCTGGGCCCTAAATAAGTGGGAACACTCTTTGTCTTTTGAATCGTCTTTATTTCTTAAACGTGCGTGATGACAATGAAGACAATATGATGGCAATGGGTGCTAAAACATACAAAAGAAACAGAAAGGAAGCAAATGAGATGATAATTCTCTACGCCCCCCCCCAAGTCTTTGGAGTGACACGAAAAGACTGAATCAAAAAGTTCATGGACTCTAGCTGAGTCAAAAGATAAGAGTTCGAAAAGTATAGTTGGCCTCTTGCTTCTGAAAAAGAAATTTTTGAAAGCTGGATAGCATAAATGAAATATATAGGGGTGACTATAACGAGTATAAATGAAAAGAGTGTCATTCAGCAGCGTGACAGTTAGGTCTCTCTGGTTGAGCGCCGGGGACGGCCAGGGGAGGGGTCTGCACCAGGGGCGACAGCTTGCTCCTTCAGGCCAGGGGCATTGTGCGGCATCAGGGCGCGTACAGCTCTTGGGACGCTGACGACCGTAGCCCTCGAAGTGGGATGTGTTGCCTTAGCTGCGAGACCTGGACGCGGGTTTGATGTGATGGGCGGCTGTGGTGGGGGTGATCAGGGAACGAGGGCTGGCGGCTGTGGGTTCATGATTGGTGGGTGTGGGGAGCCAGTCGGGAGTGATGGACCCGGCTGAGGGGGCGGCCTGGGCAGAGGAACAATGGGGGCTGTGGGCTCTGTGCGGGCCGTAGGCAGTGTGGGTGTGTGGCCTGGGGCCATCAGGATGGGCGTCCGTGGGATGACCGGTGTGTATTTCCGTAGAAACTTCCTGTTGCGGAGGGTGACGCGACCAGAGCCATCAACACGCACGACATACTGGTCGAACTGGCGCACCTCGATGACCATGCCTGTCTTGTCCCATTTGGTCGGATGAGGTCCAGTTTGGTTTTGGATGCGGACGCAGTCACCGACAGCCAATGGTGTGAGAATGCGGGTGTGTTCTGACAGGCGCTCGGCTGCACACATGTGTCTGTTTCTCAGCGCCTCCTCGCGGGACATGAGTGTCTCCCGCCAAGTACAGGGATGAAAACTCCTCCGCCGTCTCCGCCGTTATTTTTTCGCATCTCCGCCGAAAGAAAAAGTCTCCGCCGAAAAATTATTCGAAGATGAAGCTCAGAAACGATCTCAACTTGTCTGCACAGCGAATTTCTTCTTTGTCGGTAGCCTAATGTTCTCAAATGGCGTAGTTCTCATTCTGCTTCCTTCCAGTATCATTTTTCATCATGGCGTCGATTCACAGTGAGAGTTTGCCGCCAGTGAGTGCAAACAAAACGAAAAAAAGAAAGAAAGAAGTATGTGAACCACTAGAAGACCGAGTGGCAGCAGAAGGACGTGTGTGACCGCAGAGTCGCGGATGTAATAAGAAAACATGACAAAGACGGCGAATTTGAAGTGTTTTGCGAGCCTTGCCAAAAACGTGTCTACTTTGGTAGTCGTGGCTTTGTGGCAATCAGAGATCACATCGAGTGTCCCAGTCACCAACAGAAAATGTGTGTGTTTCCCACACCATTACAGCATGTTTTCAGATCATTGGGTATGCAACAATCTACGTTTAATTTCCAAAGATAGTTTGACTCCTACTCTAAGTACTTCCACTCGTAGAGTCTTCAAAGCAAGGGAAAAACGTCAAAGTGACAAAAAGAATATAAAAGAACAAATGACATCAAAATAAACTGATGTCACAACAGTATTGTGTAACACTTTTCCCCTGGTATAATGCAAACGTTTGCTACATTTGTTAGGTGTCTGCTAACAGCCCCCACAATGAAATCCTTTTCCACCAGCCCACTCCCCCCACTACCTATATACTTCCTCTACTCCTCCTTCTCCCCCAACCCCCACCCTCACCCCACAACACACATACCCCACACACTTCGCCCCCTCTCCCCACCCCCGTTCCCACCTCACACACAAACACCCCCCTCCCCCCACACACACAATCACCTCCCCCCCCCCCCCCCCACACACACACACTTGTCAAGGGGGGGGGGGGGGGGGGGGGATATGATTAGTTGTAAGGGGGAAGTGGGGGGGGGGGGTGTACTGTTGTGACATCAGTTTGTTTTTATGTCATTTGTTCTTTTTTTGTGTTTAGTGTTTCCTGACGAAGGGTCTAAGGCCAAAAAGCTTCAGGTGTTTTTTTTTAAAGGACTTCAAAGTAATCATTTTTCATATTGTGTTTATTGAAGTCCAGCAGTCGTTTTCATACATCTGATTTACTTAGTTTGATTTCCCACTCTGATTTACTTATCTACAGGCCTTATTCTTTATGTCCTGAAAGCACTGTTTGTCAAATTTTCTTTAGCTAGAGTTCTGAGGATTCATCATACTAAATGTGTCAATTGACATAGTTTCTTTCCACATCAGTCTCAGTCTTCATGGTGTTGAAAGCTTTCTATAGAATGAGTTGTTTAGAAGCAAGAAAGTGATTTCTAAAGATTTTTATGCCTTATTTAATACAAAATATGCTTCAGCTTCAGGGGGCGCCGCCTGACCCCCGCCGGGCTGTTGCCCATGTACCCCACTGGGGGCCCATGGTGAACCCCCAGATCCCCACCAATCTCTTTTTTTTTTAAAACTGTTTTCATCCTGCAAGTAGTGTGAGGCTGGTATTTCCCGGGTGAATGGGGATGAAGTCTCGAATGGGGCGTCCAAAAATGCACATGGCCGGGGAGAGGCGAGTGTCCCGGTCAGGTGTGTTTCTGTATTGGAGCATTGCGCGTTGAAACTTGTCAGTGTCCAGGGACCCCTGCGCGCCAGTGTTGTCCGTGATGAGGCGTTTGACAGTCTTGACTCCAACTTCAGCACGGCAGTTGGCATGGGGAAAGGCAACTGATGAGAGCCGGTGGTTGACGCCCCAATTCTTTAGAAATGTTTTTGTGGTGAGGGAGGTGAACTCGGGTCCGCCATCGGCAGTTAGTTCATCGCTGATCCCGTATGTGACAAAGATCCGGCGCAGGGCAGCGACTAGCCCAGTAGCACCGTGTGCAGCCTCCTCTACGATCGGCCAGTTACTGTATCTGTCAACAGCCACAAGGTAGTTGTGGCCACGGTAATGAAAGTAATCAGCCGCGATGCACTGGAACGGGTACGCCGGGTTCATCGGTGGTGTTGGGGTTGCGCTGGGCTGAGAGGGTGCCATGCGGTTGCAGGACGCATTGGGCTCGCATGTCTGTGATGGCCGGGGTCATTCCGGGCCATAAGAAGGATGACTCCGCTCGAGAGCACATCTGTGTGACTCCCTGGTGCGCCGAGTGAAGACACTGGAGGACTCGGTCTCGAAGTGATGGGGGTATGACCACACGATCGTTGTAGAGTGAATCCATCAAAAGTGGTGAGGAAGTCACGGAATTGGTGGTATGGGCGGAGGTCAGGGGCTAGCAAGGTTCTGTCTTCTGGGAAGCCATCTTCGATGGTGTTACTCAGGGCGGTCATGGTGGGGTCGCTGACTGTGGCGAGGCGGATGTTATCCCAGGTCACTGATTTGATCACCTCCACTGGTGCCGAGCCAGTCTGCGTACAGACTTGAAGGGTGCCATCCTGCTGACGGGTGCGTATGGCGGATAGGAAAGACTGGCAGTCCAGTGGGTGGGGGAGGGTCAGCGGTGGGGGCCATGGATGCTACGTCGTCAGGAAGTGCCAGAGTGGCTGGCTTGCCTACAGGTTTGCGGGAGACAGCGTCTGCCGCAGCGTGACGTAGGCCGGGGATGTGGACGACACGGAAGCGGTATCGAAGTGATTTTTCCTTGAGATTGCGAAGACGGGGGTTGGGAATGTCATCAAGGCAGCGGTCACCGAATGTCTTCAGCAGAGGTTTGTGGTCCACGGCGATGATGAGGTCAGAGCAGCCCAGGGTATAGTGACGGGCTTCGTCGAGGGCGTCAATGACAGCTAGAGCTTCGCCTTCGATGGGTGCGTACCGGGATTCAGCCCCCGAGGTGAATCGGCTTCCCACCAAAGTGATACGCCATCCTGTCTTGCAGCAGAAAGGTCTGGAGGAGAGGCAGGGGCAGTGTTTCTGAAAGAGCCAGAATCCGACGCCCTCCTTGCTCCAGTCTGGCGAGGCAAGTAGGTCTCAGCCATGGGAATTGTCAGCGAAAACGCTGATTTCCGCGGCAGTAAAATTTGCTTTCCGCGAAAACGAAATTGCGTCCGCGAAAAAAAAAATCTGGGGTACAAAAAATATAAAGCACCGGTTGTAGCTGTTGCTGAACTAGTCTCGGCTGGCCTAGACCAAGTTATACTAACGCGAGCGTTATCTCGTTCTCTGTTCTCGTTCTCGCGGAAGTTTGGGTATGGACGATCGAGACTATTGCGGAACGCGAGCGTACTGTATTTGCGTGCTGCGAACGCCTGCCTCAGTTACCCGAATCGCCAGCAACAGCATCTATTAACTCTCGCGGGCAGCCCAAATTTGTGAATGTCGTGACTTTCTGTGCATGCGCAAACTTTGAACGGGCGAGTTTTCAACATGGCGTGCCTTGGTCGTGTGGTAAACTTTGGTGATCCGTTCGAAGACAAGTGCCCAAATAAATGGAAAAGGGAGTGGATATTTGTAGTTGTGGAGGTGGAAATCGGAGATGTAGTAAAGAAGGAGCGCCTTGGGACGCGCTTTCGCAAGATAAATATCAGTGGAGCTGCACGGTGTATTGTCTGCAACAAAGACGTATCTTACGCCAGTCGTGGTGTTTCAACATGATGCTGTGATTTAAGCTTCTCAAAGTCAAACCAACACTGGAAACGTTGATTGGACGCTGAGGAACTGCTTGTGTGACATTCTTCTCAGTGACAGCAGTAAACAAGGGAGCTGCTTGTATGACATTCTTCTCAGTGACAGCAGTAAACAGGGAGCTGCTTGTGTGACAGTCTTCTCAGTGACAGCAGTAAACAGGGGAGCTGCTTGTGTGACAGTCTTCTCAGCAGTAAACTTCAAATACCTTCCTGTTTTCTCTTCAGAGATGCTTGCCTCAGCTCTAGAGGTAATGCCTGGTGCCAGTGTCTGTAACCAGTTTCAAGTGAATGTGTGCAGGCTTAACTTTTCTTTTGTGTGTGTGGGGGTGTTTCTTGTTTGGTTGGTTGACCAGTTGGTTGGTTGGTTGATTGGTGATTGTTTGGATTGGTTGGGTTGGTTGATTGTTGTTTTGTTTTTGTTGTTTGTTTTGTTTGTTTTTTGAGCCTGTGTGATCTTTGTAGTCAGCTGGAGATAAACTCATAGAACTGAATAAAGACATTTTGTGTGAAAATTGTTTTTGTTTGTTGTTTTAATGCTAATTTACTTCATTTTTTTTACGTTCTTAAATCCATAAAAATGAAGTCAGGATAGCCCAGATTGCACAGATTTTGATCTTTAAAAAAAAATTTTCCAGGGGGCATGCCCCCGGACCCCCCTAGATTTCAGAGTTTTCCCTTTCAGTCAATTCCCATGCCTGAGGTCTGGACTTGTCGAAGATCTCCACCCCTTGGTGGATTTCGCCGATGATGAGCGCCTTCGTCTCGTTGAAGAGGCGGTCAAGCTCGTCTGTCCAGTGGAATCAAGTGCCCGTCTTGAGAAGTTCTCGGAAAGGCAGCATTCGCTCAGCCGCCGTGAAGGTGTATGACACCTGGTTTACCAAGCCGAACCAGCTCCTTACGTCCGTGATATTCTGTGGGGTCGGGAAGTGTTAGATGGCCTCGAGGTAGCGTGCACAAGGGCGCACAGTGGTGGGTGTGATCTCAAACTCAGCAAATTCGACCGTGTCCTTGCCGAACTGGAATTTGGAGGGGTTGAGGATGATGCCGTTGTTACCACAGATGTCGAGCCACCTCACGGCTTGGAAGAACGAGTCTTCGATGGTGTTGGACCACATGAGGGTGTCATCCACACATTTGGTCTTCTGGGGAAAGTCGGCGACGATCTCGTCAAAGCGGCGGCTATATCCGTCTCCAGATGAGATGTATCCCTGGGGGCGACGAGGTAGCGGTAGCGACCCCATGGGGTAATGAATGTTGTCAGGTGTCTATCCGTCTCATCTAGGGCGATACTGTGATATCCGTTCCAAGCGTCAAACACGGTCTTCTTCGTGTGGTGTGGCACCTTGCGAGCCTGGTGGAAGGGTGACTGGGTGTGATGTGTCTCCCGCGTGGCGTGTCGGTTCAAGGGCTCATACACGCCTACCCCTACGGAACTTCCGTATTTTCTACGGCAATTAACCAAAAAACGAAGTAGCTATGGCGATTACGGAAATTTATTTTTCGTTACGGTAAAAAGATTTTTTGAACAAAATTTACTTAAAATGAATCGCGAGTTGAAGCTGACGATGCTTTTGAAAGCAGAAGCAGAACACCGAATGGTAAAAGGGACGTAAAGCCCCATCTTCATCAAGCAGACGAATAGCATATGTCTCCAACGGCTTCTGCTATAGAGGGACGTTAAACTTAGTTATTCAAGCAAACGATGCTTTTGAACAGGGCTTAAAACGTTCCGCGTCTGAGCGGATTTCCGCGATTTCGGTTTGTCAAAAAAAAAAAAAAAAAAAAAAAAAAACGAAAGGAGCAAGGCATCCGTGATCGGCTTGCAAGTTATAGCCCCTGATTTTTCTTGGACAAAGCTTCCGGCCAGACTTCCGGAAAAAACAAAATGGCGGAGCGCGAATACATTGTTCATGCGGGTCAATCTTTTGACGACGGTGCAATTAAAAACAAGTGGAAATGGGAGTGGACACTTCAGAAAGTTGACGAAGAAGTCATTGGAGACTTTCTTCGCAAAGTTGCTGCACCAGGTTTAGCTTGGTGCAAACTGTGCTCAAGGGAAGTGTGTTACGGTGGTCGCGGGAAGAAAGCTCTCGAGGATCACATTCGTTCAGCGAAGCACGCGTCGAACGTCAAGGCACTGAGTGGAACTACAACTCTGCCAGGTTTGTTTGCAACATTTTAGTGTTTTTTCCCAGCCCTCCCTCCCACCCCCCCACCCCCCCTCCATTGCCTTTTTTTTCTGCATGAAGGAAACTCAAGATCTCTCTCTCTCTCTCTCTCTCTCTCTCTCTCTCTCTCTCTCTCTCTCTCAGTCTGTGCTTGTCATTACCATGTCTATATTAATTTTCTTGTTTCTTTTTTATCCATTCTATTTACTTTTTTTTTAAAATCTGATTGTGCTTTATGTAGATTAGCAAGGACAGATTAGATTGTAAGACTAGGCAATGCCTAAAATCTCCATCCTTGATTAAGGAACGTTTTGAATCTGAATGTAGTGAATCTGAATTTCTCTCTCTCTTTTGTAAGTCTTACTAGTCTTAGTCTTATTCTCTCTTCACCCCTCCATCCAACTCAATTTGTACCATCCTTTTTTTAAGTAGTGGGGATATACATCATATACACCCCCCCCCCCAAAAAAAAAAAAAAAAAAAAAAAAAGTTAAAAAGGAAAGGAAGTTTGCATGGGACACATGTCATATATTGATGCAGTTGTTTATTTCTTCTGTCTTCTTTGCATTAGTAATAACCTTTGATTTTTAAAAGTTATTTGTTCGCAGGTCCATGTCTATGTTGTAGGGATTACTTTTAATGACTAAATAAGTTACCTCTTAAGTCAACTTATTTTCTTTTGATTCCCTCCTGTCCCCACCCCACCCCCTGTTTTCCCTTTCTCCTCCCCCCTCTCCCTTTAACAGGTTTTAACTTAGCTTGTGAAATCATTTACAGGTCAGCCTTTGGAAAAAGAGCACTATGGACTACAACCAGTGCTTCAAGTCCATGCACGAAACGAAGACAAGCTGTCACCACTGACTCCTCTTGCAGACAGGACTGAAAATGCTGAAGCAATGGTATGACAAAGAATGGCAAAAATACTTACAGATTTACACAGGCACGAAAACACACACACACACACACACACACACACACACACACACACACACAGTTTCGGGGAAAATTGAAAAGGATTTAAAAAAAAAGAAAGAATAGAAAAGCGCAAATAACATGGGGAAAATATTTTCAGATATGTTTACACATGGTATAGCCGGTACACACACACACACACACAAGTACACACACACACACACACACGCACACGCACACGTATACACACACACACACACACACACACACTACAAATACACAAATCTCTCTCTCTCTCTCTCTCTCTCTCTCTCTAATTCTCTCAAGTGAGTTCAGTATAATACTAATGCACAGTCATGCAACAGCATATTTAACAGATATATATCCTATTTCTTTGTTTCAGTTGATCAGCTTTGTTGCTGAGAACAACTTGTCCTTCAATACTGTGCCAAAGCTGGTGGAGCTGGTCAAGGCCCTTGCCAACGACAAAGCAGCCATGAACAACATGGCAGTCTCAAACACAACTGCATCCTATAAGCTGAAATTTGGTGTTGCGGAAACTTTTCGTCACGAACTTGTTAGTGAACTGAAGGAGGCCCCTTTCTCTCTAAACATTGATGAGGCGATGAACTCCAACAACAAGAAGGTTTTAACTGTACTTGTCAGCCATTTTTCCAAAAGGCAGCAGATGGTTGTAGTTAATCATCTTTCATCATATTCTGTCACTCGAGTTACAAGTGAAAATCTATTTGAGAAATTGGAAGAAACTTTTACAAACTTTGATTTACCTTGGACAAATCTTGTGTCGGTGATGATGGATTCATGCAGGGTTATGAGAGGTGAGAAAGCTGGTCTGGAGGCACTGATCAGGCGAAGAAAAGCCCCCCATCTCTTGGTTTAACTTCAAAATTTGGTTGACTTACACTATGTGCTGATTCCACAAGTTTATCTCCATTATCAAAATTTGGATATTGTGACTTTCACAATGTGCTGATTCCACAAGTTGATCCCTGTTATATGAGACTGAACTGTAAAGTGTTTGATGCAGTTACTGACTTTGTGTGCTCCAACTTCAAACTTGATTGTGTGATCTTTTAAACCTGAAAAGTGAAACTTATTGAGCTACCCCAGAAGTGAGATTTCATCCAAAGACTATAGTTGGTGAACACCTGTAAAACACTCAAGTTAAAGGGGGAGTGTTCATTTTATTATTGTTTTTAACCCCATCTCCCCTTTTCCCAAATATATCTTCCTGTAATAATTATGTGTTTACAGCAATTTTTATGCATAAATAACTCTTGAAATTATGTCCAGAAAGCGCAAAATGGCATAGATTTACACTCGTTTTTAAAAAAATTTCCCGGGGGAGCATGCCCCCGGACCCCCCTAGTTTCAGTGGTTTTTTCCTCCTCCTGTTTTAAGCCCTGTTTGAAAGCAGAAATACTAAACCGGATATCGCAAGTAATTGAGGTTTCGCGAAACATGGCGTCTAATACAAAGAGAAAACGAATGGATGTGCCAACTGGTGATGCCAATGAACCTGCTTCAAAAAAGCGTCAGCCGTCACAGAAGTTCCTGAACAAATACAGTGGCAAATTTCCCTTCATTGCGAAATTGGACTCTGACGATTCAAAAGCAAAGTGCGTGATTTGTGACAGTGCATTTTCTGTAAAACATGGTGGTATACACGACATAAACAGACACATTGAAGGTCCACGTCACGAAAAGAATGTGGTAGCTTTGGAAAAGAAAATGAAAGAAATCAAAGCTCTGAAACCGATAACGTTTTTTTTTGCAGCAAATGTGATGTCGAAAGAAACAAATCATGAACTTGATATACAAAAGAAAAAAACGAATGCTACTGATTTTGAGTCCGTGCTACTGAAATTTGAAACCAGTGCTACTGAAATTCCTTTTTAGGGGTAGGCATGTATGAGGGCTGCAAGTCCACCGTGCGCCGGGCTTCCCTGACTTCTTTGGGCAGATGACCATCTTGTGACACCAAGTGACCGGGGTGCCAATCGGGACCGGCTCAATGACACCTAGACGGACATCTTGATCGAGGCCAGCCTTGACGTGTCCTGCCAGTGGACGGGGACTGGGATAGGGGTGTGGTGGGCGACGGGGTGGGCGTCAGGGTCAACCATGAGGCGTATAGGCGGACCGGACATCTTTGGGAGTGGTTGGTGTTCACACACATTGAAAGAGCTGGAGCTGTAAAAGTCCAGCAGCCACTTGTCCAAACGTTCCCTGTTCTCTTCTGTAGCAGGGAATGGGAGGGACGTTGGGGTGGTGTAATGGTTGGCGTCGGGGGCACGTGCATGGGGATGTCTGTGTGTCAGTGGGTGGAGCGTCCTCGGTACTGCTGGCGGCACTTGTCTCGCCGATGGTGGTGAAGCTGGGTGGAATCATCCCAAGTGCAATGCATGCCTGTTTGCTTAGAAACATCCGGTCAGTGACAGTGGTAAAGTGTACCATCTGGCGAGTTTCCAGCTCTGTGTTAGACGTGGATGTTCCCGAGATCCGGAGGGCGAGGACTCCAATAATGTTTATAGTCTCATGATTGCAAACCGTCATCTTCATCTTGACGGGCAGGAGGTGCCGGCGATCGAGGCCCATCGTACTGAGAAGTGCCATGCCAGCCAGGCATGACTGGCATCCAGTGTCTGCCATGGCTGGGAAGGTGACAGGACGGGTGGGGGCAGAGAGGGGCGTGGGGAAGCCAAGGGACTGGACGGGTGGGGGCAGAGACGGGCGTGGGGAGGGCACAGCGTGGATGGCGAGGTCAACGAAAGGCTGAGGGTCAGAAGCTCGTTTTTCCCATGCCTCACAGAATTCGTTGTACACATGGTGGTTTAAGCTGATGGAGTCAGCATTAGACATCGGAGTCGCTTCCTCAGAACTGCACAGGCTGTCAAAGGTGGCAAAAGTGTTGTCCACGGCGTTAGGTGAGGGAGATTGGGCAGGGTTGGCATTGTGCTGTGATGTTTTCCTACAGACGTTTGCGAAGTGGTTGGCGGTCCCGCACTTGGTGCACTGTTTCCCGTACGCTGGACAGCTTTTCATGCGCTCTTGCCTGCTTGCTCTATGCCCCGATCTGCCACAATAGCTACACGTGGTCGACGAGGTCGGATTTCTGCCTCCCTCCGCGCGGAGTTTGTCCTGACGCTTGTAGGAGCTTGACGCAGCGACGATGGACGAGCTGCCTCCAACGAGGCGGTTGGCGGATCTCTTGCCACTTTCCTTGGCCTCAACATACAGGGCTTAAAATCCTCCTCGGATCCGAGAAATTCCTCGGGAAGCCAAAAAATTCCTCGGGAAAAAAAATCGATTTCCTCGGGGGAAAGAAACCCGATCTAAAACGCCCCAAACGCGTCTGCATTCGCATATGGTTCTGATTCGTATTCGGTTCAAAGTCGCAAACAGCCATTTCGCACCGGTAGCTTTAGGCGCCTAATCTATCAAGATGGCGACTGTGAGAATCATCGAACGTGGAGAGAAGTTTGACGAAAGCGGGATCAAAAACAAATGGAGGTGGGAGTGGACTTTAAAGTCCGTGAAAGTGAGGTCAGATCCCGATGAATTCGAGCGGATCGGTCAACATATTCGAAAGGTTGACGTGCCAGGCAGTGCAAGATGTGTACTGTGCACCACAGACATCGTACACTTGAAGCTGAACATAGGGAGAATCGGTCTTCAAGCAATGTGCCTTCTGCAGTCAGCATCCGTACTACAGAAGTAATTGAAATTGAAATGCCTTCATCACCCAAGAAGAAGAAGCAGAGCACCCTGTCATGCTTCTTCCGACCCCATCCTAAAGATTAAATGGGCAGCTTTCCCCTGCAGACACGGGGAAGGGAAAGAATATTTCTGCAGCTTGGCTGTGCTTGTCGTAAAAGGCGACAGAACCAGCCCCTCTCAGATTGCTTAGTTCCACATTCCAAACGTGAGTTTTGAATTTTGATAACTGTGTCTCCACCAATAACCATTTTGTTTTGTCTTGATAACCTGTTGGTCTTTTTTATGCTCTTTTCACATGAAATGTGTTGATATAAATATCATTTTAGATTTAGATGTTTAAGACCTTTGTCTTGTCTTTGACAGTGGATTGAATATCTGTATGGATGTACCTTTTCTGCATTAAATCTTGCACTTTTTCTGTTAAATTTTTTTCCCAAAAATAGGGCTCAGAATGAGCCAGAGTGCACAGATTTTGTTCTAGATTTTCAAAATTTTCTGGGGGGGCATGCCCCCAGACCCCCCTAGCAGAGCGTGCCTGCTTTGCAGGCACGCATTCGTGGCTTCGCCACTTCAGAAATTTTCCTCTGATTTTTGGATAGACCATTTTAAGCCCTGAACATAGCGAAGCGCATCCTCCAGTGACATGTCTTGTCGTGACTCACCAGGATGTCTAGCCGGATTTCTTCATCGTTAAGGCCCCTGATGAGGACGTCCCGAACCATGACGTCACTGTAGTCGACGCTTGCACCGCATGTATCAGATGGGCATTTAATGTCAGGGGTGGGATTTTTCCGCGGATCCGCGGATTTCCGCGGTAGATCCTTGTTCGTTCCGCGTAACAGCGTGTCAATTCCGCGGAAACGATCTGCAGACCTGACTACTGCTACGATTCGGCCGTAGCAACTACGTATTTGAGGGGTCTGCTACGGAGCTACGACGAGCGATAATTTTGCTACGGTTTTTTTCAAAGTTGAAGTCGATCATGGCGTTTTAGTAGATTTTGCGCTTAGTGAGGAGAGCAGTTCCGTTAGACGCGAGTGTTGAGCGGACACGGTTTTCCTGTTCCTATCGCGCATGCGTGCAAGTCATTCAGTCTCTTCGAATCGATAATGGCGGCACCGGCGAGCGAAAGCGATTGTGAGATTTCAACACCTCCACGACCTGGTGAAAGACTGTGTCTCGAGGGAAGTGAAAGCGGGCCGAGCAAATGTAAACGTAAAAGAGTTCGTGCGGCAGAGCAGACGTTTAGGCATAGTTACACGGAAGAATGGCCATGCATAGTGAACATGGGCCGGATAGCTCAGTTGGTAGAGCGCCGGACTCGTGATCCTGGGGTTGCGGGTTCGAATTTCGGTATAGGGGGATTTTTCCCTCGGAGTTAACATTGGTTCTGACTCCATTCCCCATATAGTCGTTCGGATGGGACTATAAACCGAGGTCTGGTCTGTGTCACATGCACTAAGATCATACACGGACTCTAAAGATCCCGATGCTCATGTCCTAAGACGGGTGAGTACCGGCTACACGAAAATACACAATGCATGCAACCTGTGTGCCAGAATAGTCTACGTGAAGACTGTGGGCACAGGGCAGGTTAAACATCCCCATCTGGAAGAAGAAGAACAGTCATAATGGTGATTCACACTATGCCTACTGTAATTTGTGCAAAGTTCAGTAATGAGCTCAAAATTGAGTTTGTCATATGTTGTAAGGTAGTCTCTCTCTCTCTCTCTCTCTCTCTCTCTCTCTCTCTCTCTCTCTCTCTCTCTCTCTCTCTCAAGGAAATGAAGGTAGTATTTACTATTATTAAAGCAAAGAAACATAGTTTTTCATTTATGATTAGATAGCAGTAGTTTGAAACGAGCCCGCGGTAGTTTGAAACCTGGCCGAGGTAGTGGCTACTGGTTAGAGGGTCTTGCTACTGGAAACAGAAGTCTGTGCTACTGGAAATGGTTTGCTGATGTAGTCAGGTCTGGATCTGTGATTCTCATTCATGTCTTCAAAAACATCGGGTGTCATTTATCCACAAACTGTTCGACATTCTTAAACGGCTCCGATTCGCAGTTAACTTGGTAACTTTCTCCTTCCGGTTTTGCGATCTTCAAAATGGCGACATGTCGAAGAGACGTCGTTTCACGCGGGAAAAAATGTTTCCTGCAACAGTTCTTTGAAGAACAAGTGGAAGTGGGACTGGTTGGAGAGTAAGGTGGATGATGATGAAGTGATAGGCCAGTTATTAGCCAAATTTAATGCCTGTGGCCTTGCTTACTGCAATCTTTGCCGAGTGCAAATAAATTACAGTTCACGCGGAAAAGTTGCTTTGGATCACATTAAAAGCAACAAGCACAAGACAGCTCTGGATCAGCGGACAAAATTAATGCAAGATGTCTAGCTCCACACTTGGGAGCTGGACAACTTGCATTAATTTTGTGTGCCATTAGGTTGAAAAGGAACTCCTCTCATCTACACTTGGTCCAAGTTGTGAAAGATAGTAAGTATTAGTATAGTTGATTTTTATAGCTTTTTGTGTTAAAAAAAAAAAAAAGGTAAACAAGTGGGGTAACGTTTGCTCCTATAAGAAAACCCGACACAGAGTAACTTTTATTCAAGACTGGCACAGCCTTTTAAACTTGAATAAAGTCAGACAAATACATAGACAAACAATCTAATAGTGGGGGAAAAAACCAAGCGCAGGCCAACAACTGAACTGTCCTCATAATAATGACTTGTCAAAGATTTGGACTTAAGGAGGGGGCAGTTTGAAGATGGAGAAACTGGTAACATGAAATTAAGAAAATATATTACAGATATGAAAACTTCACTAGTTGTACAAGGGAACCATCGCAATCCCTTTTGAAGGCAGATATATTTGCCTTTTTTTATACAAATATATCTGCCTTCAAAAGGGATTGCAATGGTTCCCTTGTGCAGCTAGTGAAGAGTTTTCATATCTGAAATATATTTTCTAAATTTCATGTTCCCAGTTTATCCATCTTCGAACTGCCCCTCCCCCCCCCCCCCCCCCCCCCCCCCCCTCCTTAAGTCCAAATCTTTGCCAAGTCATTATTGTGAGGACAGTTCAGTTGTTGGCCTGCACTTGTTATTTTCCCCCACTATTAGATTGTTCGTCTATGTATTTGTCTGACTTTATTCAAGTTTAAAAGGCTGTGCCAGTCTTGAATAAAAGTTACTCTGTGTCAGGTTTTCTTATGGGAGCAAACGTTACCCCACTTGTTTACTGTTTATTGTTTACTGTTCCCTGCCTCATTTCATTTCCAATTTAGAAAAAAACAAAAACAATATTGGCTTTTTCCTTTAAAATGTGTTAATTTCAGTCTCAAAATGCACCAGATTGCACAGAATTGAATGTAGCAACCCAAAATTTTCCGGGGGGCATGCCCCCGGACCCCCCTAGACTGTTTCCTCTTTTTTCCTTTATGGAGAGTCCCACCCCTGAATATTGAAGCTACAGACTCCTGCTTGCCCTCTAAGTCGAGCAGCGAAGCCTCTGATAGGCTCGTCTCTGTCCTGCCGCATCTGTTGTAACTGGACACGTGCGACCATTATGTTCTCCTGGCGCACTGCAAGCGTCTTCATGTTCGTCAGAATGGTCTCCTCGTCACTGGAGGCCAGAGCACCGAAGGTCCGCGTGAGGTCTTTGCGCAGTCCCTCATCACAGCACTCCAACAGTTGGAACACAATGTCCGACCCCTTGAGGTGGGTGGCCTGTTTGTAGTCTGTCCATCTTCGGACGAAGTACGCCCACTCTTCGCTGGTACCCGCTGCTGACACCGTGGGACGCCGAACCTTTTCTGCCTTGGCTGCCGTAGCTGGAGCAGGCACGTGCGCGTGAGCTGCATGGGCTGTGGCACTGTGAATGTCCAGAAGGCGGGTAAGGACGTCAGTTGGCGTGGCCGTCGGCCATTCAGCATCGCAGTCGGGTGCTGGGCACTTGATGGTTGCCATGATTGTCCTATATTGTCTTCATAAATAAGTGGGAACACTCTTTGTCTTTTGAATCGTCTTTATTTCTTAAACGTGCGTGATGACAATGAAGACAATATGATGGCAATGGGTGCTAAAACATACAAAAGAAACAGAAAGGAAGCAAATGAGATAATTCTCTAGGCCCAGCCCCGAAAAAAAAGAAAATTCAAAAAACAAAACTTGCTACAGATTCTTTTAATTGTTGACTAGAGTGGTTGGCTACAAGAAGTGAAGCCCCAGAAAAGTTTCCCTTGTTTAGATAGTCAGGAAACCGGGTCAGTCAGTGGGTGTGTCCCATGATTTCCTTGTGGGAGCGTTACCTTTAGCCTTTTATTTCAGAAGAATTTTGGCAGACTTTTAACGAGAAACAAATTTATTTGCTGCACAAAAACGAGCAGAAAAGGATGAACATAAACTCTGGCCTAAAATTAAAACTGCCTGTTTATCAAAAAGCAAAGAGGAGATGGACAAGAGGTACATCATCACTACAGTGTGTGTCGGGGGGGGGAGGGGGGGGATTGCTCGGTACACTTGCGCAAAAGCATATTTTTGCTGATTCCATCACAATCTAAAGTCCAGTGTTCAGTAATCTGTGCTTGTTATTTTTTTCCCCTCAGTAGTTAGAAGACAAATCTTCTTGCATGTGATGATGCCTTCAGTTTAACAAAATTGTTGAAATGTTTTTTTTTCCCCTTCACAACAAAAGTTGATTATTTAGTGTGCAGACCGTACAGAATGACTTTATTTTATTCCTGAAGGTTTCTGTACTTTGTTTAGACTTGGAAGATCACTCTGTGCTCCTAATCCATGACATTCTGTGGGTACAGTGAATTTAGGGAAAATTGTTTTAGCACCGAGAACGCCGACGAAGAGTTAGTCTGTTTTTTTTTTCTTCCTTTCTTTCTTGTGTTCTAGTTCACTATGTATGGGGGAAAATGGCTGTTTTGGATGGAATGATGTCTGAATTTTTTTCATTACTCTTATAGAATAGATAAAAACATTTTTTATTGAGGTTTCTTTTGGGCAAGTGTGTTTGTGTTGCGGAGTTACCTCTCTTGGCGTTCACATAGTCATATAGCACAAAGTCATGCGGTAGGCAGACTGAGAGGGTTAAACTTAACCGTCAAGTAAGTCCTTGTAGTTTTTTTAATGTGCTTGAAAAGTCTTTGAAAGGTTGATGAATTTTTCGTCAGGAAATCTGTATGAATCTTGTCACAGTAATAACCAGCAAAACCTGATGAACCAAGTTTGAAAAGGAAAAAGGTTTTTCTATTTGGGGGTGAAGGGGTTAGTAAAGTACAAAGAGAAAAATGTTTCAGAAATGACAAGTGTTATCAGGACAAAAGTTTTCATTGTCTTCGAAAGTTGGAGTATGCACATTGTCGAAGACGCTCGTTATTTAAGCCAAAATAAAGAGTTGGAGCATTCTGAGAGCAGAAAACTGGTAAATTATTAAGTTGAATTTTTTATTAAGTTTGAAAAGAGTTCCTTTCATCCCATTCCCCTCTCCCTCTTCCTGCCCTCCAGCTCTGCAGGATGGGGACAGTGGTGGGTTTTGGAAGGGCTGAATGGTGACGTGACTGCTTCCTGTCTAGGCAGTTTTTCCTTTGAATTTAGTTGTAACTGTGCCTGTATTATATCATAGAAAACTGCAAATTCAGTGGCAGTTTCTTTCCTAATTTCGTTGTATTTGATCGATTACAGTGACCATTGGAAAACATGGTTTCTGATGTCTTGCTTCAGAATGACATCTTAAAACATTTTAGTTATCAGGTGGAAACTTCGTTGCATGAACTTATCCTTGATCTAAGTTATGCGTACTAAATCCTTAATAGTTTCAAGTGTGAAATAGAAGGGAAACTCGGTACAAAGGTAAGGGGGATGTTCAGTGTTACTACTTAAAGGGATAGTTGCGGAATGTCTGGAAAATTCATTTGATCTAGAAATGTTCATTAGATGCAGACATAATACTTCTCTCCTGTTTGCAGTTTGCCTAAGGTTGTGAAACGGCGTATCAAGGCTCTGAAAAAACTTCAAAATGAAGCAATACAGCTGGAGTCACAGTTTTACCGGGAGGTGCACACTCTAGAGTGCAAGTATGCAGCTAAATATGGACCTCTCTTTGACAAGGTTAGTACATTGCTATAAAACTTAATGTAGCTTAGTTGTGAGCAGACCTTTCTTTGACTGGAACTGGATGTCTTGATGCTCTGAATTTTAGGTCATAATATAGTTGATGCTTCTGGAGGCTTTGAACCAGATATATCAAGGTATTGATCAATTGATGTTTTGATTTTGAATTGTAGCGTGAAGAAGCTGTGTTGTTCTTGTTTTTTAATGTTTAGGAAACTGAAGTTCATAGCCCTTATCAGTTGGGAAACATGCTGTTCTTTGCCTATGCTTGTCATCGGGGAGTGCGCTGGCATGTAAACCTCCCCTGTCTTTTGGGAAATGCATGTCTGTGTATCGCCTAGCTAGCCTTGTTTACCTGAGAAGCACTAGTTCAATACTCTTGTACTCAGTTAAGTCAACTACAGCACTAGAACCTGCCATGATTTAGCAACATTTCAACAGGTAATGACCCTTCTTTCGAGCAAGAAGTAATTTGATTGGACGACTTTGAGAAAAATAGGAGACCGGTGATTGCAAATGGCGGATGCTGAAGTTTTGAATAGAGACAACTGCAGTTCTGGCATGAATTTAACAGTGTGCGCTGATTTATTTGGAAAAATAGCTAGCAATGAAGTTCAAAGTGTGTTGCACTATAACTTTCGCGCTGAAATATATTGTTTATCGCCAATGTTGTCGGAGATCGACATCGACGAAACCAATTTGGTTGGATTGAAAGTCTGTCAGCTGCCACCTGACAAAGCCACATTGGCTCAAGTGTGAAATTGCCATTGGACTAAGGCTCATTCAGTAACACTGAAAAAGGCAGGATTGCTGTGTTGGACTGGACATATTCTTTTTTGGCTTAAATCTAATGATTGCAGCTGTTTCGGATGATAAACATTGATGACTTGGCCAGGTTTCAAAGTGTCTAAAGACTGGAGGTGCAGAATCTAGATCATCTTGTAGATCATCATGGATCAGTTGGCATTATTTGTCTTGTTTTGCGTTGAATACCAGTACAGGTTAAAATAATTAGGCAGGTGAAACTTTGAAAATCTACTTTAGATATGAATTTTGTATGATTTCAAGAGTCAGTATTTCAGTATACGTTGTTATTTGTGAGAAGGAAAGACGCCACTAATGTAAGTGGTAAAATCAAAATTGGAGCATCGCTGACAAGACCCATGTCAGTGCAATGATTATGTTGCTGATAAATACAGTGGTGTCAGTAATGGGTTACTGTATTCTTTTCATGTTGTCTTATCTTTATTTATTTTGTTATTTTAAGTAGCCCTGTACTCTGTAGAGCCGAAATATGCAAACCTCGATTCATACTCAACAAGCTTTGCATTTTGTCGTGACCAGCCGGGTTTATTAAAATCTAATGTATTTTGATATGAGTATTTGAGCGTAGATCAAGAATTTTTGCTTTGCTGATAAAAGGGAAATGATTTGTCTGCGTTTTATAAGCATATGTCATGCATTGAAAGTCGCTCTCAGTGTAGTAAAGGGTAGCTATAAGCAGGACAGTGTTATTTTCACTTTCAGATAAGAGTGTTACTTGTATATTTGTGTGAAAATTTTTTTTTGATTTTTTTTTTTTTGGCATTATTATAAAAAATGTATTTCAGAGTCAAATCATATACAGTACAGAACTATTCTGTGATGAGTAGATTTAAAAAAAGCAACCCTGCCAACATTTAATGAAGCAGAGGCAGTGTGTAATGGCTGGAAGATGTTTTTCTTCATAGACAGCTCAGTGGATAGCATGAAGGTTAATGATGGGGACCGACGTGGTGATTGTAGCACATCATGGTGTGTGTAATGTGTGATATGTGTATTTCATATTGTGCTCAGCGGCGTGAGTTCCTGACGGGGAGCGAGGAGCCCAATGACGAGGAGTGTGACTGGCCGTCCGATGAAGAGAAGGACGAGGAGGACAAGCTGGCTGTAAGTGTAAGGACTTGTCTTTTTTTTCATTTTTGTGTGTAAAGAAAAAGCTATTGAGGTGTAGTTGTGTTTGTCTGGACGGGTCGGATCAGTTTTGCTGTGCTTACTTGCTCTTCATTCTGCTCTTCCGGTTTGCTTCAGAATAAATCTTCTGAAGCCAGGAAGTCGTTCCCTCAAATCTACAAATCTTCACAGCTTCAGTCCATATATTAAGTGATTGACTTGTGATATCCAGTCGGAAATTTCTGCTTCTTTCAGTTCCAGTCTTTATCATGGAGAAGAATGAAAGCAAGCCGTGTTGTAGGTGATCAGCTGACAGGGCGTATTTTATGCACAAGTTCCAGTCTTTATCATGGAGAAGAATGAAAGGCTGTGTTGTAGGTGGTCAGCTGACAGGGCATGTTTTCTGCACAGTTTTCCCATTGTTTTCAGAATAGTCTAGAAGACTTTCTTGATGGGTGTTAACACATTTATTTGTGAAGGCTTGAGGCATTGTGAAATTGCGAAATGCGGTTAACAAGTTTGCTTACATCATTTCAATTCAGAAGTACTCTGTTTTCATTATTTCAGTTCAGAAGTGCTCAGTTGAAGGTTGTTGCCTGTGAAATCAACATGATCGGGTCAGGGACCACAGTTTATATGTTTCTGTGTGTCTGATCACCAGCATATTCTTCCAAGTTGCTGTGAGAATGTTCCATCCCTTCACACTTGAATATGCACTTAAAGCATACACAGACACACACTCTTACACACTTATATACACATACGCTCCTCTCTCCTTTGTCTGCAGAAGTGCAGAGTTGGAAATGCATTTGCATTGATGTACGTAGGTAACTTTTCAGTTGGGGAAAATAATGTAAAAGATAAAAGGAAAGAAAGAGAGACGTTTCTTTGTGGTTTAGGTCGCCATAGGTATAAGCTTTCCTTCAGATGACGCCTGTCAGTTTGAAAAAAGTCTGAAGCCTGAGGGTTTTGCGGGTCTCTGTGCATGTGTGTGTGTGTCTGTGTGGTGTGTGTGTGTGTGTGTGTGTGTGTGTTTTCGCACTTGTGTGGGTGTTTGTGTGCTTGTTTGTATATACATATTTCTGCATATTTGGGTAAATGGATTTTCCAGTGACAAATCAGATGTGAAAAAAAGGATATTGGATCATTGACGAGTCAGCAGTTTGTTGGGGGGTAGGGATGTGTGTGAATGTAATCTGTTGTCTTCTGGTCAGAATGGCTTCATGTTGGCAATATTAAGCCGGTTGAGTTGCAATGCTCACGAGTTTGGTCGATAAAGGTGCATGTGTGATCATTTCACATTGAAAAGAAGTGATTACAGACAAGGACGGACAAAGTTACTGAGATAGCTTATGACAGGGGAAAAGTTTTGTTCTGATTTATGCTTGTAAAATTGAAAATAGCCTTTTTAAGCCCAGCGTGATTTCCACATGTTATTTGTTTGATGTCTAAAAGAAGGAAGAGAAGCTAGAACACTGCCGGGTACGTACTGGAACTGGGCTCATGTTTTTGTGTATATTTCTGTCCAAGATACTGTACAAAACAAAACGGGTTGACGTAAAGGTTATCAACATGTCATATTTTGTGTGTGCAGATATTTTTTTCAGTTTGTATGGCAAGTTTTATGCAATCTGTATGTTGGTTTCCCTCAAACTTGAAAGAAAGGGTTTGTATACGTGCATTACAAAATGGAATCAAAGCAGATGATTTTTGTGGTCCCTTTGCCTGGTGGTTTTCTCCAGAAAGGTGATGGTATTTGTTGGTTGTCTTGAAAGTGGTATTTGTTGGTTTTCTCGAAAATGGTATTTGTTGGTTATCTCGAAAATGGTATTTGTTGGTTATCTCAGAATTGGAATTTGTTGGACATCTCGAAAATGATTTGTTGGTTATCTTGTAAATGTTATTTGTTGGTTTTCTCAAAAGTGGTATTTATTGTTATCTCAAAGTGGTATATGTTGGTTATCTTGAAAATTGTATATGTTGGTTATCTCAAAAAAGGTTATTTGTTGATTATCTGGAAAATGGTATTTGTTGGTTATCTAAAAAATGGTAGTGGTGTGATTGTATATACATTACAAGATAGGCACAAAAGCAAAGCTGCTTTTTTTGTGTGGTCTTTTCAGATGGTTCCTTCAAAATAGAGATGGTATGTCGTAGATGCCAACACTCCAGAATTTTCCTGTAATTCCCTAGAGTAGAAGTCATTCCTGAAATCCTGAGTTTTATTTATAAACTTGGACAGAATTTATTTAAAACTTTTGTTTATAAATGAAGATGAGGTTTGTGGGTGGAGAATTAAAAAAAAAAGTTTTTAAAGGTGGGTTTGTTTAGGTCATAGTTATTGTAGAATGAAACCCAAATGATGTTTTGTGAATTTCAGCGGTGATGTGTTGTTGAAAATGCTTTTTCTTTTTAAACGCCACATTCATCAGCTGGAGCAGTAGGGTAAAAATGGTGTTCAGTCAAAAGCCAAATTTCAACCATGCGCTGCAGCTCACCCCATATACTTCAACCCCAGGTTACTGAATTTGTGTCCAGCCGCTGTGGTATGTTCATGTGTTTTTACTGATAAGGATGGGCGTAAAGACAAAGCTGCATTTAGTGTGTGTACGCGTGTTTTGTTCTCTTTTGTTTGTTTGTTTTTCTTTAACTTTATCTGTTGATTCCTCCAAAATAGAGATTGCGTTTTTTTGTTCATGAACATTACAGACAGGACTCCCAAGAGAAGGCAACTGTGTGTGTGTGTGTGTGTGTGTGTGTGAAGTCTTCTTGTCTGTGAATTACCTGAAAAAAAAGGTGTATTTGTGTTTTTGTACATCACATGATGGACTCGGACCAAGCTCCTTTTTTTTTTTTTTTTTTTTTTGTAGGTCGGTTGATCACCTGTGAAATGGAGAAGGTATGTTTATATGTGCATTACAGGATGGGCTGAAAGACCCAAGTTCCTTTATTTTTGTTTTTTTGTAGGTCGGTTGGTCACCTGTGAAATGGAGAAGGTATGTCTGTACGTGCATTACAGGATGGGCTGAAAGACCCAAGTTCCTTTGTTTTTGTTTTTTTGTAGGTCGGTTGATCACCTGTGAAATGGAGAAGGTATGTCTGTATGTGCATTACAGGATGGGCTGAAAGACCCAAGTTCCTTTATTTTTGTTTTTTTGTAGGTCGGTTGATCACCTGTGAAATGGAGAAGGTATGTTTATATGTGCATTACAGGATGGGCTGAAAGACCCAAGTTCCTTTGTTTTTGTTTTTTGTAGGTCGGTTGGTCACCTGTGAAATGGAGAAGGTATGTCTGTATGTGCATTACAGGATGGGCTGAAAGACCCAAGTTCCTTTATTTTTGTTTTTTTGTAGGTCGGTTGGTCACCTGTGAAATGGAGAAGGTATGTCTGTATGTGCATTACAGGATGGGCTGAAAGACCCAAGTTCCTTTGTTTTTGTTTTTTTGTAGGTCGGTTGGTCACCTGTGAAATGGAGAAGGTATGTCTGTATGTGCATTACAGGATGGGCTGAAAGACCCAAGTTCCTTTATTTTTGTTTTTTGTAGGTCGGTTGGTCACCTGTGAAATGGAGAAGGTATGTCTGTATGTGCATTACAGGATGGGCTGAAAGACCCAAGTTCCTTTATTTTTGTTTTTTTGTAGGTCGGTTGGTCACCTGTGAAATGGAGAAGGTATGTCTGTATGTGCATTACAGGATGGGCTCAAAGACAAAGCTGCTGTGGATGACAAGAAAGAAGAAGACAAAAAAGACGAAGGTGGGTGCAGTATAATCCGGATAGAAATGGATTTGGGGAGAAATAAAGCGATTCAGTTGTACTCCGACCCTCCTCTACCCTCTTCTCCTCCTCTCTTCCCTCCCGTCGTAGACTAGAACTGTAGTTTTGGAACTAGACTAGAACTGGCAGAGAAGTGAACTTCACTCTTAAGAGTGGAAAAAGGTGAAAGAGAAGATTAACCTGGGGTTCATACAGGTCCTTAAATGGCATTAAAAATTACTTAAAATCTGGACTTCAGCGTTTTTAAATACTCCAAAGTGATTGAAAGAGCTTGAAAGTGAAGAATTTCAGTGAGCAGTATATATCTTGGAGAGGAATTAACACAATTCTACAGAGAATCAGTTATAAATGCCAACAAAATTTGAGCTTATTTTGAAAATGTCCTTGTCCATATGGTCAGCTGTTTATCAGATTTTTGTGAATTGACTGTGTGAAGCAACCAAGATGCACATAAAGATTACAGTCCCTGAATTTTGTGTTAAAGGTGCTTTACAAGTCCGCAATTTTTTTGTTTGAAAGTCTGTATGATTGTTGTAACCAGCTTGGTTCCTGGAAATGGTGGCATTAGAGTACTGAAAATGGTAAAAGCATTGGTTGGCCTAGGGTTCATAACACTGTAATTTGGTTGGTGGAGCAGATGCAGTGGTCATACCTCGCACAGATTTGACATGGTAAATACGATAACCAAACAGGGAATATGATGCAGATTCTCTGTTTCGTTTCTGTGGAATTCTTGTTTTTGTTACATGTACCAGGGAGTTGAGTTTGCAGTGGCGTTGTCATGCCCACCTAGGCATGCTTACTCGTCTATGCTCATGCAGATGCTTCCTCTTTCTGGCACTGCAGCAGTTCCAAGTACAAATCCTGAAATATTTCTTGGATAGTCTCTCCGCTTTTGTTATATTCCTACCTACCTTTCTTCTTCTCCAGCCTCTTTTGCTACGCCGGTTATTGTTTTGAGGGGATCCAGTTTTAAGTCCCAAAGCCTGCACCCGAAGATCCCCAAGGTGCAAGCGAGACACAGTATTTTGATAACCCATAAGAAGGTATTCTTAGTGTTGAGGGGTCATAAGCGGTCGCCCTGACAGAGCCTCTTATCAGGGAAGGGCAATGGATGTCCGTACATGTAGGGAACGCTTGCACATATGAAGTCTGCCAGTCTGGTGTCGCCCAAGGGCCAGACATCATACAGTTCAAGACTGTGTATAGAAATGCTACTTAAATGACCCGTTTATGTATTTACCTCCGAATAATTTACAGATGACTGTAACAACCAGCGAAGATTGCAGAAACTTGAGTGCATCTGCACGCAAATGTTGTGATCATTACTTATTCTTTACTGGCAGACTGCTCCCATACTTTGTGAAGAATATTGCCTATAATATAGCTTTAAAGAGGAGGATTGGACGGGTGTGACCTGGTGTCCAGTTCGCGAAGCTGACAATTGCCTCAGTGTCTGTGTCGTCCCCCAGTTTAAGCTAGAACCATCCGCCTCTCCTAGCCACACCCATTGGAATGCAGGTACAACCTGTAATATTACCTGGTGTAATTATCTGACAGCCTGCAGTGAACAGTTTTGTGAATGTATAAACGGGACATGTTGTTAGGAAAGAACAGTTTTATATGGTAGTATTCCCTGCCAACAAATTCATAGCTGATCCTAGACGATCTCTTTTGCAGAATCAGCAGGATTATCTTGTTCCTTAGAATTTTCAAGAGAGGTTAAGTGAGAACATCATCGGTTCCTCTGTTAACCATACCACCTTCACCACACAACACGATCAAGATTGTGGTTAATTACAGTTCCTTTTTTTTAATTTTTTGAAAACTTAACCACATACCCCCATTACCCAAATTCATGAGTAGGGAATGTATAAAGTACTAGTATTTCAGCTGTAAAACAAATGGATGTACCTGTGTGCAGATACAAAGGGTATACCTGGTTTCTGGCTCACTGTTTTCAAGAACGTGGACATGCTGGCCGACCTAGTGCAGGTGAGAAATTTGAATGTTGACCTCTGCCTTGGAGGTTTTCACCCATGTCTGTCTGTTTGTTGGTCTGCATGATTTCACAAGAAGCATTGAACCAGTATTGACAAAACTTGGTGTTGATGTGGAATGTGGCCAGGGCAGCCCTATCAGAAAGTGGGATCTGTTTGACCTTGACAGAGGCATGCAGTGTGCTGGGTGCTCTGGTGGTTTATGATTTTAAAACCCCCCATTGTTTTGCTAAGGATGTTACTGTTTACGTCAGGTATAGATGATGCTGTGCTTTAAAAGCAGTGCTGATAGATTTCTTTGCTGTGATTGTTGAGCTAATGAGTATAGCATGGTCTGCTTTGACTGTTGAGCATGTCGGACCTGGCTCAGAATGTTGGCATATATATCCATTCGGTCCAAAGCAGAGCATCTATTTCTTCTTAGTGCGGCAACCCCGTCGGCCCACGTTCCACATCCATAGATTCTCATGCACATACTGCTTTTTTCTTTTTCTTGTAAGATTGTGACTTGAGAGTGGTAACGCCATCAAGTGTATTGTGCTAGTGGGCTTTGTTCTGTTTATGTTGTTGTTTTTTTTCGTTTCAGGAAGATGATGAGCCCATCATGAATCATTTGCTAGACATCAAAGTAAAGTTTTCAAACAGTGAGCCACACGTAAGTATTCAAGATCCTATTCGTACGAGTTGTCAGGTATTTGTGTTGTTTTACTTTCCATGTTCTTTCTCACAAGTGTTGAGAAAAGTCCCTTACTCATGCTGCTCCACAGCCAGACACTTGAGTCAGAAGGGCATGAATATTTGAGATGCAAAAAGGCGAGTTCATTTGTCATGAATATGGGTGGTAATGGTAACTAGTAAATACATAAGACCCAAATATAACTTTCTCCCTCCGCTCTCTGTACATTGTGGTGCTGCTAGACTCTCAGAATATACTGGTAAGGGAAATTGCTCAACAATAGTCTTGCCATCAGAGGAAAATAGTGAAACACATTCTTTTAGAGTGTTTGGACTTGTATGATGTAAGACATACACATTTTACGGCAGATTCCATGAAAACCTTGTTCAGAGATGTCCTACCTGACGTGATCTTTGAATTTCTGAAGGAGATTAACATTTTTTCATCTGATCTGAGATTTTATGGAAGAAAGATTTTTAGCAAAATTTCTGGTGTGTTTTAAGTAGTGTTTTAAAGGGTCGCAAGATTAATTTTTTTATATTTTTATTTTATTAAAATGACTTGTTAGTTGACCTCAAAGCAGTGACAGCCCTGATATGGCCCTTAGCGGTCAGCTGGGTTATAAGCAACATAACCATTACCAGAGGAAATCAGTTCACAGGCATCTCTCGCTCCTGATTTGCCCTTTGATTTCTTTCATTTCGCCATCAGCTGGCACATGGAGGAAATGAGCGGCAGCAGCAGCAAGGAGATAAAAGTGTGTCATCAAGCTTCCAGTGACCTCGACATTCAAGATTGTTTCTTGAAATCACTGATTGAATGATTTTTAGGTGTAAAGTCAGAAATGGATGCCAGAAGTGGATGTATTAAAAGTAATTGTGTGTGAAAGGCATTCAGGGATCTTTGAAAGAGAATAGAGAATATGTTGACACAGTACGTGACGGGTTCATTTCGGGTGATTCTGTGGAGAGAGAGAGAGTTAACTGTTGATGGCAGTTCATATGATAAAGGGATAAGGGTCTGGGCCTCTCTCCTTAAATGCTTTCTGTTTCAAGAAGCTGATTGGAGTGGAAAGAAAGCTGTTATTCTTGCTCAGTCTTCTGCACTTCAGTGTCCAGTCTGCTAGTTTATGCTTGCTTTGTTCTTCCTGTCAGTCTGACTGCCGTATTTAGATGAAGTGTGTGTGTAGCCATTTGAAAGGTGTCTGAATGAAAAAGGTGGCAATGCAAACATTTGTATACAATTGATAAACATATTAGTTGTATTGATCTGCATGGGGATTGATGTATCTTTTAGCTACAAACGGATAAAAAAAGAAAACTGGGGGAGTGAGATTTCATGGGGATTGATGTATCTTTTAGAGACAGACAGACAAAATACTGCGAGTGAGATTAACAATACATTGCTGTTGGCTACTGGTGAATGAGAATACAAAGCTTTTTACTAACCCTGTCCACATGGTAGGAACGATTATTTTACTATAATCACTATGTAAAGTCATTTTGCTTCATGAAGAGGTTTTAAAGAAAAGAATCTTTTCAGTTACCTTTTTTTTGATGAGGAAATGTGGGGGGAGTGGAAATGTTGATCATTCAGGATTACATTTTTTTTTTTTTTTTGAATTCAGGGTTTCTTACTGGAATTCCACTTTTCGCCCAACGACTACTTCACAGAGACTGTACTGACGAAACAGTACACCATGCGTTTTGAGCAGGACCCTTCAGACCCCTTGTCTTACGAAGGCCCAGAAATCATCAGATGCATAGGGTGGGTATTCCTCTCTTCATTCCATTTTGATAACTTGTGTCCCATGTGGGATAGTGTTAGGTTGTAGGTGACTGCACATGGTCAACAGTTGTCTTCCAGTTCTTGTTCCCTCTGCCAGTCAGTTCACATTCATGCGGGAATATATCTACTGGTATGCATGTATTTTGGAAAAAAGAAGAAAAAGTATGTTGATATTCTCGAGTTGAGAAGTGCATTGAACTTGTGTTATATTGAAATGTGTTTTGCAACATGCTGACTGTGTGTATATGTGCATTTGGTTGGCAGTGTGTTCACACAGTGTTTGACAGTGAATGTCTGTGCACTGTTCACAGTTGCCCAATCACATGGAACAAAGGCAAGAACGTGACAGTGCAGGTGGTGAAGAAGAAGCAGAAACACAAAGGAAAGGGCATCACACGCACCGTCACCAAAACTGTGAAGAAGACCTCATTCTTCAACTTCTTCAGTCCGCCACAAGGTAAATCTCTGGTATGCACGGTCATTGCAACATGAATTTGTGTCACAGGTACTGTCTCTGCAAGGTAAAGCCATATTGCTCACTGTCGCCATAAGTCTACATTGTGCATACAATCACCACAGCATCAATGTCAGTATGTCAGAACGTAAAATCTGGATCATTTATGTTTGCAAATTTGTAGGGATCTCTTTCACCTTTCTTCAGTGTGTGTAAATGTAAATCTTCATAAAAGCCACTTAAAACTAATGGCTTTTCTTCTGTTAACCCTCTTGCATTTGCATTTTCCAACCTAAAACTGCTCCTAGTATTTGTACTTTTTGAGAAATCGATGGAATGCGGTCAGTTCACAACTCTAGTCTGTGTGAATGAAATCGTTTCCCCACCTCGTACTACTGCTAAGATTTTGTTGGGCACCTCTCGGGATGCCCATTTTATATTGGCCAGCCTTGACTTAAAACAAGGTCGCAGTGTGTGAGGGAAAGTAACGCGGCACATGCAGCTAGTTGCAACCGTAAAGAACACCAGGGGAGACAGAGCGCAGATGCGGGCGAAATAAATGCAAGAGGGTAAAGGCATATTGAGTCTTTAAAATACAAACTCCACTGCACTGCCCTTAACAAATATTTTTCAGTGAACCCACTTGCTAAGGCTTTCCTTCTGTTACAGGTTTTTGACTTTAAAATACAGCCGTTAGTCGATTATCATGTCACTGTACTTTGGTTTGTTTGGGTCTTAAAAGATGACTAACTGAGATAAGATAGGTCGGAGTTGATTGAAGGACAACTAAGATGTCAGCAAAATTCTTGACCAGCAAGTTGCTTGGCGAGCAGTACATCTGGGTGTCTATATGTCCCTTTGGGTCTTTTGATGAAAGTTGACAATTAGCGCTGTGTTGTAAGGCGAATCACATCTGGTGTGTGGCTTCTTCGATTAGAATACCGTTATGAAGGAACATTAGTGGGGACTGAATGCCCAGAGAAAAGTGGAGGAGCAAAAAAGGGTGCCAAGGATGCGGTTGAATCAGGAATGAAAACGTTTGGTGTTTGCACAACCTGTTATGCGTGGTTGTGCAATGTAATGTGTTTGCACAACCTGTTATGCTGGGTTAGTGCAATGTAATCACTGTCTGTGCCTGTTAGCTGTGGTTAGTGCAATGTAATCACTGTCGTGTGCCTGTTATGCTGTGGTTAGTGCAATGTAATCACTGTCGTGTGCCTGTTATGCTGTGGTTAGTGCAATGTAATCACTGTCGTGTGGTGGCAGCAGGAGAAACTGGTGTTTGCACAACCTGTTATGCTGTGTTAGTGCAATGTAATTGTGTTTGCACAACCTGTTATGCTGTGGTTAGTGCAATGTAATCACTGTCGTGTGCCTGTTATGCTGTGGTTAGTGCAATGTAATCACTGTCGTGTGCCTGTTATGCTGTGGTTAGTGCAATGTAATCACTGTCGTGTGCCTGTTATGCTGTGGTTAGTGCAATGTAATCACTGTCGTGGGGTGGCAGCAGGAGAAACTGGTGTTTGCACAACCTGTTATGCTGTGGTTAGTGCAATGTAATCACTGTCGTGTGGTGGCAGCAGGAGAAACTGGTGTTTGCACAACCTGTTATGCTGTGGTTAGTGCAATGTAATCCCTGTCGTGTGGTGGCAGCAGGAGAAACTGGTGTTTGCACAACCTGTTATGCTGTGGTTAGTGCAATGTAATCACTGTCGTGTGGTGGCAGCAGGAGAAACTGGTGTTGCACAACCTTATGCTGTGTTAGTGCAATGTAATCACTGTCGTGTGGTGGCAGCAGGAGAAACTGGTGTTTGCACAACCTGTTATGCTGTGGTTAGTGCAATGTAATCACGTCGTGGGTGGCAGCAGGAGAAACTGGTGTTTGCACAACCTGTTATGCTGTGGTTAGTGCAATGTAATCACTGTCGTGTGGTGGCAGCAGGAGAAACTGGTGTTTGCACAACCTGTTATGCTGTGGTTAGTGCAATGTAATCACTGTCGTGTGGTGGCAGCAGGAGAAACCAACACCCCACTCTTCCCTCTTCCATCCCTAGCTGCTTTTACAAAATTTGAAGCACTCTTACTCACACTTTGTAATACAGTGGGTGTTATTGTAATAATAGGTCATGTCAAGTGTTTCCAGTTACACTGTGTTCAATGTAATTGGTGAACTCAACGACATGGCAGCAATAATAATGATAATTATCATGAACACTTGTTGAGAACTTTCCTCCTTAGCTCAGAGTACGATCAAACACATAATTACATCTACAGAAGAACAAGTATTAACATCCATGCATTTTTAAACACTTTTCTGCTGTTCATATATTACTTTACACACACACGCACGCACACACACACACACACACACACACACATACACACACATACACACACACACTCACTTATCAACTGACAAAGAATTTGAAACGAAAATTTGTCATAATGAAAGATAAAAATGCTACAATTAAACTTTATGATAATTTGTTATATCTTAAGTAATGTTCAGGAACTATTGCACCCTGAAACTGATTAATGTCACTTCAGGTTTTTGTAGTACAACACATTTCACATCACAGTTCAAGTTTAAATTGAGTGCCTTAAAGGAAATCCTGTTTCTTGTACATTTGTTCAGTGTGTGATAATGTGAACTGCCTGCTACATCCAGTGATGCATCCAGCAATTCATGACATTTCTCACTGCTCGGTGACATTGGTGTGGGAAGTTGTCGAAATGTTCTTCACTGAATGAAAAATCCCCTTTTTTGTTCCAGTGCCAGAAGGGGATAACGAAGACGATGTGGTAAGAACAGTTTAAAATTTTTTTTTTTTATACTAAAATGTATTGTAGGCCATGTCTTTGCACTTGTCCGGTCATCCATGCAGTAACGAGCCAAGCGGGGGTCACTCGTGGACAGGATAATCTTTCGTTGCAAAAGTAGTGTATTCGCAGATAGATGTCGGTGTTGGATAAACTGATAGAAGTATTGGAGTGCTGGGAAAGGTTATGTTTTCACTCCGATTCTCCAGTCTGTTGGCAAGATTACTCAAAACGTGCAGTGTGATTTGTTATCAAGACTTGAAGGAAAGATGGAATGTGGTCAAAGTTGAACCCATGTAATGTAGGCGGGGTATACAAGGTTCTAGATCAAAAGGCAGGTCCAGGTTTATTCACAAGAATTTCTAAACCAGTTTTCACTCAGTGAAGCTGCTGTCAGAAGTTGTGTTTGCTGAATCCTGAAGTTGCACGTTTTTGTCCATTAAGAAAATAAAAAAGTTAGAAAATGACCAGACAAGTTGGGAACAAACGATTCTGCAAAGGAAAGGTATTGGTGACTGAATTCAAAACTACTCACAATTAGTGTGTTGATTCCCCATTCCAGTGAAGAAAATGCTTCCAGTAAGGTATCCCAATCACAAAATACAGAACATAATTCAGCACATGCATGGTTGCTTTGTTCCAGCGCATTATGTCACAGCCTTAGAACTGCTCAGAAGTGTTGTCTTGAAGGTTGGAAGTTTCTATATGCACTGGTCAGAGCTTGTTAAAAAAAAGAATGAATGCTCAGAAATGAACTTGATAATGATTTCGTTTTGCTGCCATCTTGAAAATGGGAAGTGAATACTGCTGCTTAGTGACTCTGTGAAAAACTTGTTGAATCCAAATCTAAATGGCCTTGATTTGAAACGTAATTTAAGGGAAAGAATCATGCAGAAATGATTGTAGTTTCCCTTGTCTCCTGCCATTGCTGCACATTTTGTTAATAATAATAGTCCTGTTCAGATGGCAGTCGAGTGCCGTAGTGACATGAAAGGATGTTCAGAGGGATTCCACCCTGATGCCGTCAAGACTTCATTGAGTTAGAGGAGCATGGGTTGTGGAAAGACGAAACATGGCACAAGGGGAATGAAGCAGGCCCAAGGGGAGGATATGGAGCAGATGGTGGATACAGGCTCCATTGGATCTTGGTGGTCTGCCCTTTTGTGGGGTGCCCTTCTGTGTGACAGTTCACCATCAGTGCTAGATAATGTTACTTGAAGATGCCTTTGTCTTGTTATTGGGGCAAGAGAACGTAGTGCGTGTCTAATTTTTAAATATTGGATGGTTTCGCTAAATTTCTGGTGGTGAGTGGAATTCATTTTGGCTGCTCTTAACCCTCTTGACAAGCGAGAACCTGCTAGCGCCCAACCGGAAATCACACAGCCAAAACGCTGAGCACCTGCCAGCGCCCGGTAAAACACGTGGCAACAATGGGCGCTGCCATATTTCTCGTAGAAAAGGAAGTCTCGTGAGAACGTGACTTCCTTCTTCCTGTGGCCATTTACTTCCGTTTGCAAAAAACCGCGAGTCGATACATTTCGTAGTTCTCGAGTTACGAATTTTTAAAGTTTTGTGGTCGAAATGCTGTTTTTCGCCATCGCTTAACTTGATTCCTGCCCTTCTATAATGAGATTTAGTGATGAAGATACTGTGATTTGTAGGATTTACGGCATAAGACTTAGTGAAAGTGCTGGGTAATGAAGCTTAGAGTGACCTAGATTTCGACTGGGATGAGGTTCCAGGTATGATTCGGAAGAAAGTTCTGAAGAAGATTTTTTTTTCCCCCGAGCAAATGGCTCATGTGATATTCTTCAAATTTATGATATAGCAACATATATATTCATAGGACTTTTTAAAATTACTTTCATTTGACTATTTCCTTTCCTCTCTTTTAAATTAATTTTTAAATTGGGTAACCATGTTCAAATTACGGAGTTACTTACCTTGCCGATGGTTTTCGGCGTAACTAAGGTAAGTGCATACTAAAGAGGGTTAACTCATTCTTGAAGTTGTCCTTTTAGCTTCATGACTGGACAGAGTGGTTCTGTGGAGAGTTCCACAGTGATTAACCTGAAATGATCATATTCAGGTATCTGAGGAGACTGTTGAACACTTCATTTTGGCTGCTCGTTTCCTATTAGGGATTTAATTGTATACTGATGTTGAAAATTCTTTATGGAAAAGACTGGAAGAGTGTGCATGCGCATAGAAAAATAACCAAAGGGTATGAAAATGTCTTGAATTGACAGTATACCATTTTATATACACTTATTTCAAAGATTGCTTATCCAGTGTCATAGCAGAAATGAATCGGCTGATGTTAATGACAGCTTGACTGCTTATAGCAGTACTTTTCAGTGTCAAGAAGAATTGATTCATTTTGCCTGTTCGTGATGGACTTAATTGTGTTAATTTGTGATCCTTAACATGAAACTCTTATTGTCTGTTTCCCATTTTGTGAAAATGACCGTAGTTTACATAACCACCGCCTCTCCCCTCAACTGGATTGGATGTATGGAAATCGCTGCATCATGTGTGACTGAAAACTGTGGTCTTATAAGGTGAGCGATGCCAGCACAACACTGCTGCATTGAAACTTTGTTGTGTTCAGGATGAGGAGACGGAGGCTTCACTAGCAGCAGACTTTGAAATAGGCCACTTCATCCGTGAACGAATTGTACCTCGTGCTGTGCTCTACTTCACTGGGAAGCGCTAGAAAATGATGATGTAAGTGTCTGTCTAATTTCATACAGTTTTATTGTGTGTTGGTGCTTCCAGGCATGCTCGGTGATTAAGTTAACGAAATAAACATTGACTTTACTGTCATTACTTGTATCTCGGACATTTTAGTGAATGAGAACTGTATTCTGTACTCGGGTCAGAAGTTAGACATTACCAGTTTTGTTTATGAGCGTGTTGGATTTGTTCAGATTATGTTATGTTATTTTGTGTGCATTATGCGATAAGTGAGAGTTGAAGGTCAATCAGTGAATGTGCACATTTAGGCTTTTCATTGCTTTGGTTTTCAGGGTTGAAGGAATGGTTCTTGAAAATATATTTTTGTCTTGATATGTGTGAAAAGGAAGACGGAAAATATGAAAAAAATTTGGAAGCAGAATACAGATTTTTTAAATTTTTTTTAGTTTGGTTAAGTATGCTTTCTAATTGTATTCTTATTACACAGATATCTTGTTGCCATAGTGCATGTTTGTGGTAAAAGTGTGTGATAGAGGTTTTTCCGAATCTGCTGATTGCTGTACTAAGTGTCCCCTCCCCCCCCCCCCCCCCCCCCCCCCCTCCTTTTTTCCCTGCAGTATGATGACGAAGATGGTGAAGAAGAGGTATGTATAGTTTTCATTATCCTACACAGTGTGTTCATGTGTGTTTTGCTGTTGTTTGAGATGAAAGAAAAAAATGGCTTTATGAATGTGATGGCAGAACACTGGCTAGATAAAGCATCTGATTTGTAAGCCGGGTACACTTTGCCGTCAAGGAAGTGTAAGAGTATGTGGACTGGTTGATTTATGCTACACCACATCGGCCAAGTTTTGAGATCAAGAGTGCACAGCATGATGGATGTGAAAAAGTGATAAGATGAAATGCATTAACTCTACTGGCTGCATCAAAGCTGGGAAGATTCAAGCCTCTCTGAAGCAGACAAGAGTGATATAAGCTATCATTCCAGGGTGCATGAGAGTTGCAACAATGTCGTTTTTAAGCCTTTTTTCCCATAGCCATGATAATGGTTAGTTCATAACATAGGAGCCTCATAACTTTATCCAGTTGCTTAATTTTTTTCTAAGGGAATTGATGGTTGTAGGTAAAATTGAAAGTTAGTAGGTCTGATGTTTCATCAAGAAGACGTAAAAAACAAATGTTTCATATTAATGGGTGTCCTATATTATCTTTTATTTTATATCAGAATATGGCTTTTCAGACTGGGTATTAGCGGTATTTAAAGAATCACAGTGGGTGTTTGTGGTATGTAAAGAATCAGTGTAGGACAAAGCAGTGGATGTTGTGTTGAGTAGAACTGGCAATGCATAACAGTGTTGTAGTTTATACAGTTTATGTTACAGTGAATGGCTGGTATTGATAGAAATGTTTGTAATGGAATTGTTAGTATACATTTCACTGTGTCTGAAGTTCAAAATCTGTCAGTATTTGTTTACATGTGTTGTGCTCTTGATGCTTAGTTTGTTTCGTCTCATGCTGTCTATCATTGCCTTTCATGTACAGGATGAAGAAGGAGATTACGATGAGGAAAATGATCCTGACTATCGACCAAAGGTGAGACATGTTTAGGAGCAAATCTTGAGACTTTGGGGGGAAAAAAGGTCTTGTGCGTTTCATGTGTCTCGTCCACAGTATACTAGCGGACGTACTAGTATCATATTTTGTACTGAAAAGACTGAATGATGTCTTAGCATTGTAAGATTTTGCTTTCATCTCTGATTCTTGTGTATTGATTAATGTGCATTTACACAAAAGCACTCCCATACACACTGGCAAGATCGTCTTTGACATGCTGGTATAGGAGCAGCTTGGTGGCTGCAAATCTTGTATACCTTCAGAACAGTTTAGATAATTGTTTTGGTTTGTCCGTTCTGCCCGTATCTCTGTAACAATTAGGTCTGTCCATTCTACCTGTATCCGTTGTAACAATTTGGTCTCTCCATTCTGGCTGTGTCTGTGTAAGTGTCCAAGACGGTAGAGGGAGGGCCCTTTTTTTTATCACATAGATAAAATGTAAATATATTCCAACCTCCTCAACAGCTGTTTGGGAACAGGTGTTGAAACCTCATGTGCTCTGGGGTCCATCATTAATAACTCCTGTTGCTTCTTCCATGCTTAAAGTAGGTGGTAGAAACAGGAAAATGGATCTGTGATGTTCCGCATTCTCATCAGATGTGAGTGGATTGATGAAACTGAGATGTTTTGGGTTTTTCCACTTTCAAATTTGTCAAGATGTAGGTTTCATTCAAGCGGTGGAGAGAAAATACCAAGTTGCCAACAAATGTAATGATGATGTTATGAGGTATAGGCATGTCTTGAAATTTAGAAGTAAACCATTATCTGTGTTTTTTTTTTTTTTTTGGGGGGGGGGGGGGGGGGGGGGGGGGAGTTGGGAATTGAATCCTCAGGCAGTGATGTGTGAACCTGTTTCTGTCTTTACAGTTTGATAGTTCTCTTTATGGGTGTCCGAGAGAAATAGTTACCACTGAAGAAAAGAAGAGTCTATAATTGATCTGTGCACTTTAATCATTCATACAGATGGTTTTGGATAAAACAGTATAATCTGCAGAAACTGACCTTGATGAATAAATAACAGAATAGAACCTCCAGTGATTTATCCCCCTCATTGGCAGTTATTTTCCAGAAAAGATATGCAGGTGGCTTATTTGTAAATGTCTCGGTACAGGTTTTTATTGTATTTCAGGTTTTGCTCATAGTGATTTTTTTAATTATAGAAAAAAAAAAGGGGGGGGGGTGGGGGGGGGGGGGGGGGGGGGGGTTAAAAATGAAAGTGACAATTCTCGTAGAATGGTATTGGGTGGCAACATGTCTATCGGTGCTAAGCCGTCGTGTCAATTCGTTTTCTTCCTGTCTAGGCTCGGGCTTGATGATCCTAGGTAAATCCAGTGGTATTGTTGTGCATACCAGCTGTGGTCTCTGTGTTGTGTTGGTTTTCCATGTTTGATCGCACTGACCAGCTGTGTCTTTTTGAGGTGTGCACGGCATTGAAGCGTCTGTGTGGCTTTCAGTCTCGACTGATGGCTGTTGTTGGTGGTTTGATGTTGCATCAAAAGCTGTAATCCCGTTGGCTGTGGCTGAAAGTGTTGCACTTTGTCAAGGCCCCTTTTTGTTCCCTGCATCTGTGCCATGTTTTGTAGCATGTGCGGTTTAATGGTCTGAACTGTTGTCGAGGGTCATGCTTGATTTGTGGGTCTGACGGTTCTTGCTGAAATGGTATGCACTTAGTTTCCTTTCTGCTAATGACACATGGAGGGAGCTGATGTTTTGGTGTTTCCTGGAGAATCATGTTGCTGTTTTTTTCTCTCTCCTCATTTTCCTTGACCCTATTTCTGTGTTTTCATATCTGTGTGTGTGTCTGTGTAGAGGTGTGTGTTTCAAAGTTTGGCTTTGAAATCATCGGAGGAATTTTTTTCTCAAACATGAAGTAATCGTGTAACTGCTGAAAGTATGCAACTATATTCAGATAAGAATTATTCACGGAGTACAGTTGTGTGTGTGTGTGTGTGTGTTTTTTTTTTTTTTTTTTTTTTTTTTTTAGTGAAAAGTTGGCTCTGCTTAGAAGGAGTCGGGGGTTTGGGGCCCTGCACATGTAATGAGGTACTGAAACAAAATCAGAGTTGGTGGTACAGAAACAATATGAAGTGAATGTGTGCACAAAAAATCATCAGAGCATGAAAATAACGGGATCACATCTTGCTTTAGTTGGAGATGGACCTATTCATATGAGGAGGAACTAAATCACGGCTGTTTTCAGTTGTGTGCTTTGACATCGGTGCTGTTGAATGCCAGGAAGACGACCTTTGAAGACCGCTCAATTAACTGGCTCGAGGCAAAAAGTAGATTTGTGATTTCTTGTACAAAATACATTTCCGATGGAAGTGTCCCTTTAAAGAACCTCACTGCTTAAGTGCTACTGCCTCTCCTTTCCTCCCAGAAATTAATTTCGGTGTGTGGTTTAAAAATGCCAAAGAATCTTCATCAACTCACTGCCTACCTCATGACTTTGTGCTACATGACTATAAGAATACCATGCCAAGTGAGGTAGCTCCGCAACACATACACACTTGCCGCAAAGAAACCTCAATAAAAAATTTGCTTTTAACTCCTCTATTCTATAAAAGTAATGAAAAAATGGAGTGAACCGGTACAGGAGGAGAAAAAACAAAAAACGAACAGACTAACTCTACTTCAGTGTTCTTGGTGCTAAAACAATTTTCCCTAAATTCACTGTACCCACAGAATGTCATGGATTAGGAGCACAGAGTGATTTTCTGAGTCTAAACAAAGTACTGAAACCTTCAGGAACAAAATAAAGTCATTCTGTATGGTCTGCACACTAAATAATCAACTTTTGTTGTGAAGGAAAAAAAACGCCAAAACTTCAACAATTTTGTTAAACTGAAGGCATCACATACAAGATTTGTCTTCAAACTACTGAGGGGAAAAAAATAACAAGAGCAGATTACTGAATACTGGACTTAAGATTGTGATGGAATTCAGAAAAAATGTGCTTTTGCGCAAGTGTACCGAGCAATCGCCCCGCCCCCGTCCCCCCCCCCCCCCCCCCCCCCCCCCCCCCCCCCCCCCCACATGCACACTTGTCCGTCTCCTCTGTGATAAACGAGGCAGTTTTTTTTTATTTAGGCCGAGTTTATGTTCATCCTGTTCTGCTTGCTTTTGTTCAGCAAGTAAGTTTGTTTCTTGCTAAAAGTCTACCAAAATTCCTCTGAAATCAAAAGGCTAAAGGTGGACGCTTCCACAGGCAAATAATGGGACACGCCCATCGACTTTCGGGGGGGGGGGGAGGGGCTGGGCCCAGCAGCAATGGGCAATTCGACATTGTCATTATCATCGCCCGAGTCATTGATTCAGGCCTCAAAATCAGTCAGCAGTCGATCTTTATTTATAACTAGGTCAAGATCAACATCCGAATCACATCGCTTCAAATCTTCTTCAAGAGTGAAGCCCGAAAATACGCTCCCTTCATCCCTGTCACATCCGAAAATGAATTCTACAAGTTGCATAGTTACTTGATCCGCCATTTTACCAGAAAGTCTTCGCGAAAAAAAGCCGAAGTTTGAAAATTCACTGCAGCAAAACTACTCTACCAACAAAACTCTTGCAACAAAAAAAAAAAAAAAAAAAGGGCGTCCAGAAACTTCCGTACGGAAGACTGTTACAATTGCATTCCGGGATATGCGATGGTGAAAGTAAAAGTCGTTAACCAAGTATTCAGCGGTTGATCCGGTATTCAGAAAGAGGAAATCTCGCGATCGATGCGGTATGCAGTGGGTTAAAAAAGAAAAAAGAAGAGGGAGGTCTTGGGGATATTTTCTGACCATGGGCGTGGTATTGATCGTTATGACTGTCATTCGGTATCTCTTGTCCTATTATGCAGTTTGTACATATTGGTAAATGACATGAAGATGAGATACACTACATGCCATATGATAATTTCTCTGTTGCATCTGTATATGTGTACACTGTAGAGAAATGCCACATGTACCACATGAGAATTGAGGATTATTCCCAAAGTAAAAGCAGTGAAGGAGCATTGAAACTGGTCTGAAGCAGGCATCTGTACCACAGTTGTCAAGTTTTCATTTCCATTATCATTTTGAAATCTTGCCGTTGTTCATCTCTAGAGCAGTGAAAGAAACATATGCTTACGTACACCACCAAAGACGGCACATTCATATTTTCCCCTTCTTTTTTTTTCAAGGTGGACCAGGTCTGGCAAAACATTTACTGGTTCTTCACTGTTCACGAAAGCATTCTTTTGGCAGTTCTCTTGAATGTCAAGGAACATTTTCTGTGAGAGTGGGTTGGGTTTACCACCTTCTCACAGCGTCAGTCTTTTGTTCTTCACACTGGCAAATGCCTTTTCTTGTGTGGTTGCAGGACGGTAGTCTGTGCTTCATGGTATGCATACTCCACTGGGAGTGCCTCTGCAGAATTTCTGCCTCCTTTCACTTCTTCTTGAAGTTACAATTACAAACATAGCCTGCTGCTCTGATTGTTATTGATAGTGCCCAGAAGTTGATCAGGCTGCCGGTTGGTTGGGAAAAAAAAAGTGTCTAAACCTTGTGAGCCACACCATTTCTGTTTGTTTTCAGCCTTCAAGTCTTCCTTTTAAAATTTCTACCATTCAGCCAGTCTAGGAATGAGTCTGGATAATTTTTGGGGTGCAGGCTGTTTTGCTGCGTGTGGGGTGAACAGTGCTTGTGAACAGGTTCTGTGCAGTGCTGCCATATTTCTTACTCGGTCAGTGGTGGTTCTGAAATGTTGTCATTTGTGAATCCAAATTGGCCCGAGTCACAGTGACCAGGAATGAATTGTTGGATTATTATTGCGGAGGTGAAAATAATTGAAGAATCTATGTCATTGAAAAGATGATTTGAACTGTGCTTGACAACCACTTGAATTGTCCAATGGACATGCACAGTTATTTTTGTCTTTACCTTTATTTTGTATTTTATTTGGGGCTTTCACTGTCCCATGAAGTTGCAGATTTGAGTGAAAAGTGAAAGTGGGAATTTACTGAAAAGAAAGAATAGTTCAGCAAAAATAACTAGAGGAAGTGGGAGTTGGGGAGGAGAAGAAAAAAGAATGGAAGTGGAATCTACGTAGCACTGGTTGCGTTTTTGGTATGCTAGTAGTGGACCCTGATTCCATTAAATCTCATGCAGCAGATTTACTTTGTGAAAACGGGCTGTTGTCTTTTTTTTTTTTCTAGACCATTAAGATGTTACTCTGATGCTATGCATCAGTAAGAAGCTGCAAAAGTCAAGGAGAATGATAGAAACTTTTATGAACAAATGGTCCTATGTGTGGTCAGATTGAAATTGGACCATAAGTTGCTTGATGCGCAGATTTGCATCATTTTCAAAAAGAAGTTCCAAATGTTTGTGGGGGGTAGGGGCAATTACAGCAGACTCCCATAGAATTTTAGGGATTTAGAATTTTAGGGATTCTTGCGTTTCTTGGTAGAGCCCAGATTATTTGAAAGGTGTGTAAACAGACACGGCCAGGTTGTTTCAACCCACCTCCCCCTCTTCCCCTCTATGGTCTTTTCCCGAAACAACCGTTATGTTGGTTCACATTCTTGCATGTTGTTGATCTGGATGGATTAATTTTTTTTTCTTTTTTAATGGGTCAGGTCAGGTCTGAACTTGTATATAATTAGTATAACGATTTTTTTGTGGTCAGTTTGTCATCCTTCTTTGTGATCTTTACGCGCGAAGAATGTACCATCATAATGCACATAATATTAAGTGGAGGGGTACGTAGTTTTTCTTTAAGAACAAACGAACACACAAAACAATAACCTTTCCCCTCCACCACCCTGCTTTTGTTGGGATGCTGTTGTTTACATTTAATTTCATTTCAATTCTCAAATATTATTTTCTCCATGCACATGCATATGTGTGTTTCTGTGTCAAATGATACAGGGAAAATTAAAGATTTTAATTAGTGGGGAAGGTTTGAGATCAAGGGGTTTTCAAGTTGCCGTAAGAGTATTGGACAGGAGGCAGTTGCCTGGTTTAATCAGTTAATTGGCTTGCAAGCTTTTGGTTGATCAGTGTGCGTTAGAGCTTAGGTTGAACCGATGCTTGCTTCCATATTGTCACTACCTTTTATCATTATTATGAATACTGTATAATGTCTGTCCTCTAAGCGCTTTACAATCCACACTCAGGTACACAATGGGCTGCTTACCTGGATAGTGCTGATCAAAGAGCTGCCAGCTGGCGCTTCATTGTCGTTTTCTGTGTCGTCCAGTCAATATGGTTCACTCGATTTCCAAACTTCCTTCATTGCCCAGTGTTAACATTAAACAGGAACAAATAAAGTATGTTTAAATCGTAAAGAAAATAACAGAAAATAGTTTTCAGGTATGGGAGGGGGAAGAGGGGAGGGTTAGGGAAGAAGGTTGAATTCATGCTTGCTATGAGAGCTGTATGGAGCTGTGGAAATGTAACCTAATGCATAGCCGTCATTTCTCTCTGAATTTTTCTGGAACACTATTTTAAAAATTGTATCTAAAATCCTTAATTTAGTGTACTAGTCTAGAATATCAACTAAACTTTGTTAAATTTTATGGAGTTTGGAATTGTGTTTGGAAAGGGCTGTTGAAATATTGCATAGTTGTTAAATTTTATGGAGTTTGCAATTGTGTTTGGAAAGGGGTGTTAAAATTGCATAGTGAAGCCAAAATGATTATGCAAGTGTCAGCAGTAACATACACAGGACTAGAAGTTTTAAGGCCGGAGACAGCGTCTTAATTTTTGTTTTTGTTTTGTAATGCAAGTGTTGGTGATAACATGCACTGGATTAGAAGTTTTCTTTTTAAGGCGAGGCAGTACCTCAAAATGATGTTTTGTTTTGTGCTGTTTTCTGTATCTCCAGTCCCTGTGGTGTTGGAAACGGCTCAAGTTTCCCCCCAAATGTGTTATAGTGTTTTATTCATGGACCTTGGTGATTGTAAACAAACATGAAACTGCTTTAATTTTGCTTATTTAGTCCAAAAAAGCCAATGTTTGAGGTTGTCAAAAAAGCCAATGTTTGAGGTGTGGCAGTATGACCTGAACCAGATCAGGAAGGCTTGGGAATGAACCATTCTGCAGGCTTGAAACTTTGCACGCTGCTTTTCACTATAGTGTACTTCATTTCTGTGTTAGAACAGTTCAGTGGAGGTGGAATATTTCGTGGTATCTCTGTTGCAAGAACAATTAATATCATGAAAAATGCTATGGTGCCATTTAGTTATAGGAAAGTGGAAAAAGATTTTTTGTTAGCCACATTGAATCGTTTCTTCAGCAACTGATGATTCAAGACTCAAATTTGAAACATTTTTTGTTAAACTTTGATGCCATGTTTCCAGTAAAAAAAAAAAAACTCGTCAAAAGTTAGAATGATACTGGTAAAAAATTGGGTTACCTATCTGATGTGTAAAGTGAATTTTGAAGCAGTGGAATGAGCTGAAGTCAAACTGAAAATAATGTTGCCAATTGTATATTGACGATTGCTGTTAAATTTCGTCAGTTATAGTTACTGTACAGTTTGCCTTAATTGGGAGTTCCAGAAAATAGCTTGTTAAATCCCCTCATTTTTTGTTTTTGTATGCTTTACTCTGAAAGAGCGTGTGCATAATAACAAAGTTGTGTTTGTTGCATGCAGCTTGCAATTTCATTCTGCCCTGTTCTGCTGTTACATGGCAGCAGTCTGACAAGTGACATAT
>CM031614.1:6930770-6935770 GCA_018398815.1 Conus ventricosus
GGCCCATCCCAGACTTCTCCCTTTTCCACCACATACCCGTGTTGGCTTGTGTTTCTTGAAATATAGTTACGGACTGTTTTGAGGCAAGTTTATTTGATCTTTCCCCCTCCCCTTCCCCCTGTGTGTTTCCATGTCATGTAATGCCTCCTTGTATGCTCATGTCCAAACTAGGGGAGGCAAGTTGTTAACCCACAATCCTTTTTGACACTTCTCGCGTTGAAGCAGCTTAGTCATCTCGAACATTTTATAACCGTACTATGATTTGGATAAATGAAGTATGAAACCAGAACACTTTGCTAAGTATTTAGGTTCTTAGCTTTGATAGTTCAGTTTTCCATTTTGTTTCCTCAAGGGTTTGTATTTTCTTTTCATTTCTCAAAGGGAATTGAACAATCTTTTAGTTCCAACACTGAGTCACTGAATTGGTGCTGCGCTTTGAAACACTAATGTAGGGGGGTGATCAGAGCACACGCTGAGCATTTAGTGGGTAAAAGTGAGGCAGCTGTCCTTGCACTCTGTTTTCTCCTGTCCTTTTCCCCTGTGTTAATGTCAGTGACGTATTGGCTGGCAGTGATGAAAGCCAGGTGTCAGGCAGCCGTCGGGTAGGCTGCAGATTGGTGATCATAGGGTAGGTAGCATGGAAGTAATAGAAATGACTGAGGAAAGACAGTCCTTTGGTGCTGTGTGTTGCTTTTGCTGGGACCGCAAACATGTCTGTTCTGTCACCTCTGTGAAAAGTGGTTTGTTGCGAAGGCAATGAAAGATCCATTTTAGAGACTTGAGTCGTATCTGAAACAGGTGTGTTTCTGGTGTATTTACTGTCCGTTGGGTTGGATCACACTCTGTAATGTTGATGTGTTAGGGCCAGTTGGATATGTACGCACTCTGTTCTTTCATCGTTGGCTCCCAAATCATCCACAAGTAAGGTAGGTTTTTAAAAAGAAATGTGTTGGGGAAAGTGGTAAAAACGTAAACTCTTATGTGAACATGCTCTGCATGACTTAATTGGGTGAATGCAATTTCACAGCCAAGTTCTTTCACAAGTGAATGTGATGGAGATTTGGGGAAATAGAATGGGGAACATGCTAAGGACTTGTTCTACTTTGGATGCCAGATCTGTTGTGCTTGTGTCATTTCATTGTGTTCTCAGCATATCTTTGTTAGGACCCTACACTTCATGTTTTCATTGAATGGACTTGCATTTTCTTCCTGCCATATGCCTTGTGATTTTTAACAAGTTAAAGATGCATTTTGTTGTGTACAAGGAAAAAGGAACTGAAAACAAATTGTTGTACAAGCCTCTGAACTGCTCAGTGGACAAATTCCCTATTAAAAAAAAAATGTAAATTTGTAATTTATATGTCAACTCAATGTGACTCAAGTTCCAGTATTTTCCATAATTAAGAGTGTCGACATATTTTTGATTGCTGATGCAAATTAAATGTGAGCAAACTGACCAAAGTCGTCGTGTGTGGACTTCAGTTTTAAAGTGTGTGTGTGTGTGTGTGCTTGTTTTGATCAATCTTTTCTTTCATAAAATGTGTCGGTCTGACCAAAAAATGCACCAAACGCGTAGCTGCCAACCTTCCTGATTTTTCTGGAATTTCCCAAAATCAGAATAGATTCCCTAAAATCCGAAATTAATGAGGGAAAAAAAAATTCAGGATTTTTAAAAAGTGGGGGATTCGGATGGTCATTTTTGAGTAGGAATGATAAAAGTACTGCAGAATAAAGCTCAAATGATATTATACATGTGGTGACAATTCTGTGTAGTTACATCCAAAGCTGAACTGATTCCTGTTCACCCCACCCAACCCCCTCCATCCCCACCAGATGGTAGGCAGCCGTGCTATACTCCACACCTACCAAAGTGGTGTGTATTCATGGCTCGTATAAAGGGTCGGTGATGGTATGACCATGTGGTCTTCTATTGCTGTCGTTCCATATGTTGAGTGGAGATTGATTGGATGACTTCTGGTCTTTTTTTCTTCTCTCTTTGAGGTGCATTTATGTGTACCACAAGCATACAGGAGGGAAAATAGAGGCTATGGTGACTCAATCCACCTTTTTTTGTTGTTGTTGACCCGTATGTTTTCGACTTCAAAAAAAAAGAACACCCTACAAATCAAAGATATATGTAGAGAAAATAGCTTGCTATTCAATCTGCGAAAGTCATCAGAACCTGAGAGGGGAGGTAAGTTTTGTGCATCCCTTGCCGCAAGTCCTGTGGAGACTGCTGCTGCATACGTGTTTTTCCAAGGTGAATTTTTAGACATGAAAGTGAACATTGCATTATGTAGGGGTGCCACGTTTCATATTCAAGCTGGATCTATGGCCTGTAAAAAGTCTGAACGTCGTGTATTGGGCTCAAAAGCTTGTTGCCGTTGAATTCAGGCCTGAGAAAAGTGCCCTCCAGATTTTGAAGATCTGGGGTGACACTTCTCAAATCTGAAAATTGCCAATTGGTGACATGGTGTAGAACACCAGCAACAGGTCTGAATGGATTTCATTGCCAAGTTATTGATTAGGTAGGGAGCAGTTATATATGGACCTGACGAAGACACCAGAATGGGTGTCATTGTAAGTGGTGAGGAAGGACGCGAGTGGATGCATTGACTTGCAAACTGGATCGCGCAAGACTGAGCATGAGAGAGAGAGAGTGTGTGTGCCACCGAATGTTGACATCACACAACGCTCTGGAACCAATCCATAGCAGAGCCTGAGTGCTGACAGCTTGAGATTTTCAGCCATATGGGTTGCTGTTTATACAATTCCTGACCAGTTTTCCGAATTTGTGTAGATGTCGCCGTCAGGTGCGATGGAAAAGAAAACGCATTATACTGTGTATGTGTGTGTGTGTGTTTCATATAATAGATTTAACATGTTTAACAAACACGAGATTACATCAGAGAGCTTAACAATTAAGTGAATCATGTTACAGCATGAATTTTACGTGAATTTTACAATCGGTTATGCTACAAGTAACTCGCTCTCTGAATGTGTGTGAGCGAGAGAGTGCATGTGTATAGACGCGTGTAAGTGCCCTGGTTTTACTTATCAATCGGAGAACGTTACAACTTTAGTTTTCATGCACCAATCACAGGACTTTTTAACTGTCGGCCATTTCCCTCACATGCGAAAGACCCCCAAGACAGTCCAGCGAACTCTGGCCTTTACCCAGGTCCACTAGCCGCGGAGGTGTGCTATGAAGCGCCGACACTGGCCAAACAAGCAAGAATTATCGTCACCTCGCCTCTGTGAAACGCACAACTGCTCAAACTTCATCATCATCTTTGTCTGCATCATGAAATCCTTGTTTTAGAGCTCATCTGATTGTCATGTTACGATGTTTGGGTAGCGATTTGCTCGGCATCCAGTGATGCCACTGGCTCGAACTCCAGTCTGCAATGGCGCAGGGGTCAGTCAATCAGTCGTTCTTCCTGGCTTTGCACTTGGCTGCTATGCCTTGGCACTCGCTGAAAGGCTGCTATGCCTTGGCACTCACTGTGAAAGGCTGCTATGCCTTGGCACTCACTGTGAAAGGCTGCTATGCCTTGGCACTCGCTGAAAGGCTGCTATGCCTTGGCACTCACTGTGAAAGGCTGCTATGCCTTGGCACTCGCTGTGAAAGGCTGCTATGCCTTGGCACTCGCGGTGAAAGGCTGCTATGCCTTGGCACTCAGTGAAAGGCTGCTATGCCTTGGCACTCACTGTGAAAGGCTGCTATGCCTTGGCACTCGGTGAAAGGCTGCTATGCCTTGGCACTCACTGTGAAAGGCTGCTATGCCTTGGCACTCGCTGTGAAAGGCTGCTATGCCTTGGCACTCACTGTAAAAGGCTGCTATGCCTTGGCACTCACTGAAAGGCTGCTATGCCTTGGCACTCACTGAAAGGCTGCTATGCCTTGGCACTCACTGAAAAGGTGCTATGCCTTGGCACTCGCTGAAAGGCTGCTATGCCTTGGCACTCGCTGAAAGGCTGCTATGCCTTGGCACTCACTGAAAGGCTGCTATGCCTTGGCACTCGCTGTGAAAGGCTGCTATGCCTTGGCACTCGCTGTGAAAGGCTGCTATGCCTTGGCACTCACTGAAAGGCTGCTATGCCTTGGCACTCGCTGTGAAAGGCTGCTATGCCTTGGCACTCGCTGTGAAAGGCTGCTATGCCTTATCACTCACTGAAAGGCTGCTATGCCTTGGCACTCGCTGTGAAAGGCTGCTATGCCTTGGCACTCGTTGTGAAAGGCTGCTATGCCTTGGCACTCACTGAAAGGCTGCTATGCCTTGGCACTCGTTGTGAAAGGCTGCTATGCCTTGGCACTCACTGAAAGGCTGCTATGCCTTGGCACTCGTTGTGAAAGGCTGCTATGCCTTGGCACTCGCTGAAAGGCTGCTATGCCTTGGCACTCGTTGTGAAAGGCTGCTATGCCTTGGCACTCGTTGTGAAAGGCTGCTATGCCTTGGCACTCGCTGTGAAAGGCTGCTATGCCTTGGCACTCGCTGTGAAAGGCTGCTATGCCTTGGCACTCGTTGTGAAAGGCTGCTATGCCTTGGCACTCACTGAAAGGCTGCTATGCCTTGGCACTCACTGTGAGAGGCTGCTATGCCCTGGCACTCACTGTGTAAGGCTGCTATGCCTTGGCACTCACTGAGAGGCTGCTATGCCTTGGCACTCGCTGTGAAAGGCTGCTATGCCTTGGCACTCACTGAAAGGCTGCTATGCCTTGGCACTCACTGTGAAAGGCTGCTATGCCTTGGCACTCGTTGAAAGGCTGCTATGCCTTGGCACTCGCTGAAAGGCTGCTATGCCTTGGCACTCACTGAAAGGCTGCTATGCCTTGGCACTCGTGAAAGGCTGCTATGCCTTGGCACTCACTGAAAGGCTGCTATGCCTTGGCACTCGCTGTGAAAGGCTGCTATGGCTTGGCACTCAATGAAAGGCTGCTATGCCTTGGCACTCACTGTGAAAGGCTGCTATGCCTGGCACTCGCTGAAAGGCTGCTA
>CM031614.1:6943270-6950770 GCA_018398815.1 Conus ventricosus
TTACTCTCCCCTGACCCTCAACCATTCCCACACTGAAATGACGTCAGCACGGGGTTCTATTGAAGAAGCCTTCCTGCCCTGGGACAACCCACATAACGTCATCACTCGACAGGATTTCCTGTTGTTTGAGAAGATCAATTTCTGTTACGTCAGTCTGGGACTGTTTTTGATAGGGGTACCCTGCAACGTCATCAACTGTGTGGTGTTCTACAGACAGGGTCTGAGAGAGCGCATGAATCTGTGTCTGTTCTGCCTGGCGCTTGTCGACCTGCTCTATGTCTTCTTCTGGTATGTCGTGGCTTCGTCCTGCGTTGTGGGTTATGTCTACCCCGAGGTGGAACAGTGGTGGAAGTTGTTCACCCGCAAGTACTTCACGGGTATCTACCGTGGGTTCCTGTACTCCTCGGGTTGTTTAACGGCTGTCATTGCCCTGGAACGCTGTGTGTGTGTGGTGCTGCCCCTCAAGGCTGCCTCGCTCATCAGGACACGCACCATAGGCGTCCTCATTGTCCTCATCGTGGGACTCATCCAGCTGGCGGCTGTCGTCTACCCACTGGAACTGGAGATCGGTTCGCACATAGACCCTGAGACGGGTAGAACCATCCTGTACCTGACGTCCAGCGAGTTCTATGGGCACCACAGACTGCTGTACACCGTGGTCGAGGACACTGTACTCATGGTGCTTGTGCCCTTCCTCACTTTCATCGTCGTCGTCGTCAGCACTGTCGTCACTGTGTTGGAGCTCAAGCTGAGGTCACGGTGGAGGCAGCTGTCCTCCTCCAGTGATGGAGCTGTTGCACGTCAGCAGGTAAGTATGCTGAAGAACTGATGAAATACTAGTCCTAGTTTTCATACGGTTTTTTTTCTGTTATATTATCTTCCATGACACTTCAATGGCGTTACTCTCACACCGCCGATAATAATAATAATAATAATAATAATAATAATAATAATAATAATAATAACAGAGCATTTATGAAGCGCCTTGCCAAAGGCTCTAGGCGCTGACAATCCACACTCACGTGTACACAACGGGCTGCCTACCTGGGTAGAGCCAACTGAAGAGCTGCCTCCCGGCGCTTCATTCAGTCGTTTTCCGTGTCATTCAGTCAATATCATTCACCTACTGTTGTATATTACGAGTGCCCATAATTGGTTCGGCTGTATGCGGTAGAGAGACATACAAGGGAGATGAGTGGGACTGCCGGTTGCAGCCAAACTGAGATAAGCACACGACGCTCCTTCCCTCTCTGTCGAGCCTAGCTTGTAAATAAATGTAGTTTGGAAATTTTCAAATGGTTCTGGTCAATTCTGTGAGAATATGACATCTGGCGACGAGGATGGGATCGTGCAAGATGCTGTGTAAAACCGGGCAACAATGTTGAAGGCCTAGTCACAAGTGCGCATCTGCCGACGTCGTAACGGGAAAACCAGTACAGGCTAATACGTTAAAGTCGACACTTCAGGCTGCAGGGGCAATACTGTTTGGCCTACAATCTGGCTTAGACTCCGAGGCTGACACCAGAAAGGACTTATTCAAGCTGAAATCAGGTCAGATCTGAACAATCTGTGATTTTCTTTCCTTCTTGTTCTAACCATTTTTTTTTCTTCTTCACGGAACTTCAGTTTATAGTCTCTTTCGAAGGACTACTTGGAAAATGGAGCCCGCATTTCGCGAGACGACCACCACACAACGGCAACTGGTCATCGTTTTCATCGTTTTCATCATCAATGTTTACTCCGAGGGAAAAATCCGCCTGTACCGAAACGGCCCGGCGGAGATTCGAACCTGCGACCCCGGGATCACCAACATTACGAGTCTGGCGCCCTACCAACTTAGCTGCTCCGGTCCCCGATATCCCCTCACTCTTCACAGCTACACCCTGGCCTGTCCCGTCGTAACCCAGGCATAGCAATCCACAGGGAGCAGTCAATATCAGTCGTTATGAGGCAACCCACCAGAGGACACGCTGCACGAGTCGTCTATATGGTGTTCGGTGGTGTCTGTTGTGAACCAATGTAGTCGTGCGAACATCACCAACCAGACCCCTGACGACCAGGTTGGAGACGAGGATGCTAAAACTTATGTTTTGGTCAGAGACTGGTACATGACGGGGCTGTACTTCATGCCTACTTTCATAATGTATCCCGTCAACGAGCCCAGAGAGATAAAGACACTTGCAGTGTTGGTCAAGGAATCCGAACAATCCTCTCTGAGACGAACACATAGAGCAGATGAAACTCAGTTTTGTGGTCCCAGTCTTCAACTTTGTGTCCATTGCACGTTTAAGTGTGATGGAAAACCAGCAGAGATCGAAAACTTCACAAGTAAGTGTCTCTGATGAGAATCGATCCCACGACCTCCCAGCCTGCATTTTGCGAGACTACCCACCGCACAACGGCAACTGGTCCTCGTTTTCATTGTCATCGTCATCCCTTGTCATTATGATCATGATGATGATAATCGTCATTACAAAAGAGAGCACATATTTAAAGAGAAAAATGAAGATACAAGACATAGGGGGCGATAGTGGTGATTATCATGGTAGCGATCATTATCCATTTATGTCGGAAGACTGATTGTTACTACCTGGTGGTGGTAATGATAAAGAAGGCAGTACTGGTTATAAGATGTTCAATACCGTCTTTCATTAGAAGACTACTGGCTCACTTACCAACTCAATTAAAAGACACCGGAAGGGGCCGAAATAGCTCAGTTGGTAGAGCGCCGGACTCGTGATCCTGAGTTTACGGGTTCGAACTTATTAGGTACAGGGGGATTTTTCCCTCGGAGTTAAAATTGGTTCTGAATTCATTTCCCATACAGTCCTTCGAATGAGACTATAAACCGAGGTTCCGCGTGTGAACGCACGCACATCTTGCACGCACGTAAAATCCCATCACCAACTTTCGGAGGAGAAGGCTAGTTTGGCCGTTGGCCGTTGGTATGGATGACACGTTACACATAGCATGCACCTTCCCCGAAGATGGAGTATGGCTGCCTTAATGGCGGGATAAAAAAACCGGTCATACACACAAAAGTGTAAGAATCTTCAACTCGATGAAGGTGGACACTCAAAGAAAGAAGAAAAGACAACACACACACACACGCACACACACACACACACACAGACACAGACACACACACACACACAGACACACACAGACACAGACACACACACACACGCACACACACACACAGACACAGACACACACACACACACACACACACACACACACACTCGAAAAAAACGAATGTAAAGTGGATGAGGGGGAAGAGGAGTAGGAGATGGGGAAGAGAGCGAGTGGGTACATCATCTTCCACACCAACACCAGCTCGTTAGTTTCCTCTCTCTTTTATTTCAAATCATAGTTGGATCGAACCAACCATACCGTCCTATTAAGACATAAAGAATAATAATCATAAACATGAGATATTATATAAAAAACGTATACAGAAAAACATAATCATTCAAGCCAAGACAAGTATCAAACATTCATAATGGAATTGTGAAATATACATTAAGACAATAGGACTTAGGTTACAAAAATATCTGAATATTGTCCCTGCAGCACATAGACATTACCCAAATTAAGGTGCAGAATTTACAACACAAAAGCACAAAAGGCCTCCCCATTACAAACGGTAAAACATATCTTTGCAATCAATAACATAATCATATCATAATCATAACATTAACCAAAGGGGATCCCCGTTGCAAACGGCAGGACCAACAACATAATAATTTCATTATCATAACATTAAGAAAGGCGATCCCAGTTGCGAACGGCAGGATCAACAACATAACAATTTCATTATCATAACATCAACAAAGAGGCTCCCCGTTGCGAATGGCAGGAATTACGAAGAGTCAAAAGCATGGATCATAATTTCATAGCAAATAACAGTATTATAAATGAACATACATAAGCACACAAAAGAGGGGAACTCCTCGTTGCGAACGGCAGGAGCTATCTGATTTTTAACAGCAAGGCATCACTTGGGCCGTCTAGCAGTTACAGAATTGTGTGGAAAAAATCATCTGCGTAGTGTCCACATACATGATCAAATTCAAAAAGGACTCATACTGCACATTAACCAGCCAACTAAAGCTATTTTTCTTTCTCAGTAGACACACTCACCTGAGGACAGTGCGTGCTACACGCTACGGTTCCTCACGTATCAGCCGTTAGGCCTACACCCCGGCCCAACAATGACTGTTGCTTTTCAGCCCTGCAATGGACGCACGGGTGTAAATTTATTGAACAAATGAACACTCATAGACTAACAGATGCAGCAACCGAATAAACAAACAGACTGACCAACCAGTGGCTACTTGCGCACAAAATAGCCCCATGTACGCACAAACAACCGAACACCATCCAAGCAATTAAGCCACGCGGCCACTCAATCATTCAAATAATGAAACAATGGAACAACCAGGCAAAACACTCGTTTGTAAAAAGGTAGCAACCCAGACACACAGAGGAATAATCAAACTACCTTCTTATCATAATCATTTGCGCAGGCCGCCACGCGGATTGGTCACACTGTGACTTAACCCTATCCGTCTCGCCAGCCAACAAGGGCGGCGTTTACAAGCCAGTTTGTCTGGTGTTCGAACACAAGGATCCTGCAGGGTGCGCTTTAAACTTTATCCACTATTAACCCTATCCGTCTCACCAGCCAACAAGGGCGACGTTTACAAGCCAGTTTTCGCCTTGGCTTAAGGCTGTGTCAGGCCAATTGACATAGGCTAGAACACCAAGGCTACATCAAAATGTTGTTATGCTCTGCATAGTTATGCGGGGATTGTCTTCAGTTGTGACAAGCTCCTAGCATAACATCAATCTCCAAAATCCCCCGAAGTCGGAGTGTGGCTGCCCATGTGGCGGGGTAATCAAAACGGTCACACACGTCATGTTCTCATCCCCAGCTGATGTATTTGTACCATAGTGTTCAAGTACTTCGGCTGTTCGGATGATCCCTGGAGTCTTTTAGCCAGGGTACGACAACAACAACAACAACAACAACAAGCCAGTTTGTCTGGTGTTCGAACACAAGGAACCTGCAGGGTGCGCTTTAAACTTTATCCACTATTTACCCTATCCGTCTCACCAGCCAACAAGGGCGGCGTTTACAATTAAGCCAGTTTGTCTGGTGTTCGAACACAAGGAACCTGCAGGGTGCGCTTTAAACTTATCCACTAATCACAGTAAAAGACAGCAACGTCTGTAATCTATGTTTTCTGGCATCGATTTGTTGATTACTAACAATGAAAATCGGTGATAATACTGAATAACTGTTTTTGATTTCATTCTTACTAAAAGCGCCAGCCCCTCCTTAGTTGCAGAGTTACTTGAATAACTGACGATGGAAATTTGGTATATCACAATTCCAGTTCATATCGAGTTTGTACAATAAAAATGTAAGAACATACAATTTTTAACTTCCATTTACTAGTGCTGTTTCAGTAAGATAGAACTATACCTGCCCACATTTTAGGTAAAGCATAGCCAAAGCAAAGGCCAAAACCATCACCATACCTTTACATTTACAAGCACCTGAATAACGGAATCAGCGTTACAGCCTTCACCACACACTGCTCAGTGAAGAAATGGTCTCAGAGCCAGAACGCTGGGAGTATATAGGCCTTCCACCCCCTTTCAACGAGATCTTTCGAGAAACTCCTTTGTGGCCTGAGTCACAATGGAACCACTAGAAGCGTCTAAGGTGCCTAAGATCTGGCTTCGCTGGGCTGCTCTTGAACTGACATTCTACCCCCCATGGGGCCTGACAACCAACGGGGCCGACCGCCATGTAAGTGGAGAAATGCAGAGGAAACATCAAGACAGACCGTTTTGACTCCGTACCTAGGGCAAAATCCAGCATGTGTGCACTCCGTCACCAACGACTCCCAACTGCGGATATTTACCTATCTAAAATCTCAAGTCCACCTCAGCCAAGACAACACCAACCACGGCTCCGCGGTCTCCCGGGGCTGTCCCAGAACTTAATCTCCCAGAACAAGCCATCCAGACCAGCCATGGTCAAAGAAAGGCCCAAGAGCTCCTCAGCAAAGGCGATACCAATTACGATGTGGCTGAAGTCCAATGGCTGTCTCTTTTAAACCATTCTGCCCAGACCAGCCGTAGGCAAATTGTCTGCTGAGTGACCACCCTCTTAAATAACTGGCATTCCAAACTACCAGCTAGGTTACCCCTCACTGTGATTGTACCCCACGTTTGTGGGATTAACCACTGCAAACTCTCTGTTCTCAAAAGTTGGGCAGAATCATACCCTTCACACGAAGACAATTAAAAGCAAAGTATTTGGAAACAATGACTATAGGTGTGGCGATTGGGAAGTTCTCAGTTCTCATCATTTGAACCACTCAACTCCTCTGGTACCTTCTTACTGACCGAGCACGATCGAACGGTGGGCAAGTTTTTAATCTTCATTGACAAGGTTCTGAACATCGTGTCGTCACTGAACATCGTGTCGTTGCACTCGCAGTGTTGCATACAGGATCTTCATTGACAAGGTTCTGAACATCGTGTCGTTACACTGGCAGTGTTGCATACAGGATCTTCATTGACAAGGTTCTGAACATCGTGTCGTTACACTGGCAGTGTTGCATACAGGATCTTCATTGACAAGGTTCTGAACATCGTGTCGTTACACTGGCAGTGTTGCATACAGGATCTTCATTGACAAGGTTCTGAACATCGTGTCGTTACACCCGCAGTGTTGCATCTGAACATCGTGTCGTTACACTCGCAGTGTTGCATCTGAACATCGTGTCGTTACACTCGCAGTGTTGCATCTGAACATCGTGTCGTTACACTCGCAGTGTTGCATCTGAACATCGTGTCGTTACACTCGCAGTGTTGCATCTGAACATCGTGTCGTTACACTCGCAGTGTTGCATACAGGAAGGAGAAGACGCAGATGTAAACACAAGAAAACTTTGCACTCCAAAATTCTTCAGAAGCAGTGAAGTGAAGACAGCTGCTTATGTCTTTCATTGTGCATTGGTTTGTGAACTTGCTCGCTATTTATAGAGGAGGGGTTAGGTGGGATGGAGGATGGGGGTGAAATTACATTTTGATCGTATTGGGATTGAACACTTGAACTGCTCATATATGGTTAGACACTATGAATACAGCTTCTCTCTCTCTCTCTCTCTCTCTCTCTCTCTCTCTCTCTGACAGGTCAAGCTGGTCAGCATGTTGGTGGTGGTGTCCTGTCTCTACATAGTGACGGCAGCCCCTAACGTGGCCCTGGGTCTGACACGGACTTTACTGCCGGAATTCCGGCACACACGGCGTTACGCCAACATCTTTCTGCTCTCCCACCTGATGTACCTGATGCTGGCCTTGCTCAACTCCTCCGTCAACTTCTTCGTCTACGTCATCAGGTCCTCGCGCTTCAGAGCTCACCTGGCCGCCATGTTGGGATGTCAGGCAGCGACACGCACTGGCTCTAGTGACGTCAGT
>CM031614.1:6955770-6960770 GCA_018398815.1 Conus ventricosus
CTCTCAGCTTCAAGACTGCTGACGCAGTCGACGTCTGGAAGAAAAGCAACAATAACGACAACAACAACAACAAACAAACAACACACACACACACACACACACACACACACACACACACACACACACACACCACACACACACACACACACACACACACACACACACTCACACCACACACACGCACACGCACACACACACACACACACACACACGCACACCACACACACACACACACACACACACACACACACACACACACACACACACACACACACACACACACACACACACACACACACACACACACACACACACATCTAACAGATGCAGCACACAACAAGCACGGCAGACCTTCACATCGTCATGATGAAAGATACTCAAGGGATGGGAGGTGGGGTGGTGGGATAGAAGAAGAAAACTAGGGGCAAATTGGACGCTACGAGTTTCTTACATATTTTCACCCAACCACACTCATTTGCCACCTGAATTTTGGACTTTTTCTTTCATTTAGTCAGACCGCCTCCTTTTCGGCGAAAATTTCCATCTTCGAGCTCTGTATTCAGCTTTTGTGAGTATGGTTGGAATTGAATTACGTTTGTCCACTACACTGATTCACTTTGTGTACTTTGGAAAAGATACACGATTGTCCTGTGACGGCATGTTCATTGTATGTCATGTGTTTTGTGTTTATGACGACAAATGAGGATGCCAGTAAGGTTATGACGCATACACCCTTGAACTCTTCCAGTGAGGGCTTTGCTTGTACTTTAGCATTTGTTTTGAACTTCCTCAGAGAGAGAGAGAGAGAGAGAGAGAGAGAGAGGGAGATCTACAACAGGTCTCATGAAAAGAAAGAATAACAGTTGACGTTACTTGACTTTCTCAATGCAGAGTTCCGTATGACTCTATTTTCAGCATTTATTTTGTTCTATTTATTTATTAAAAAAAAAAAATTTGGTCAGGTAATTCTCTAAAAAGCGAAGAACACAAATACGCGTCATTCTCCGCAACACGAAATGTAGTTATCAATGTTTTGTATTTTCAAATGCAGCAAACTAAACATTTCATTTTGAAAGCGATGGCCTGTGCTAGGAAACATCTTGTATTTTAAACAGCAACGCACAAAGAAAGTTCTTCTTCGACCTCTTGTTGAATATACAGTGTTGCTGTCTTTCGGTGTTCATTTTCTTGGGGGATGGGGAGAGTGGTGGTTAAGGGGGTGGCTGAAAGGCCTACTTGCAGCCTAGGCGAATGGTGCTTGTTCTTGGGGGATGGGGAGAGGGGTGGTTAAGGGGGTGGCTGAAAGGCCTACTTGCAGCCTAGGCGAGTGGTGCTTGTTCTTGGGGGATGGGGAGAGGGGGGTTAAGGGGGTGGCTGAAAGGCCTACTTGCAGCCTAGGCGAGTGGTGCTTGTTCTTGGGGGATGGGGAGGGGGGTGGTTAAGGGGTGGCTGAAAGGCCTACTTGCAGCCTAGGCGAATGGTGCTTGTTTGTTTTCTGTACAGTTGACATCGAAGTAGCCTGAAAAATGATTGTGACAATTGTCAACATTACTGTTTAAGAAAAGGACGTGGGGTTCTAAATTTCTCTCTGTTATGAATGATAGAATATGAAATAAAGGATAGGATATGATATTAAAAAAAAAAGCCAATACGTAGTGTTCACTGAGCCACAAATCACAGACTTTCAAGGACAGATCACAGAATCTCCCACTTCCGGTTTTAAATAAAACAATGGCCTATTGAAATACAGGCAACGAAACAAAGTTTTGCAAAGTATTTGCATCATCATTATATGCATTTGAAAATTGAAAATATAACTGAGTGCATCTCTTGGAAAGATGATGGTACCTTTCACTTGACTAATGATTGAAACAAAGTTTGTCACATTACGAACAGAGAATGTATAATTATAGTGTGTGTAATACTCACTGCGCCCCATGTCACCTCCACCTGGACCCACGCCACCCCGTTACCCTTTCCTCCCCCCACCCTTCCTCCTCCTTCTGCTGAACAACATTTTTTAAAAAAATGCAACTCTGCTACTGATTTGATTTATAAAGTATTCACCTTTCCTCACCGATAAAACTTTGACAGTGTTATTAAATTTTCGAGCAACACTACAGATGTCTGTGTCTCTCAGGCTTCGTTCTCAACGAAGGGGAACATATATACTGTAATAGAAGGCGTCTCTGTCATACATTAAACACAAATGACGTCATTGATAGTGTTATTATTATCTTTATCATATGAATGTCCTAACTGTCTATTATGATGGACAAAAAATAATGTTCTGTTGCTTTTCCTGTTTGCTTTAATTGTGGTGATCTCATTTCGTTTTCCCCACACAAAGTCCTGTCTACTTTAATTGTGCTGATCTCATTTCGTTTTCCCCACACAAAGTCCTGTCTACTTTAATTGTGCTGACCTCATTTCGTTTTCCCCACACAAAGTCCTGTCTACTTTAATTGTGCTGACCTCATTTCGTTTTCCCCACACAAAGTCCTGTCTACTTTAATTGTGCTGACCTCATTTCGTTTTCCCCACACAAAGTCCTGTCTACTTTAATTGTGCTGACCTCATTTCGTTTTCCCCACACAAAGTCCTGTCTACTTTAATTGTGCTGATCTCATTTCGTTTTCCCCACACAAAGTTCTGTCTACTTTAATTGTGCTGACCTCATTTCGTTTTCCCCACACAAAGTCCTGTCTACTTTAATTGTGCTGACCTCATTTCGTTTTCCCCACACAAAGTCCTGTCTACTTTAATTGTGCTGATCTCATTTCGTTTTCCCCACACAAAGTCCTGTCTGCTTTAATTGTGCTGATCTCATTTCGTTTTCCCCACACAAAGTCCTGTCTGCTCTAATTGTGCTGATCTCATTTCGTTTTCCCCACACAAAGTCCTGTCTGCTCTAATTGTGCTGATCTCATTTCGTTTTCCCCACACAAAGTCCTGTCTGCTTTAATTGTGGTGATCTCATTTCGTTTTCCCCACACAAAGTCATGTCTGCTTTAATTGTGGTGATCTCATTTCGTTTTCCCCACACAAAGTCCTGTCTGCTCTAATTGTGGTGATCTCATTTCGTTTTCCCCACACAAAGTCCTGTGTGCTTTAATTGTGGTGATCTCATTTCGTTTTTTCCCACACAAAGTCATGTCTGCCCCAATTGTGGTGATCTCATTTCGTTTTCCCCACACAAAGTCATGTCTTCTCTGATGGGTAGCCTGGTGGCAACCTAATAGAAAAAGTTCCTGGACGGATGCTAGTTGTCTCTTTCTTTCTGCGTACGCAGGCTGATACTCCTGCGGACACTGCCTGTATAGACAGACAGTGGGGTTTTGTGTGCATGACCGTTTTTCATCCCGCCATTAAGGCAGCCATACTCCATCTTCGGGAAGGTGCATGTTATATGTAACGTGTCATCCATACCAACGGCCAAACTGGCCTTCTCTTCCGAAAGTGGGTAATGGGATTTGACGTGTGTGCAAGATGTTGTGCGTGCGTTCACACACGGAACCTCGGTTTATAGTCTCATTCGAAGGACTGTATGGGGAATGGAGTCAGAACCAACGTTAACTCCGAGGGAAAAATCCCCCTGTACCGAAATTCGAACCCGCAACCCCAGGATCACGAGTCCGGCGTTCTACCAACTGAGCTATTCCGGCCCCCTCGGATGCTAGTGACTGGCACCGGGTACGCTTTAAACATAGATGTGCGCAGGGCCGAAATCGACATGAATGGTGGAGATTTATTATTTATTTATTATTTATTTATTTATTTATTTTACAGAGAGAGAGCACGGAAGACTGACGCAACAAAACACATGGATGTGGTGGTTACCTAGCACAGGCCGGGTTCGATCGATAAATCTCATCCAGAAAACGAAACTTCACTCTAGACAAGCGCGGGAAAGGGTTCTATTCACGAGATAGATCTCTGCTGCCCACTGATATGCTGTCAGTAAAGGGTTTGCTATTTACCGTTACATCGTCCACTTCTTTATTTACTCCTCCCCCCCCCCCCCCCCCCCTTTCTCAATCCCCATACTCCCCATCCCACTCCTAAACACTTACTACACCATCGCCATAATTACGGAGGAAATGTTTGCCTGCGCTTGGCTTTATCTGTTTCATGAAATCTATTAATAGGAGAATTATAATCAACGTCATCTCGGGATTATTACCATGAACAACAGCATTAAATATAGCAAATATATTCTCTTAAAGTATGAAGTCCACAGTCAGAATTTGATGTGCGTAGACCGCTACCAAATTCGAACCTGAATTCACAGATACCCAAAACATCTTATCCATGCACAATTTATTGAAATTTTAATTAAGAAAATGTTGAAAAATGCCCTGTCACGCAATGTAAAAGAAGGCACACACACACACACACACACACACACACACACACACACACACACACACACACACACACACACACGCCACTGTCACTACCACCACAACCACCACCACCACCACAACAACAACGGCACCAACAATCAAACAAGAAGCCTCACGCCTCAAAACGTGGGACACCCCCCCCCCCTCCCATATGGATCTGCCCTTACTGTATTCGTCCTCCGGCAGCCTCTCGTCTTTCAGCCAAGATTCGTTAAATGGAGTTCAGCGCCGTCTTTCAGCCAAGATTCGTTAAATGGAGTTCAGTGCCGTCTTTCAGCCAAGATTCGTTAAATGGAGTTCAGTGCCTTTTGTGTAATCTTACTAAGAGCCACAGAAACTGACGGACCTGGATGGACGAGGATGACTACAGAACATTGTAACACTGACAGAGAAAACGAGAAACTAACGTGACGATAATTTTAAATATTAATGTTAGCGCACACGCCAAAGAACGAATCACAAGACAAAACACGACGCGTTTCGACTTCAGCGCAAGATAAGCGTTGAAGTGGATGAAAATAAGTGATTGCCACTCAACGCCCATCTTGCGCTGAAGTGGATGAAGGTAAGTGATCGCTCGTTCATTTTCGTTGT
>CM031614.1:6970770-7005770 GCA_018398815.1 Conus ventricosus
CAATTAAGCTTAGCGGAGAGGCTTCGGGAAGACGGTCTGTCCGGCTATACGGGCTAAGCAGCTTTGACCGACGCCTCGATGTCTAGCGAGACGAGTCGCAGAGCCGAGCTCAAGCTCATCTAGCCACTTTGTGGAACCAACGTCATTGTTACTCGGACGTCGTGGTGCCTACCCAGACTCAGCTGGCCAATTTAGATTGACCAGTGTCCACCACTTAAGCCACACCGCGCCAGTGAAGTAGGAAGGGGGGAAGGTAGTGTGTGGTGGGGGGTGAAATCTGGCTAATCAATTAAATGACCAATTGACCACCACAGAGAGTAAGGCGTGTAGACGGGACTGTCATGATTTGAACGTCCAATGGAATTAGAGGGAGACAACTTCGGGGATCAAGGGTAAAAAATACTGACCAATGGTACTGGCCCTTGGACACGGGGTTAGAGCATAAAGGAATGTGTGAGTGAGAGAGAGGGAGGAAGGAGGAAAACGAACAGACAGAGAGAGAGAGAGAGGAGTTCGGGAGAGTAGGCTCTCGCCTACAGGAAGGCAGGGAGATGAGAACGAACAGAGACAGAGAGATGAGGAGGTTTTAGGTGTAGTCTCTGCACGAGGGAAAAGGCAGAGAGATGAAGAGAGGAGAGAACGAGGGAAGAACGAATAGAGAGAGACAGAGAGAGGGAGAGGTTCTAGGTCTGCTTGAGAGAAAAGCAGAGAGATGAGGGGAGGAGAGAAGAGAACCAAGTTGAGAGATTAGCATGAGATAGTCTGCAGAGGAAGGACTGAGGAGAGATGTGGAGAGAGAGAGAGAGAGTTGCTAATTTATGAAGAAGAAAAGAAAGAAAAGAAAAAAAAGAAAAGAAAAGCAACCATGTCCATTTGATAAGAGCAGACTAGAAGAGAGAGAGAGAGAGAGAGTGCAATGCGTTAATGCAGGAAGAAAGAAAGGAGAACAGATCGATGTTGATAGTCACTGTTCTAACCCTAACCGGGGGTTCGACCTCATACCTGGCAGCGTCACTTCGCCAAGCAGAACCACAGACCAACGCCAACAGTCTCACCTGACCAGGCGCCATCAGACCAACACCAGTGCCGGCAGTTGTGTCGTGTTGTGAAAGTGACAGTGAAAAGAAAAAGAAAAGAAAAGAAAAGACAGTGATTCGTGAATAGTTAAGATCACCTGGCCAGGTAAAGTAGAAATCTGTTTATACCCGGGTTAGTTAATGATGTTTTAGATAAATGATTTTGTGAAGTTCAGGAAAGAGAGAATGTTTTATTTTGTTTGATTCTATATGCATTGATGTTCTTTCTATGATCATGTATAGTTAAAGTTATAGACTTTACTAGTGGTTTGATGTGACGAATGCATGATATATGAATGAGATTGTAAGCAAGCTGTGAGTGTGTTTGGGCTGTGCGCTAGTCCTTCCTCCACTGACATTACACCGAGGTTGACAATTTATTGGCGAGCCTGCCAGGATATTCTGGCCCATTATTATAATTGTTCAACTTCTCAGAGAGGAAGCTGGTGTGGATTCAAGTATTGTAATCCTAAGACAAGGGGTTGTCTTACTGTATGTTCCCAAGATAGTAAAATACTAGCTTGGCATTGCTTCCAAGATAGTAATACTAGGCTTGGCATTTCAGCCCCAGAGTACTCATTTCGCACAGATTGCCTATAATTCGCTCTCATAGTTGGGTCAGGCGCTGGGCGTCTTATAAAAACTAATTACGTTGTCCCAAGCTAATATTATCATTCATAGGATTGTGCTATACGTCACTCGTGTCGGTAACCACCAGTTTGGCTGTCGTAGTTATAAAATTTTGTTCAAAAAAAAAGAGAAAGAGATATAATGGCGAAGAAAAGAACACACCTATTGAACAACTTGTGAGCGTCGCTCGTGATCTAGGTTACTCAGGAGATGAGTTGCGTGCATTCGTGAGAACCAACAAAAGATGGAAAGGGATGAACGCGCGGAAAGACGCCGTATCGCAGGAGAAATAGCAGAGCGGGAAACAGAAAGAATGAAGCAAACGCAGGAAACAGAAAGGATTAAAGCTAGGGAAACGCAGGAAACAGAAAGACTAAAGGTTCAACTAGAGTTAGAGAAAGTAAGAATACAAAGGGAGACCACCGAGGATGGGAGTTCAGTTTCCAGTGACTCTGTGCGCAGCTATGCCCCCCGACCCAAGTTGCCAAAATTCTCGGAAGGGACCGATTCGATTGATGCATACATCAGTCGTTTCGAAACGTTTGCGACCAGTCAGGGTTGGCCTCCAGAAGAGTGGGCAGTCATTTTGTCGGCGTTATTGACGGGTAAGGCATTACAGATTTTCACTTGCATTGCCAGCAGAACAACAGTCTGATTTCGGCGCTGTGAAGGAATCATTGATGAAAGGATTCGACCTCACAGAGGAGGGGTTCAGGAAGAAATTTCGTTCAGCTAGATTGCAAGCAGGGGAAACGTACACTCAGTTTGGTGCACGTCTAGATCACTATTTGAGAAATGGTTAGAGTTGAGTGGTACGAAGAAGGAGTTCGCTGAATTGAAAGAGCTAGTTATGAAAGAACAGATTTTGTCAGGTTGCGGCCCCGAGTTAACCATACATTTGAAAGAAAGACAGCCAGAGACAGCAGGGGAGTTGTTGAAGTTCGCAGAGGTGTATAGAGAGGCACGTTTGGGCACTAAAGTGCAGGAGAAACAGGTGCTAGGCACAGGTGAGAAGAGTGCAAGGAGACAGGAGAGTTTTCTGCAAAGTCTGCAAACCCAGTGGTGGGCAGAAGGAAGGGCAAAGGGAAATTAGGTGTTTCATTTGTCACAAGAAGGGACATGTGGCGAGGGATTGTCGCATGAGTTCCAGAAGGCAGCAGCCTTGCAAGAGGTGGATAAGGGTCGTCAAGGGAAACGACCTGCAGTGGAACCAAAAGGGATTCAGTCGGAAGAGGGTAGAGTGCAGCCTATGGCTAGCACTGGACAGCAGTCAGTGTCAGGGATGGAGGGCACTAGGCTGAGTGGTTCGTTACCAGTGGAAGAAGGGTGGATTGGCCAGCAGAGGGTGAAAGTGTTACGAGACACTGGTTGTTCATGCGGTGTAGTACGAACAACGCTGGTCGATAAAGGGGATTTGACAGGGCAAATCCAGACCTGTACTCTAATCGATGGCACTGTGAGGGAGTTTCCAGTTGCTAAGATAGAAGTACGTACCCCTTACTTCTCAGGCGAGTTGTCTGCGTTGGTAATGGACAAACCCCTTCATGATTTGATCATTGGAAATATTCCAGGGGCAAGGGATCCAGGGGATCCTGAGTTGTTGACTGCTACAGGGGCAGCAGTTCAGACACGGAGCAAGAAGGAGGAAAAGGTTGTTAAAACCGTTAGTTGTTCCAGGAAGGAAGTCGGGCATAGATGTGTCGCCTGATGAGTTTAGGGAAGCGCAGGAACAAGACCCTTCGCTCGTGAAGTCTTGGAGTTGGCAAGAGGTGGAGAAACAGGAGGTTAGAGGAGGTGAGACAGAATTTCTGGTGAAAGGCGGGCTGTTGTACCGAGTGTTCACCAAGGGGAAGACAGGTAAGGTGACCACTCAGTTAGAGGTACCAGCATGTTATCGTGACACTGTCATGTCAGTGGGTCACGAGTCGCTCATGGCGAGTCATCTCGGCACCGGTAAAACGGCTGACCGAGTCTTTGATGATTTTCATTGGCCAGGAGCAATGGCAGACATAAAACGTTTCTGCATGTCATGTGACGTGTGTCAAAGGTCAGCCACAAGAGGGGTGAAGAGGAAGGCGCCTCTTAAACATCCCCCTTAATTGACACACCGTTCAGGAGAGTGGCTGTTGATCTGATCGGCCCAATCTCGCCCTGTTCCAAAGGTGGGCACAGGTATGAGACAGGTAAGGTTGCAAAGCAAAGTTTGCAGAAGGCTAGGGTCGTTCAGAAGAAGCAATATGGCAGGAAGGTAAGGAAGCAATCCCTCAAGGTGGGAGATCAAGTCCTGGTACTGCTTCCCACGGGTCACAACAAGCTGCTGAGGCATTGGAAGGGACCATTCACCATCACGGAAAAGGTCGGTCGGATTACCGAATTGATGTGAATGGGAAACCAAAACTTTTCCATGCAAATTTCCTCCGCAAATATATTCAGCGTGAGACTCAGCACATAGGCGCAGCAGCAATCATTTGATAGGTGAAAGAGACCCAGCAGAAGAAGGGAGATTTTGTTGCCTGAGTTTCCAGGAGAAGAGTCAAAACAGGGATGGGGTCACTGTATAAAAGGGCTAGACAGTAGGAGTTCCTAGGTTTTGTTGTCGGAGGCGACACAAAGCAGCCAGAAAGGGAAAGGTGGAGAAGTGATGAATTCAGAGAGACCAAAGACCAAAACAGAAGTCAGGAGTCTGCTAGGTTTTTTTGGGGTTCTATAGGGAGTTTGTTCCAAATTTCGCTGCAGCCCACGAGTCCTCTCAGTGATTTGGTAAAGGGCAGGGAAACCGGCAGTGGTCGAGTGGTCAGACGCTGCAGAGCAAGCACTGCAGCAGTGTTGGAAAGACTAGGTTCCCGTCCCATCTTGAAGCTACCAGATAAGTCCAAACCATTTTTGTTGGGGAAACAGATGCATCAGGCGGTTGGGATAGGTGCAGTATTGTTGCAGGACCCATGAAGAGGTCGAGTTTCCTGTGAGATATGCTAGCAGGAAGTTGACAAAGTGTGAAGAAGGGTACCGCAACGGTGGAGAAGGAGTGTTTAGCTGTCGTGTGGGCCGTGCAGAAGTTCCACAAATACTTGATGGGAAAGAGTTCGTGATAGAGACAGATCACCAACCCCCAAAAATTTCCCTGCAGGAGGCACAGCTGAAAAACAGCAGAGTTCTGCGTTGGGCAATGGCACTGCACCCCTACAGGTACCGAGTGCAGTACATCCCAGGTCGACAGAATGTCGGAGCTGACTATTTAAAGCCGTGTAGTCTAGCAAGCTGCAACTCAGAGGAAGTCAGTCAAAATCCGGGGTGCTTTGTTGATAATATGTGTTGATTCCAGTTATGTTGATTGGATATGGGTTCATTCCCAGTTGGCTATGGTTCATATTTTTTTTTGTGTGGGGAAAACTTGTTCATATTTTATTTGTGAGACTTGTTCATGTGATGTAGTTATGCTTGGAGCATACAGTCGCTTGTGTAGTGATGCATTTTTGCAATAAGCGAGGATGGAGATTCCTCAGTGAAGTGTCATGGAATCGTGATCATATTATATTGTGCTTTTTCATAAAAATTTGAAAAAAAGATGTGGCAAATCCGCAGGTAGGGGAATTGCATAAGTGTGCACAGAGGTCGTTATAAAATGAGTAAAATAACGCAAGAGCGCACGTCAATGATAACTCTTTGGGAGTGGTATTCACTAAGGGTATATTTTTTAATTTATAAACCGTTGGTTGTAAAGTATTTTCCAAACTTTGCGCGTGTAGCTGGTGTCAGCAAATTCGGTTGTTGTCTTTTTTGTACCGTTGTTTTGAGACAATGCGGAGCATGGTCTTTTGCAAGGGGAAATTGTCACGGACAAAAAAATGAAACAACCTAACTTGGGGGGGAAAAACCTAACTTGGGGGGTCGCCAGTCAATTTGTTTCGGACCTAAGTCCAAACTCAAACATTCTAGGCGTCAGAGAGACGGGCCCATGGGTCGGGTCGGCCAATTAAGCTTAGCGGAGAGGCTTCGGAAGACGGTCTGTTTCCCGGGTATACGGGCTAAGCAGCTTTTACCGACGCCTCGATGTCTTTGCGAGACGAGTCGCAGAGACCGAGCTCAAGCTCATCTAGCCACTTTGGGGGAACCAACGTCATTGTTACTCGGACGTCGTGGTGCCTACCCAGACTCAGCTGGCCAATTTAGATTGACCAGTGTCCACCACTTAAGCCACAACCGCGCCAGTGAAAGTAGGGAAGGGGGGAAAGGGAGTGTGTGGGGGGGGTGAAATCTGGCTAATCAATTAAATGACCAATTGACCACCACAGAGAGTAAGGCTGTAGACGGGACTGTCATGATTTGAACGTCCAATGGAATTTGAGGAGACAACTTTGGGGATCAAGGGTAAAAATACTGACCCAAAGGTACTGGCCCTTGGACACGGGGGTTTGAGCATAAAGGAATGTGGGGAGTGAGAGAGGGAGGAAGGAGGGAAAAAAAAACAGACAGAGAGAGAGAGAGAGGATTCGGGGAGTAGGATCTCGCCTACAGGAAGGCAGGGAGATGAGAACGAACAGAGACAGAGAGATTAGGAGGTTTTAGGTGTGTCTCTGCACGAGGGAAAAGGCAGAGAGAAGAAGAGAGGGAGAACGAGGGAAGAACGAATAGGAGAGACAGAGAGAGGGAGAGGTTCTAGGTCTGCTTGAGTGAAAAGCAGAGAGATGAGGGGGGGAGAGAAGAGAACCAAGTTGAGAGATTAGCATGAGATAGTCTGCAGAGGAAGGACTGAGGAGAGATGTGGAGAGAGAGAGAGAGTTGCTAATTTATGAAGAAAAAGAAAGAAAAGAAAAAAAAAGAAAAGAAAAGCAACCATGTCCATTTGATAAGAGCAGACTAGAAGAGAGAGAGAGAGAGGAGTGCAATGCGTTAATGCAGAAGAAAGAAAGGGGAACAGATCGATGTTGATAGTCACTGTTCTACCCTACCGGGGTTCGACCTCTACCTGGCAGCGTCACTTCGCCAAGCAGAACCACAGACCAACGCCAACAGTCTCACCTGACCAGGCGCCATCAGACCAACACCATGCCCGCAGTTTGTTGTTGTGAAAGTGACAGTGAAAAAGAAAAGAAAAGAAAAGAAAAGACAGTGATTCGTGAATAGTTAAGATCACCTGGCCAGTAAAGTAGAAAAACTGTTTTTTACCGGTTAGTTAATGATGTTTTAGATAAATGATTTTGTGAAGTTCAGGAAGAGAGAATGTTTTATTTTGTTTTGGGTTCTTATGCATTGATGTTCTTTCTATGATTCATGTATAGTAAAGTTATAACTTTACAAATGGGTTTGATGTGACGAATGCATGATATATGAATGAATTGTAAGCAAGCTGTGAGTGTGTTTGGGCTGTGCGCTTTCCTTCCTCCATGACATTACACCGAGGTTGACAACTGCACTGTGTCCATGATTGCACTGTGTCCATGATTGCACTGTGTCCATGATTGCACTGTGTCCATGATTGCATTGTGTCCATGATTGCATTGCACTGTGTCCATGACTGCACTGTGTCCATGATTGCACTGTGTCCATGATTGCACTGTGTCCATGATTGCACTGTGTCCATGATTGCATTGTGTCCATGATTGCATTGCACTGTGTCCATGACTGCACTGTGTCCATGATTGCACTGTGTCCATGATTGCATTGCACTGTGTCCATGACTGCATTGCACTGTGTCCATGACTGCACTGTGTCCATGACTGCACTGTGTCCATGATTGCACTGTTCCATGATTGCATTGTGTCCATGAATGCACTGTGTCCATGATTGCATTGTGTCCATGATTACACTGTGTCCATGATTGCACTGTGTCCATGACTGCACTGTGTCCATGATTGCACTGTGTCCATGATTGCATTGTGTCCATGATTGCACTGTGTCCATGATTGCACTGTGTCCATGATTGTATTGTGTCCATGATTGCATTGTGTCCATGATTGCATTGTGTCCATGAATGCACTGTGTCCATGATTGCATTGTGTCCATGATTGCACTGTGTCCATGATTGCACTGTGGCCATGACTGCACTGTGTCCATGATTGCATTGCACTGTGTCCATGATTGCACTGTGTCCATGATTGCACTGTGTCCATGATTGCACTGTGTCCATGATTGCATTGTGTCCTTGACTGCACTGTGTCCATGATTGCATTGTGTCCATGATTGCATTGTGTCCATGATTGTACTGTGTCCATGATTGCACTGTGTCCATGACTGCACTGTGTCCATGATTGCATTGTGTCCATGATTGCATTGCACTGTGTCCATGGCTGTGTCCACGACTGCACTGTGTCCATGATTGCATTGTGTCCATGATTGCATTGCACCGTGTCCATGACTGAACTGTGTCCATGATTGCACTGTGTCCATGATTGCATTGTGTCCATGATTGCATTGCACTGTGTCCATGACTGCACTGTGTCCATGACTGCACTGTGTCCATGATTGTAGTGTGTCCATGATTGCATTGCACTGTGTCCATGACTGCACTGTGTCCATGATCGCATTGTGTCCATGATTGCATTGCACTGTGTCCATGACTGCACTGTGTCCATGATTGCATTGCACTGTGTCCATGACTGCACTGTGTCCATGATTGCATTGCACTGTGTCCATGACTGCACTGTGTCCGTGATTGCATTGCACTGTGTCCATGACTGCACTGTGTCCGTGATTGCATTGCACTGTGTCCATGATTGCACTGTGTCCATGACTGCACTGTGTCCATGATTGCACTGTGTCCATGACTGCACTGTGTCCATGACTGCACTGTGTCCATGATTGCACTGTGTCCATGATTGCACTGTGTCCATGACTGCACTGTGTCCATGATTGCACTGTGTCCATGACTGCACTGTGTCCATTGCATTGCACTGTGTCCAAGATTGCATTGCACTGTGTCCATGACTGCACTGTGTCCATGACTGCACCGTGTCCATGACTGCACTGTGTCCATGATTGCATTGTGTCCATGATTGCACTGTGTTCATGATTGCACTGTGTCCATGACTGCACTGTGTCGATGACTGCACTGTGTCCATGATTGCACTGTGTCCATGACTGCACTGTGTCCATTGCATTGCACTGTGTCCATGACTGCACTGTGTCCATGATTGCACTGTTCCATGACTGCACTGTGTCCATTGCATTGCACTGTGTCCAAGATTGCATTGCACTGTGTCCATGACTGCACTGTGTCCATGACTGCACCGTGTCCATGACTGCACTGTGTCCATGATTGCATTGTGTCCATGATTGCACTGTGTCCATGACTGCACTGTGTCCATGACTGCACCGTGTCCATGACTGCACTGTGTCCATGATTGCATTGCACTGTGTCCATGACTGCACTGTCTATGATTGCACTGTGTCCATGATTGCATTGCACTGTGTCCATGATTGCACTGTGTCCATGATGCATTGCACTGTGTCCATGATTGCACTGTGTCCATGACTGCACTGTCCATGATTGCACTGTGTCCATGATTGCATTAAACTGTGTCCATGACTGCACTGTGTCCATGATTGCACTGTGTCCATGATTGCACTGTGTCCATGACTGCACTGTCCATGATTGCATTGTGTTCATGATTGCACTGTGTCCATGATTGCACTGTGTCCATGACTGCACTGGCCGTGATTGCACTGTGTCCATGATTGCACTGTGTCCATGATTGCACTGTGTCCATGACTGCACTGTCCAATGATTGCACTGTGTCCATGATTGCACTGTGTCCATGATTGCATTACACTGTGTCCATGACTGCACTGTGTCCGTGATTGCACTGTGTCCATGACTGCACTGTCCATGATTGCACTGTGTCCATGATTGCACTGTGTCCATGACTGCACTGTCCATGATTGCACTGTGTCCATAATTGCATTACACTGTGTCCATGATTGCACCGTGTCCATGATTGCATTGGTCCATGACTGCACTGTGTCCATGATTGCATTACACTGTGTCCATGACTGCACTGTGTCCGTGATTGCACTGTGTCCATGACTACACTGTGTCCATGACTGCACTGTGTCCGTGATTGCACTGTGTCCATAACTGCACTGTCCATGACTGCACTGTGTCCTTGACTGCAGTGTCCATGATTGCATTGTGTCCATGATTGCACTGTGTCCATGACTGCACTGTGTCCATGATTGCACTGTGTCCATGACTGCACTGTGTCCATGATTGCACTGTGTCCATGATTGCACTGTGTCCATGATTGCACTGTGTCCATGACTGCACTGTCCATGATTGCACTGTGTCCATGACTGCACTGTGTCCATGATTGCACTTTGTCCATGATTGCATTGTGTCCATGACTGCACTTGTGTCCATGACTGCACTGTCCATGATTGCACTGTGTCCATGATTGCACTGTGTCCATGACTGCACTGTATCCATGATTGCACTGTGTCCATGACTGCACTGTCCATGATTGCACTATGTCCATGATTGCATTGCAGTGTGTCCATGATTGCACCGTGTCCATGACCCTTTAAGGGCCCCGCAGACGTAGGACGAATCGATGTTTAGCAATATTGTACACTCAATCGCCTGTAGATGTTACTTCACATTGCCAACATGTCTTTTGTAACATGTGCATCTGCGTAAAAGTATGATTTAAGAATGCTTAGCAGCAGCAGATGCATCTTTCTTCACGTTATCTGTAGCGCCATTATCATTATCATTTTCAAATCTTAAACCATGGAAATTTAGATTAAGTATCTTGATGTGGTTATAGTAGTGATAGTCTCCCTTGGTCATATTTGAAAAGCATCTTGCAATGGATAGGAGGTGATTGTCCAAGACGGGAGTAATCGTGATGGAATTGTTTAAGTGTGAACTAAGTGGATGTATTAGTCAGGCTTAACACACCAAGATTATCTCTTTGCTCATACACGCATATGCGCGCCCATGCACCCACCAACCATTCACTTCTCTCTGGGGTGGGATGTCATGCATTCACTTCTCTCCTAACACGACTGAGAACAAGAAACACAGCTTCTATCTACTTATAATTACACATGAAAAATCTAGTTACACAAAATGGAATAATCAAAATATAAGAGATCAGTACTTCCTAATCCCTGGTTTTAAACTGAAAGAGGCTTCTTACCTGGCTAGGTTTCTATACACACACACACACACACACACACACACACACACACACACACACACACACACACCACGTACACACACACACACACACACACACACACACACACACACACACACACACACACACACACACTCACACTCACACACACACACACACACACACACACACTTGCACACCAAACCACAGTTCTCGAACAAGTCACTTCAAATTTTCTTCAGCACTGGGTAATGGTGACACCTTTGGCTGTCTGGCACCAGGTTCCAGAACTGGGTCTCTGTGGTCGTCTCTGAGGACGTAGAAATCTTCTTTGTCTCTTTCACCCACCCACCTCTGGGTTTCGAACTCAGTCTTTCTTTCTCAGCTGGTCTTTTACGCCTAAGACCTTGCTGTCACTTCTGTCGCCCAGATCACATTTCTTTCAACCCTGCTCTGTCCTCACTCTTCTCTCTCTCTCTCTCTCTCTCTCTCTCTCTCTCTCTCTCTCTCCTCCCGTTCTACACTCTATCCTGTTGTTGTTCTCCTCTGTTCTCCCCTATTCTCCATTCAGTGTATATAGGGATGGACGCAAAGGATATTCCTTTGGGCCATGCCTTTATCCATGTTGTTTCTCTACCACCTTGCTCACACGTACACTGAATTCCCCTCTCGCTCCATTCTTCCACACATCAGCGTTGACACACATCCCTACCAAACTGCTCAGTAAACAACCACTTCACACCATATCGAAAATTCCCGCCGACTTTGGGAGCCACTTTCACACAGTAATTATCATATAGAAGCTACGACAACGACGTCCCCACGCATTCGACGAGCATGACAAAGCATCAACACAGTGCCCCTCGGGAATACCTTATGAACAAACCCAAGACTCCGGTTCTTCAAGGTCTGGTTACAAAGCAACTTCAGCTGACTGGGTCTTGAGCGCCCTCTTGATGATCTGAGGTTCTAGTGGATACATTTTCCTCCCTTTTGTTATCGGGAAGGTTTGAACCCGGGAGGGGCACTAACTAACTACCTTAAGTGCCATCTATCACGTGACAATTAGTTACCTGACCACTTCAACTCCTTGACACAGCTAGACCGGGGTATGCGCTGGTCGAGGGCGCTCCTGCTAATCGGCTGAATACTATTTCCCCACCACTCGCGGCATTCTTGTCGTCTAGAGCGCTTAAGGCCCTTTGTGAGAGGTTTCGCTCCCTTGACATTGATAGGCAATTATTTTATTTCATACCCACATGGGGCACAGAAATATAAGACAATACTCACACAAAATGAATAATCGCACATCAGAATAGAGTGATATCCATACCCAAGTAAGCAAAATAAACGAGCAAACGACGCAAACAATATTAAGCATAAATGAAAATTTCATAGACACTTTTTCCTACACATAGTGCAAACTGTGTGTAATGTTGTAATTTAGTTATATGAATTATTGGAAAAATCTATTTATAACTGTAATATAATTCTTTAGTTTGATTAAGAGTTTCTTGTTTTTTGATGCAAACAAAATGTTGAATTTAACAACATTCGGCCGTACAAAGAAGTATCACGGGGGTATTTTTTTCTTTCTGCATCGAAAAAAGGACACACGAACAAATAATGAAATTCATCTGCAATATCATGCATAGTACATTTGTCACAAATTCTTTCACATCTAGGTGTGCCAGCATAGCGTAGCTTATTTACAGGCAGATTATTATTTGTTGTTCTAAATTTGAGTAGAGTAACCATGTAATTCTGTGGTAAAACTAGATAGTATGGATCAACACCAAATGATGTTTTAAACATTCTATAGTTGATATATAATTCATCATTGTCAACATGCGTGTACCAGGTATGTATGAAACTATCTTTAAGGCATCTTTTTACTTTCTCTTTAAACCATAATGGATGTACATCAAGTGTGTTCTGATTTAGCCAGAAACTACTAGAACCAATTTCATTTAATAATGTATGGATGTATTTGATATATTTGTTTTCATGGACATTTAATTCATACATTCTGAGAAGACATTTATACACAAGAAATGATAATTTATAACTATGATGGTTAGATACAAGGTTAAACCAAAATGATAACATTCTGGATTTAACAATGACCGGTAAGGGGAATTTTCCCATTTCACCGAAAACCATGAAAGAAGGTGTCGACTGTCGTAGTTTTAGAACCAGCTTATAAAATTTTAACTGTAATCTTTGGACAAGATCATTCATGTCAAATCCCCAAATTTCACATCCATATGTAAGAATTGGTAATACAGTTTTATCAAATAAATCCATCACTAGGTCTGCAGGAAGCAACAATAATTTAGCTTTCCTCATCAAAGCAAACATTGCTCGAGAGGCTCGGTCAAACAGTTCCCGTTGAGCAACATTCATTCGGTTATTATAATTCAGCCTCAACCCTAGATACAAGAAATCATGGACGACCTCTGGTTTTTCTGTACCTATAAGAAAATCAGGAAAACGTCTAACCTTACCTTTAGAAAAAATAACAACTTTACATTTGTTTGCATTTAGTTTCAATTTCCATTTATCACAATATTCTTTAATAGACTTTAAACCTTTCTGTAGTCCAAACGGAGTTTCTGAAAAGATCAGTGTCATCTGCATATAATAAGAGAAATAAATTCAACAAAATGTCAACATCTGATTCGCCTATGCCTATTTCAATTGCTTCTTTTGCGACAGTTACAAGGCCAGCCATGTCGCTAGACATAAATTCTTTCATATCATTTAAAAACAAGGCAAACAATACAGGTGACAAGTTTTCTCCTTGTCTTACACCAACATTGGAACAGAAAAAATCAGAATAATCACCATTGACAGATACACATGACTTGGCTTGAGAATACATATTTTGTATAACTTTTAATATTTTGCTACTAATGCCACTATTTATCAATTTATGCCACAGAAACGATCGATTAACTTTGTCGAATGCCTTTTCATAATCCAGAAACGCACAGTATAGACGCTTCTCTTAAACAACAGTATATCAATCAGGCCATATAAGGTAAACAAGTGATCAAGTGTTGAGAAATTATTCCGAAAGCCTGCTCGTTCAATACCAATCAAATCGAATGTTTCAATAAACATCTTTAAACGTTCATTCAAAATACTTGTAAACAGTTTTCCAAAACAGGATAGTATAGTTATCCCACGGTAATTACCGGGGTCTAAGACACATCCTTTGTTTTTGAATATAGGATGTATAACCCCAAGCGCCCAATCAGTTGGTACTTTACCAGTAATTAATATAAGGTTAAACAATTTGACATATAATCTTAGCATTTTCACCGCCGAGTTTTTCAGAAATTCATTTGCAATATTATCTAGTCCACTGGCTTTGTTTTTCTTTAACTTTTTAATGCAATGCATTACTTCATTTTCGGTGATTAAATTATCCAAAAAGGTATAACTGTTGTCATTAAAGGGCACATTTTCAAGAACTTCGTCAGCATCTTCTACATCATCCACATTCATATTTTAAAAAAATTCAAAGAAAGCATGGCAACTGGTTGATTACGGTTGGATTTTCTCTTCTGTCCATTTAAGATAGTCCATAAGCCTTTGTGTCTTTAGACTGTAATTGGCGTAGCTGTTTTGCCATTTCGTGGTTATATTTTCTCATTTCTTTTTTTAACTGTTTTCTTATATGATTTTGCTGCACGTACCTGTCACGGGCAAAAAAATAAACAACCAAAGTCGTGGTCCAGGTTGTTTGGACATAAGCGCAAACTCAAATATTCTGAGCACCGGGTAGACGGGCCCATGTGTCGGGTCCAGCCAATTAAGCATAGCGGAGAGGCTCCACGGAGACGGTCTGTCCAGCCAGACGGACTAAGTAGCTGACAGACGCCTCGATGTCTGGTCAAACGAGTCTCGACGCCCGGATCAGACTCATCCGGCCAATTTGAGCACAGCGAGAGGCTAATCCTAATCTTCCACGGAGACAGCATCGGTCTCGTAGACAGTCGGAGTGGCTGACCAACGTCTCGATAGGTCTGGCCAGACTGATCTAGCCAATTTACGACGTCGCCGGAAAGGGAGAGGGAGAAGGTAGTGTGTGTGGGGTGAAATCAAGCTAATCAATTAAATGACCAATTGACCACCACAGAGAGTAAGGCGTGTAGGCGTGACTGTCATGATTTGAATATCCAATGGAATTAGAGGGAGATAACTTCGGGTACGAGGCGGTAAAAATACTGACCAATGGTACTCGCCCTTGGACATAAAGTTAGGGGATAAAGGAATGCGTGAGCGAGAGAGAGGAAGGGGGAACGAACAGAGAGAGAGAGAGAGAGAGGTTCTGAGTGTAAGCTCTGCAGGAGAGAAGGGCAGAGAGAGAGAGATGAGGAGAGAGGAGAGAACCGAGTTGTAGCATTTAGCACCGTAGATAGTCTGCAGAGGAAGGACTAAAGAGAGATGTGGAGAGAGAGAGTTGCTAACTAATGAAGAGAAAAAGAAAGAAAAGAAAAGGAAAAGAAAGCAACCATGTCCATTTGATAGAGCAGACTAGAAGAGAGAGAGAGAGTGCAATGCGTTAATGCAGGAAGAAAGAAAGGAGAACAGATCGATGTTGATAGTCACTGTTCCATCTGAACCGGGGGTTCGACCTCATACCTGGCAGCGTCACTTCGTCAAGCAGAACCACAGACCAACGCCAGTGCCAGCAGTCTAACCTGACCAGGTGCCAGCAGACCAACACCAGTGCCAGCAGTTGTGTCGTGCCTGTGAAAGTGACAGTGAAAAGAAAAAAAAAAGAAAAGAAAAGACAGTGATTCGTGAATAGTTAAGATCACCTGGCCGGGTAAAGTAGAAATCTATTTACACCCGGGTTAGTTAATGATGTTTTAGATAAATGATTTTGTGAAGTTCAGGAAAGAGAGAATGTTTTATTTTGTTTGATTCCATATGCATTGGTGTTTCGTTCTATGATCATGTGTAGTAAAGTTATAGACTTTACTAGTGGCTTGATGTGACGAATGCATGATATATGAATGAGATCGTAAGCAAGCTGTGAGTGTTGTTTGGGCTGTGCGCTAGTCCTTCCTCCATCGACATCACCCGAGGTTGACAATTTATTGGCGAGCCTGCCAGGATATTCTGGCCCATTTATTATAATTGTTCAACTTCTCAGAGAGGAAGCTGGGTGGGATTCAAGTGTTGTAATCCTAAGACAAGGTGTTGTCTTACTGTATGTTCCCAAGATAGTTAAATACTAGGCTTGGCATTGCTTCCAAGATAGTTAACACTAGGCTTGGCATTTCAGCCCCAGAGTACTTATTTCGCACAGATTGCCTATAATTCGCTCTCATAGTTGGGTCGGGCGCTAGGCGTCTTATAAAAACTAATTACGTTGTCCAAGCTAATATTATCATTCATAGGATTGTGCTATTACGTCACTCGTGTCGGTAACCACCAGTTTGGCTGTCGTAGTAGTAAAATCTTGTTCAAAAAAAAAAAGAAGAAAGAGATATAATGGCGGACGAAAAGAACACCCCTATTGATTTAGGCTACTCGAGAGAAGAGTTGCGAGCATTCGTTGAAAACCAACAAAAGATGGAAAGAGATGAGCGAGCGGAAAGACGCCGTGTCGCAGTAGAAATAGCAGAACGGGAAAAGGTTAGGGAAACGCAGGAAACAGAAAGAATGAAGCAGGAAACAGAAAGAATAAGGGAAACGCAGGAAACAGAAAGATTAAAGCAGGAGACAGAAAGATTAAGAATTCAGGCTAATGATAATCAGGCTAGGGAAACGCAGGAAACAGAAAGAATGAAGCAGGAAACAGAAAGATTAAAGGTTCAATTAGAGTTAGAGAAAGTGAGAATGCAGAGGGAGACCACCGATGATGGGAGTTCAGTTTCCAGTGACTCTGTGCACAGTTACGCCCCCCGACCAAAGTTGCCAAAATTCTCTGAAGGAACCGATTCGATTGACGCGTACATCAGTCGTTTTGAAACGTTCGCGACGAGTCAGGGTTGGCCTTCAAAGAGTGGGCAGTCATTTTGTCAGCGCTATTGACGGGTAAGGCATTACAGATTTTCACTGCATTGCCAGCAGACACCCAATCTGATTTTGGTGCTGTGAAGGAATCGTTGATGAAGGGATTTGACCTCACAGAGGAAGGGTTCAGGAAGAAATTTCGATCAGCTAGATTACAAGCAGGGGAAACGTACACTCAGTTTGGGGCACGTTTAGATCACTATTTGAGAAATGGTTAGAGTTGAGTGGTACGAAGAAGGAGTTCGCTGAATTGAAAGAGCTGGTTATGAAGGAACAGATTTTGTCAGGTTGCGGCCCTGAGTTAACTATACATTTGAAAGAGAGACAGCCAGAGACAGCAGGGGAGTTGCTGAAGTTAGCAGAGGTGTATAGGGAGGCACGTTTGGGCACTAAGGTGCAGGAGAAACAGGTGCTAGGCACAGGTGAGAAGAGTGCAAGGAGACTAGGAGAGTTTCCTGCAAAGTCTGCAAACCCAGTGGTGGGGCAGAAGGAAGGGCAAAGGGACATTAGGTGTTTCATTTGTCACAAGAAGGGACATGTGGCGAGGGATTGTCGCATGAGGTTCCAGAAGGCAGCAGCCTTGCAAGAAGTCGATAAGGGTCCGCCAGGGGAAACGACCTGCAGTGGAACCAAAAGGGATTCAGTCTGAAGAGGGTGGAGTGCAGCCTATGGCTAGCACTGGACAGCAGTCAGTGTCAGGGATGGAGGGCACTAGGCTGAGTGGTCGTTACCAGTGGAAGAAGGGTGGATTGGCCAGCAGAGGGTGAAAGTGTTACGAGACACTGGTTGTTCATGTGGTGTAGTTAGAACAACGCTGGTCGAGAAAGGGGATTTGACAGGGCAAATCCAGACCTGTACTCTATTCGTTGGCACTGTGAGGGAGTTTCCAGTTGCTAAGATAGAAGTACGTACCCCTTACTTCTCAGGCGAGTTGTCTGCGTTGGTGATGGAGAAACCCCTTCATGATTTGATCATCGGAAATATTCCAGGTGCAAGGGATCCAGGGGATCCTGATTGTTGACTGCTACAGGGGCAGCAGTTCAAACACGGAGCAAGAAGGAGGAAAAGGTTGATAAACGTTAGTCATTCCAGCAAGGAAAGTCGGGCATAGATGTGTCGCCTGATGAGTTTAGGGCAGCGCAGGAACAAGACCCTTCGCTCGTGAAGTCTTGGGAGTTGGCAAAGAGGTGGAGAGAAACAGGTGGTTAGAGGAGGTGAGACAGAATTTCTTGTGAAAGGCGGGCTGTTGTACGAGTGTTCACCAAGGGGAAGACAGGTAAGGTGACCACTCAGTTAGAGGTACCAGCAGGTTATCGTGACACTGTCATGTCAGTGGGTCACGAGTCGCTCATGGCGGGTCATTTCGGCACCAGCAAAACAGCTGACCGAATCTTTGATGATTTTCATTGGCCAGGGGCAATGGCAGACATAAAGCGTTTCTGCATGTCATGTGACGTGTGTCAAAGGTCAGCCACAAGAGGGGTGAAGAGGAAGGCACCTCTTAAACAGCCTCCTTTAATTGACACACCATTCAGGAGGGTGGCTGTTGATCTGATTGGCCCAATCGCGCCCTGTTCCAAAGGGGGGCACAGGTATGTGTTGACGCTCGTGGACTACGCGACCAGATTACCCAGAAGCAGTTGCACTGAAAGGCGTAGATACGCAACAGGTCGCTGAAGGGCTGGAAAGACATCTTTTCTCGAGTGGGTTGTACCAGCACAAATTCTCAGTGACAGGGGGTCACAGTTCACCTCAGGCGTGATGAAGGAGGTAAACAGGCTGCTAGGGATCACACAGCTTCTCACTACCCCATCCCACCCACAATGCAATGGCTTGGTGGAGAGATTCAATGGTGTGCTGAAGGGCATCTTGAAGAAGCTCTGTGAGGAAAGGCCAGCAGATTGGGACCGCTACATTCCAGCGGCACTGTTCGCCTACAGGGAAGCCCCTCAGGAAAGCACAGGCTTTTCGCCATTTGAGCTGCTGTATGGGCGGACAGTTCGGGGACCAGTGTGCATTCTCAAGAGCTGTGGTCCGGAGAACTGGAGTCAGAAGAGGTCAAAACCACTTATCAGTATGTGGTGGACCTACGCAATAGGCTAGAGGAGACATGTAAGGTCGCAAGGGAGAGTTTTGCAGGAGGCTAGGGTCGTTTCAGAAGAAGCAATATGACAGGAAGGTGAGGAAGCAATTCCTCAAGGTGGGAGATCAAGTCCTGTTTCTGCTTCCCACGGATCACAACAAGCTGCTGATGCATTGGAAAGGACCATTCACCATCATTGAAAGGTAGATCAGGACTACCGAATCAATGTGAATGGAAATCAAAACTTTTCCATGCGAATTTGCTCCGCAAATATATTCAGCGTGAGACCCAGCACATAGGCGCAGCAGCAATCATTGATGGAGGTGAAGGAGACCCAGCAGAAGAAGGGGAGTTTTGTTGCCTGAGTTCCGGGAGAAGAGTCATACGGGGATGTGTCACTGTATGAAGGGCTAGACGGTAGGTAGACAGGAGGAAGTTAGGGGGCTCCTAAAGCAGTATAGTGCGTCCTGATGATAAACCAGGCAGGACAACTCTAGAGACATGTACGGTGGAGTTAACATCGCAAAAACCCGTACATGTGAAAGCCTACCCGATCCCATATGCCACCAAGCAAGTGATCGAGGAGGAGGTAGAAAAGATGTTGGACCTTGGGGTGATTGAACCGTCCAAATCATCGTATAGTGCACCCGTCGTCTTAGTGAGGAAAAAGTCAGGTGAGCATCGATTCTGTGTTGACTATAGACGTCTGAACAGTGTCACCAAGGTCGATGCAGAGGTCATACCGAACATGGAAGACCTGTTCGCTTAGATCGCCACAAGCAAGAGCCAGTATTTCACCAGGATAGATCTGAGCAAGGGTTACTGGCAAATAGCCTTGAGTGAGGACTCAAAGGAAGTCACAGCATTCTCCACTCTATGGGGCTATACCAGTGGCGAGTACTTCCTTTTGGGATGGTCAACGCACCTGCAGTCTTCTCTCGGATGATGAGGAAGTTATTGACGGGGTTGGAAGGCGTTTGAATTTCATGGATGACATTCTGATAGCATCCGAGACATGGGAGGAGCATATGAGGCAGCTAGGAGCAGTTTTAGAGAGGTTGAGACAAGCCAAACTCACAGCCAGACCAACAAAGTGCCAGGTTGGTTTTCCAAGCCTGGAGTTCCTAGGTTTTGTTGTCGGAGGCGACACAAAGCAGCCGGAAAGAGGAAAGGTGGAGAAGATGATGAATTCAGAGAGACCAAAGACCAAACAGAAGTCAGGAGTCTGCTAGGTTTTATTGGTTTCTATAGGGAGTTTGTTCCAAATTTCGCAGCAATCACGAGTCCTCTCAGTGATTTGGTCAAGGCAGGGAAACCGGCAGTGGTCGAATGGTTTAGACGCTGCAGAGCAAGCATTGCAGACGGTGCTGGAAAGACTAGGTTCCCGTCCATCTTGAAGCTACCAGATATGTCCAAACCATTTTTGTTACGGACAGATGCATCAGGTGGTGGGATAGGTGCAGTATTGTTGCAGGAGCATGAAGGGGTCGAGTTTCCTGTGAGGTATGCTAGCAGGAAGTGACAAAGTGTGAAGAAGGGTACGCAACGGTGGAGAAGGAGTGTTTAGCTGTCGTGTGGGCCGTGCAGAAATTCCACAAATACTTGTATGGGAAAGAGTTCGTGATAGAGACTGATCATCAACCACTCAAATTCTGCAGGAGGCGCAGTTGAAAAACAGCAGAGTTTCTGCGTTGGGCAATGGCATTGCAGCCCTAGGTATCGAGTGCAGTACATTGCAGGTCGACAGAATGTCGGAGCTGACTATTTAAGCCGTGTAGTCTAGCAAGCTGCAACTCAGAGGAAGTCAGTCATATCCGGGTGCTTTGTTGATAATATGTGTTGATTACAGTTATGTTGAGTGGATATGGGTTCATTCCCAGTTGGCTATGGTTCATATTTTTGTGTGAGATTTGTTCATGTAAATGTAGTTATGTTGGAGCATACAGTCGCTTGTGTAGTAGTGCACTGTTTGCGATAAGTGAGGATGGAGATTCCTCGGTGAGGTGTCATGGATCGTTGTCATATTAGATTGTGCTTTTCATAATAGCTGCGAAGAGGAGATGTGGCAAATCCGCAGGTAGGGAATTGCATAAGTGCGCACAGGGTTGTTATAAAATGAGTTGAAATAACGCAAGAGCGCACGTCAATGATAACTCATTGGGGTGATATTCACTAATGATATATTTTATAATTTGCAAACCGTTTGTTGTAAAGTATTTTTCAAACTTTGCACGTGTAGCTGTGTGTCAGCAAATTCGGTTGTTGTCTTTTTTGTACCGTTGTTTTGAGACAATGCGGTGCATAGTCTTTTGCAAGGGGGAAATTGTCACTGGGGAAAAAAATAAACAACCAAAGTCGTGGTCCAGGTTGTTTGGACATAAGCTCAAAATCAAATATTCTGAGCGCCAGGTAGAACGGGCCCATGTGTCGGGTCCAGCCAATTAAGCATAGCGGAGAGGCTCCACGGAGACGGTCTGTCCAGCCAGACGGACTAAGTAGCTGACCGACGCCTCGATGTCTGGTCAAACGAGTCTCGACGCCCGGATCAGACTCATCCGGCCAATTTGAGCACAGCGAGAGGCTAATCCTAATCTTCCACGGAGACAGCATCGGTCTCGTAGACAGTCGGAGTGGCTGACCAACGTCTCGATAGGTCTGAGCCAGACTGATCTAGCCAATTTACGACGTCGCCGGAAAGGGAGAGGGAGAAGGTAGTGTGTGGTGGGGGTGAAATCAAGCTAATCAATTAAATGACCAATTGACCACCACAGAGAGTAAGGCGTGTAGGCGTGACTGTCATGATTTGAATATCCAATGGAATTAAAGGGAGATAACTTCGGGTACGAGGCGGTAAAAATACTGACCAATGGTACTCGCCCTTGACACGGAGTTAGGGGATAAAGGAATGCGTGAGCGAGAGAGAGGAAGGGGGAACGAACAAGAGAGAGAGAGAGAGAGGTTCTGAGTGTAAGCTCTGCAGGAGAGAAGGGCAGAGAGAGAGAGATGAGGAGAGAGGAGAGAACCGAGTTGTAGCATTTAGCACCGTAGATAGTCTGCAGAGGAAGACTAAAGAGAGATGTGGAGAGAGAGAGTTGCTAACTAATGAAGAGAAAAAGAAAGAAAAGAAAAGGAAAAGAAAGCAACCATGTCCATTTGATAGAGCAGACTAGAAGAGAGAGAGAGAGAGAGTGCAATGCGTTAATGCAGGAAGAAAGAAAGGAGAACAGATCGATGTTGATAGTCACTGTTCCATCTGAACCGGGGTTCGACCTCATACCTGGCAGCGTCACTTCGTCAAGCAGAACCACAGACCAACGCCAGTGCCAGCAGTCTAACCTGACCAGGTGCCAGCAGACCAACACCAGTGCCAGCAGTTGTGTCGTGCCTGTGAAAGTGACAGTGAAAAGAAAAAAAAAAGAAAAGAAAAGACAGTGATTCGTGAATAGTTAAGATCACCTGGCCAGGTAAAGTAGAAATCTATTTACACCCGGTTAGTTAATGATGTTTTAGATAAATGATTTTGTGAAGTTCAGGAAAGAGAGAATGTTTTATTTTGTTTGATTCCATATGCATTGGTGTTTCGTTCTATGATCATGTGTAGTAAAGTTATAGACTTTACTAGTGGTTTGATGTGACGAATGCATGATATATGAATGAATCGTAAGCAAGCTGTGAGTGTGTTTGGGCTGTGCGCTAGTCCTTCCTCCATCGACATCACCCGAGGTTGACAGTACCCTTTCCGCCTTTAAAAATAAATCATTTTTCATAAGTAAACATCTTCTCCTACAACGGCAAAAATTGTTTCTTTTAACTTTACAAATTACATTAAACCATGGTTTATCCTTCTTTTTCTTTTTAGTTGGTTGGCACCTTTCCTCCTCTTTTTTAGCATGTTTAGTGCATTTGCACTTTCAAGTAATTATCAGTAACTCATGCCCACAATATTATTTACATTGTTTACAGTAATATAATCTGGATTTGTAAGCAAGTCATCTCCGCTCAGTCTCTATTGATGTACATTTTTGTAACATCTAAGTCATCAACAAAAGTTGCTTTCAAAGCATTATTCCATCTTACATAGCATGAATTGGCATCGTTAGCATGCGAAATCGGCGCTGTTTTCTCTGTTCTCCCCCTTGATGCAATTGCAAACTTTATGGTAATAGGGCAATGAATATCTGAAAATAATTCAATTAAAATCATCCACACTAAAATCTACAACACTATCAAATAAATCATAAGAAACTACAGCGTAATCCACTACAGATGCATTTTTACAAGTCAGTTTACCTTTACCATAATCTCTACCAGATCTACCATTCATCATAATAAGCTGACATGCTTTGCAAAAGCTTATTAATTCATGTCCCAAATTGTTTGTCTGTCTATCTTCAGATGACCTAACAGGAAAGTTATAATCTCTATCAAGAACGCAATCAGCAAACAAATTTTGACCAACAATTCATTTAGCTGTCCCGATCTTGATTTCAAGTCCCCTAACAGACAAATGCTATCAATACCAATATTCAGAATTGTATCTTGTAAATCATTATAACATTTCTATTAAAGTAGGTGATCCCTCTGGCTCAATATAAGCAACACAACACAAAACTTTCTTTTAAAAAATGGAGTCACAAAAAGCAAAAAACAATGCACTTTGACACATATCAAAATCCACAAACTTATAGCTACCTGCAGACTCAGCACTAATGGTATTTTTAAATCGTTTTTCTTCAAAGACAGTGACATACTGAACAAAACAGTCTTTTATTAATACTAGTATAACCTCCAGATTTTCTTTATATTTGCTTCTATTTTTATAAAACGCAGTATAATCCATCAATTTCAACAGTATCAACATCAGCAAGCTTACTTTTCTGAGATGCAGACAACATCATACCTGTTAATAAAGTCCACAAAATCAAGAAAAGCAAGCTTGGACAGGAAACCACACACGTTGAGAGCACACACTTCAGGCATCTAACTGGCATTTCTCCATTAATAGCATAAAGGTCATCTGCTTCGCTGCCCTCATTGTCAAGATTATCATCTCTTTTTCTGTACTATCTCTATTATTGTCATTATTCTCATGATTAAAATCATTACTTTACCAGTATTGCCATCATCATTTGTACCACTGCTATCAAATGATTATCTGAATCCCTTGGGCATTATCTTGCTGGCCATCTTGCTGACCACCTGTACAAATAGCATTGCGTTGTCATCATGAATAACAAGCACCAATGTCAATGTATTCCTTACCAATATGCCTACCCCCACTTTCCTTTAGACCTTTCCCACACTCAGTAACGTCAGTAACATCTCTTGCATGTTTGTCAACAAACACCGCAACCGTATCTTTACTGTCCCTCCTATCCAGTTTCACTTCGCAGACATCCTTTTTATCAATCATTATCATATCAAGTTTCGAGCCATTCATTGTCACACATTTTTCTTCAACATATTGATTATATACACTTAGACTATGAGTCAAATTATCATGGCTTTTAATAGCATTTTATAACCTTTATTACTCTATCATACGTTCTGTCACCAAATTATTATCATACATTACGTCGTGCACACGATCATGATCATAACATCCATACTCACAACCAAGCTCACAAAAAATGTGTGCATCAACAATATCTATATCGGGTACTAATAAGGGTAATAGCTCCATCACCCTTCGTGGGTTGAGAAGAAATGCAAGAGTTTGTTCCCGTGCTGTCACTGTTTCCCATTTCCCCCGCCCACCTTACACTCCTCCTCACAAACGACATAAACCATGCGTAGCACCAATAGCAGAAGGTCGCTTTTGATGTTCATTGCTGTAAAGTTTACCTGGTCTTCACTTCTTTCGGTGGCACTGTCACTTAGAACCCGTTTCTCACTTTGATTTGCACACTTAACATTCACATTCACATTGCCGCTACGGTCATGTAACCCCGCATCCATACATTCGTACGCACTGAGGCAAGAGATATCTTTCAAAGCACAAGACTCATTTTTCATATCGGTACACACGACATTCGTTCGAACTTATCACTCACTTTCAGATCCTTTGTATTCAAACCACTAAATTGCTCCTTCAATCACACCCCATCCACACCTTTTGCATCATCATTCATACTCATTTTCCCAACAGCTTTTCCTTTCTCTCTCACATCTTTTCTTGGCTCTTCGTTAACGAGCCAGACTTTACGCTCACTATCACTCCCAACACTGCTGGAACGGTGTGCCTGTAGAACGCCGACTGAACCCCCAGGGCAGCCCTATTCAAAATCTTGGTTTCCTGGCGAAGATCAGGTGGGTCAGGCCCAGTCGATCATAGTCGACCTCCGTCACCCCCAAGCGGAACAGGTCGTCGGGTGTCTCTATGGAGACGGGCTTGGGGTGGTTGTCCGGGTGAAGTCCAGGGATGGATTTCTTGCGACAGTGGATGGTCCCATCTATGGTCCACACCCTCTCCACGGCAGGGAGGCTTTTGACGTACCCCATCAGCCGGGAACGGAGGGGTGAGAGGTCGTCGTTGATGAAGACCTTGTCATAACCATTCTTTCCCTTCAGTGTCTTCTTCTTCATCATCAGCTCGCGACGCTTTCGTCTCGACACGAACTTCACCAGCACTGCAGGTGCCCTTTGCTGCTCCTGTTCCTGCCCACCCTGTGACAGGCAGCGATATCAACTTCCCCCACCTCAACTCCAGCTTCCCGCATCACAGTCAGGGCCTTCTTTTCCACCTGCTCAGCTGTCTCACCGTCCTCCTGCCGAATCCCGAAGATTCGGTACCGATTCTCTACGGGAATACTGTTTGCAGACGATCATTCTCATAAGTCAGTCCACGAATAGCTGCCTCCAACTTCTCATGATGACAGCAGAGAGGGGCAGAGTCCATACGCCCTATGCGCTCCAGTCGTTGATCCAACATATCCATCACCCCTTCATCACCTCTACCATCGCCATAGACACAGCAGTAGACACAGCAGTCACAAAGGCAGGGAGAGTCTTCAGAGCAGGACATCTTTTCCTGTGGAGTAAACGCCTTCAATGTCTCGTTGATGCGCGTGACCACCGTCTCATGTATTTTGTGAGCGTCGAACATAGAAACTTGCTCTTTTTTCTTCTCCATACCTTGGTCAGCGTGAATTACTATCTCACCTCTTCAGTGCGGGATTTCTTTGAGTCTTTCTTAGCTGAGAAAGGCGAATTAAACAGGCTGCGTATCGTTTTCGACATTGCAAAGCGCAACCCTCAAATCAACAAAATAAACCCTCAAAACAACACGGCAAACCTGTCACAGCACTGTTAGTGTTGGCAAACACAAGGTCCCCACGTGTGATTCTATTTAAGCAGCAGGCTTTCTATCGAGGAAAACAGCACAAGGAAACCCAATCACAGTCGCCAGGGTATTCAGATAGCTCACGTGATATGCAGATTACACAGAATATGCGGGTTCAAAGGTCACACCAGCGCATGCCGAAATGCCTACACTAAGTGGACAGCTGAACTGCATGAACAACTGAACACGAGCAAAAAACACGTGCAAAACAGCACCAAGGCAAACTTGAAAACGAAGCGGAAAATGGCCACAAGCGTTCTTTATACGGGGCTACTACAAAATAAATTTCCTTTTTACTAACCTGGAAAATAACAAAGCGTCTCTTCAAACACCACACTTGGGTACTATAAACACTTATAACCGAATACACAAAAACGTATATGCAAAAAACCAGCCTCGGTGAATGAAATAGACCAAAAAATCGCAGACACAAAATCAAAACAACCTCCATGAATCAGGGGACATCACTCACACCCACGGAAATGGCCATGGACTTTCTCCAAACCTTTTAAAACATAAACACTGGTACTGAGAGAGGGTAAGTGTGCGTATGATACCCTCTGTTATCAAATTGTTCACCGAATAAGGAGGCAAGGACAAAGCACCCGAAACCAGTGGAAACATGGAGAAAGAAGAAAGAACAGAGAAGAGGTGGAAAACGTGGTGGTGAAAATGGCGTTTAATCGGCCTGAGTAGTGAGATGGGAACTCTTTTTTAAGCTGCCAAATATCCTGTTAGAAATGCAGGAACAGATGCGAGATTCCGATATCTTTCTTTCTATATTTTTCTTGTTTATAAAGATAAAAAGTCCCCCAATTCGTCGTATGTATTAGCTACCTATACATTTTGTGAAAAAAACTCCCAGTCATTGTGTGTGTGTGTGTGTGTGTGTGTGTGTGTGTGTGTGTGTGTGTGTGTGTGTGTGTGTGTGTGTGTGATACTTACCAGATGTTCTGTGTATGCATTCATTTACTAACACTTCTGTTTGGTGTAAAGTTATAATACAAAATTCCGTACACTGTCATACATTTTACGTAGCATGAAATTTGGGTGAATCCTCAGGCAAAACAAGTGTGGGGTAATTTTACATCCACAGCATTTATGGCATGGTAAAGAATCAGAAATGCCAGCATCCTTCAGGAGGGATCGATGTGTTGCAGTACGTGCCGTAATGTAAGTAAGGTGCATCAACATGAACAGCTTTGTTAGGAATCATCGACTCGTACTATTAGCTGCCAGTTAAAGTTGGAATATTTTGTACGAGGATCGATCGAGCGCCGCTAATGATGTTAGCGAGAGAGAGAGAGAGAGAGAGAGAGAGAGAGAGAGAGAGAGAGAGAGAGAGAGAGAGAGAGAGAAAATGATATCCTCACTTCACCCCCCCTCTCTCTCTCCCTCTTCCTTCCCTGCCCCCCCCCTCTCTTTCTCCCTCTCCCCCCCTCTCTCTCTCTCTCTCTCTCTCTCTCTCTCTCTCTCTCTCTCTCTCTCTCTGTCTCTCTCTCTGCCTGCTTCGCCAAAACAAAGAAGATGAAGTATATTATTGTTTGATGTTACCCTGGTTTGTATGACATAAGAACACAGACGTTAGGCTTACCGTTCAGATTGTATGTGATCCAAGTCAGTTTAGACGGACTTGCACGTGGAAGTTTAGCGTGAGCAAACTCAATAATTTGTTAAGTTTTTTTTTTTTTTTTTTACAGAGTTTGAAATGGGGTTCTGTTTTCGTGTCCTAAATGCACATAAACTGTTCAGTTGATGATATAAATGTATATGTTTATCAGATGTGATAAGTTTTGTTTATAGGCACCTCTTAATGAAGAGAAATTGCCTTCATGTGAATATACCTTCCGTACCAGTAGGGGAAAACGAGTCAGTTTGATGCGCCATTTTGTCAATATTGTCATTATAACTCTCCTGTTCACACCAGCAATTAAATCATTCAAAAGTTTTTATCAGAAACAACATGTCTTCTGCAATGGACATATAAACCAGAAAAGAACTATCAAAACTGTGTGTTACTTTAGATAAAACGATAACCTTAAAACACCATACAAAGTTAGACAACTTGTTTTGGGCCAGTGTAGGTTGAGACAGGTTGAGAGTCAAGTTGATACATGTCTTTTTGTTTCTGTAACATATAGCAAAATGCTTTTTGAATCATTTGGAAAGTAGATTGAATCACCGCTGAACAGCTGGTTAGCATTGTCGAGTATAACATTTTCAGAGTACAAAAGGCCACCAGTGTGATGAGAGAGGAAACTCATCACTATCAACCCTGTCGGGGCGGGTTTAGATAGAGATTGGAATAGGATGAGACATGGCATAACATACAAACACAAACACGAAACAAAACAAAATGCTTTGACAGACCTACCCGATTACGAAATACATGTAATGAGAAAAATGTAAACGAAGAATTTTTTTTTTAAACTCCGATTTTAGATTAAGAATTGCTTTGTACGAAACGAGGATAAGAGTCTATATGATATGAATACAACATGCAGATAATAATTAAATTGACAAATAGTGGACTGGTGGCACTTTTATCTCTCTCTCTTTTTTTTTCATTATTTTTTTTCTCGTAAATATTGGATCAAATGAAAATTGCTGTTTGAAAAACAAACAACCCGAAACAGCTAATTAAACGATTTTTTTAATATATTTTTTTTTAACTAAAAAACAAATCTGAATTACATATCTTTCTTCTCTGTTTTTCACACACACACACACAGTGATCAGGTGGTTGATACAGCCCGGGGCACGTTGATACGCTGAATCATGCTGTTCCGTATGGACCTAACCTCAAGTTCGTTATCCACCCAGAGTTCGCGAACTTGACAAAACTTCCGACAATAATTGCACTCGCACACCATTCACAGTTATTTCGACTCTCAATCAACACCTTTTTCAACTCCATCCTCAAAAGAGTTTTCTGATATCAAAATTCTCAGAGAGCGTCAAAGTACAAACATACTCTACTTTAACCAGACCTAATCCTTTCGCAATCAAAATGCCGGTCCCCGTTAAAAAATGATGTAACGCCGTGCTTGCGATGTATGGAAAAGAAACGGTAGAAACTGAACTCTCTCTCTGTCACGGACAAAAAAATAAACAACCAAAGTCGTGGTCCAGGTTGTTTGGACATAAGCTCAAACTCAAATATTCTGAGCGCCAGGTAGACGGGCCCATGTGTCGGGTCCAGCCAATTAAGCATAGCGGAGAGGCTGCACGGAGACACTCTGTCCAGCCAGACGGACTAAGTAGCTGACCAACGCCTCGATGTCTGGTCAAACGAGTCTAGACGCCCGGATCAGACTCATCCAGCCAATTTGAGCACAGCGAGAGGCTAATCCTAATCTTCCACGGAGACAGCATCGGTCTCGTAGACAGTCGGAGTGGCTGACCAACGTCTCGATAGGTCTGGGCCAGACTGATCTAGCCAATTTACGACGTCGCCGGAAAGGGAGAGGGAGAAGGTAGTGTGTGTGTGGGGTGAAATCAAGCTAATCAATTAAATGACCAATTGACCACCACAGGGAGTAAGGCGTGTAGGCGTGACTGTCATGATTTGAATATCCAATGGAATTAGAGGGAGATAACTTCGGGTACGAGGCGGTAAAAATACTGACCAATGGTACTCACCCTTGGACACGTAGGTAGGGGATAAAGTAATGCGTGAGTGAGAGAAGAGGGGGGAACGAACAGAGACAGAGAGAGAGGAAGAGGTTCTGGGTGTCAGCTCTGCAGGAGAGAAGAGCAGAGAGATGAGGGGAGGAGAGAAGAGAACCAAGTGGAGGCATTAGCACCAGATAAAGTCTGCAGAGGGAGGACTAAGAAGAGATGTTGAGTGAGAGAGAGAGTTGCTAACTGATGAAGAGAAAAGAAAGAAAAGGAAAAGAAAAGAAAAGCAACCATGTCCATTTGATAGAGCAGACTAGAAGAGAGAGAGAGAGAGTGCAATGCGTTAATGCAGGAAGAAAGAAAGGAGAACAGATCGATGTTGATAGTCACTGTTCCATCTGAACCGGGGGTTCGACCTCATACCTGGCAGCGTCACTTCGTCAAGCAGAACCACAGACCAACGTCAGTGCCAGCAGTCTAACCTGACCAGGTGCCAGCAGACCAACACCAGTGCCAGCATTTGTGTTGTGCTTGTGAAAGTGACAGTGAAAAGAAAAAAAAAAAGAAAAGAAAAAGACAGTGATTCGTGAATAGTTAAGATCACCTGGCCAGGTAAAGTAGAAATCTATTTATACCCGGGTTAGTTAATGATGTTTTAGATAAATGATTTTGTGAAGCTCAGGAAATAGAGAATGTTTTATTTTGTTTGATTCCATATGCATTGATGCTTCGCTCTATGATCATGTGTAGTAAAGTTATAGACTTTACTAGTGGCTTGATGTGACGAATGCATGATATATGAATGAGATTGTAAGCAAGCTGTGAGTGTGTTTGGGCTGTGCGCTAGTCCTTCCTCCACTGACATACCCCGAGGTTGACAATTTATTGGCGAGCCTGCCAGGATATTCTGGCCCATTTATTATAATTGTTCAACTTCTCAGAGAGGAAGCTGGGTGGGATTCAAGTGTTGTAATCCTAAGACAAGGTGTTGTCTTACTGTATGTTCCCAAGATAGTTAAATACTAGGCTTGGCATTGCTTCCAAGATAGTTAATACTAGGCTTGGCATTTCAGCCCCAGAGTACTTATTTCGCACAGATTGCCTATAATTCGCTCTCATAGTTGGGTCAGGCGCTAGGCGTCTTATAAAAACTAATTACGTTGTCCCAAGCTAATATTATCATTCATAGGATTGTGCTATTACGTCACTCGTGTCGGTAACCACCAGTTTGGCTGTCGAAGTAGTAAAATCTTGTTCAAAAAAAAAAAAAAAAAAAAAAAGGAGATATAATGGCGGAAGAAAAGAAACACCCCTATTGAACAACTCGTGAGCATCGCTCGTGACTTAGGCTACTCGGGAGAAGAGTTGCGAGCATTCGTTGAAAACCAACAAAAGATGGAAAGGGATGAACGAGCAGAAAGATGCCGTGTGGCAGTAGAAATAGCATTAGCAGAGCAGGAAAGGACTAAAGCTAGCGCAGCGCAGGAAACAGAAAGACAAAGGGAAGCGCAGGAAACAGAAAGATTAAGGGAGACGCAGGAAACAGAAAGAATAAGGGAAGCGCAGGAAACAGAAAGAATGAAGCAGGAAACGGAAAGATTAAAGGTTCAATTAGAGTTAGAGAAAGTGAGAATACAAAGGGAGACCACCGAGGATGGTAGTTCAGTTTCCAGTGACTCTGTGCGCAGTTTCGCCCCCCGACCAAAGTTGCCAAAGTTCTCTGAAGGAACCGATTCGATTGATGCATACATCAGTCGTTTCGAAACGTTTGCTACTAGTCAGGGTTGGCCTCCAGAAGAGTGGGCAGTCATTTTGTCAGCGCTATTGACGGGTAAGGCATTGCAGATTTTCACGGCGTTACCAGCAGACCAACAATCTGATTTTGGTGCTGTGAAGGAGTCTTTAATGAAGGGATTTGACCTCACAGAGGAGGGGTTCAGGAAGAAGTTTCGGTCAGCTAGATTGCAAGCAGGTGAAACGTACACTCAGTTTGGTGCACGTTTAGATCACTATTTTGAGAAGTGGTTAGAGCTGAGTGGTACGAAAAAGGAGTTCGCTGAATTGAAAGAGCTAGTTATGAAAGAACAGATTTTGTCAGGTTGCGGCCCTGAGTTAACTATACATTTGAAAGAGAGACAGCCAGAGACAGCAGGGGAGTTGCTGAAGTTGCAGAGGTGTACAGGGAGGCACGTTTGGGCACTAAGGTGCAGGAGAAACAGGTGCCAGGCACAGGTGAGAAGAGTGCAAGGAGACCAGGGGAGTTTTCTGCAAAGTCTGCAAACCCAGTGGTGGGGCAGAAGGAAGGGCAAGGGACATTGGTGTTTCATTTGTCACAAGAAGGGACATGTGGCGAGGGATTGTCGCATGAGGTTCCAGAAGGCAGCAGCCTTGCAAGAAGTCGATAAGGGTCGCCAGGGGAAACGACTGCAGTGGAACCAAAAGGGATTCAGTCTGAAGAGGGTGGAGTGCAGCCTATGGCTAACACTGGACAGCAGTCAGTGTCAGGGATGGAGGGCACTAGGCTGAGTGGTTCGTTACCAGTGGAAGAAGGGTGGATTGGCCAGCAGAGGGTGAAAAGTGTTACGAGACACTGGTTGTTCATGTGGTGTAGTTAGAACAACGCTGGTCGAGAAAGGGGATTTGACAGGGCAAATCCAGACTGTACTCTAATCGATGGCACTGTGAGGGAGTTTCCAGTTGCTAAGTTTAGAAGTACGTACCCCTTACTTCTCAGGCGAGTTGTCTGCGTTGGTGATGGAAAAACCCCCTTCATGATTTGATCATCGGAAATATTCCAGGTGCAAGGGATCCAGGGGATCCTGAGTTGTTGACTGCTACAGGGGCAGCAGTTCAAACACGGAGCAAGAAGAAGGAAAAGGTTGATAAACCGTTAGTCGTTCCAGCAAGGAAGTCAGGCATAGATGTGTCGCCTGATGAGTTTAGGGCAGCGCAGGAACAAGACCCTTCGCTCGTAAAGTCTTGGGAGTTGTCAAGAGGTGGAGAGAAACAGGTGGTTAGAGGAGGTGAGACAGAATTTCTTGTGAAAGGCGGGCTGTTGTACCGAGTGTTCACCAAGGGGAAGACAGGTAAGGTGACAACTCAGTTAGAGGTACCAGCATGTTATCGTGACACTGTCATGTCAGTGGGTCACGAGTCGCTCATGGCGGGTCATCTCGGCACCAGCAAAACAGCTGACCGAATCTTTGATGATTTTCATTGGCCAGGGGCAATGGCAGACATAAAGCGTTTCTGCATGTCATGTGACGTGTGTCAAAGGTCAGCCACAAGAGGGGTGAAGAGGAAGGCGCCTCTTAAACATCCCCCTTTAATTGACACACCATTCAGGAGAGTGGCTTTTGATCTGATTGGCCCAGTCTCGCCCTGTTCCAAAGGTGGGCACAGGAAATGAGACATGTAAGGTTGCAAGGGAAAGCTTGCAGGAGGCTAGGGTCGTTCAGAGAAACAATATGACAGGAAGGTAGAAAGCAACCCCTCAAGGTGGGAGATCAAGTCCTGGTACTGCTTCCCAGGGGTCACAACAAGCTGCTGATGCATTGGAAAGGACCATTCACCATCACTGAAAAGGTCGGTCGGGATTACCGAATTGATGTGAATGGGAAACTAAAACTTTTCCATGCGAATTTTCTCCGCAAATATATTCAGCGTGAGACTCAGCACATAGGCGCAGCAGCAATCATTGATGAGGTGAAAGAGACCCAGCAGAAGAAGGGGAGAATTTGTTGCCTAAGTTTCCAGAAGAGTCATACAGGGATGTGTCACTGTATGAAGGGCTAGACAGTAGGAGTTCCTAGTTTTGTTGTCGGAGGCGACACAAAGCAGCCGGAAAGAGGAAAGGTGGAGAAGATGATGAATTCAGAGAGACAAAGACCAAAACAGAAGTCAGGAGTGCTAGGTTTTATTGGTTTCTATAGGGAGTTTGTTCCAAATTTCGCAGCAATCACGAGTCCTCTCAGTGATTTGGTCAAGGCAGGGAAACCGGCAGTGGTCGAGTGGTCAGACGCTGCAGAGCAAACACTGCAGACGGTGTTGGAAAGACTAGGTTTCCCGTCCCATCTTGAAGCTACCAGATATGTCCAAACCATTTTTGTTGCGGACAGATGCATTCAGGCGGTGGAGTAGGTGCAGTATTGTTGCAGGAGCATGAAGGGGTCGAGTTTCCTGTGAGGTATGCTAGCAGGAAGTTGACAAAGTGTGAAGAAGGGTACGCAACTGTAGAGAAGGAGTGTTTAGCTGTCGTGTGGGCCGTGCAGAAATTCCACAAATACTTGTACGGGAAGGAGTTCGTGATAGAGACTGATCATCAACCACTCAAATTCCTGCAGGAGGCGCAGCTGAAAAACAGCAGGGTTCTGCGTTGGGCAATGGCACTGCAGCCCTACAGGTACCGAGTGCAGTACATTCCAGGTCGGCAGAATGTCGGAGCTGACTATTTAAGTCGTGTAGTCTAGCAAGCTGCAACTCAGAGGAGGTCAGTCATATCCGGGGTGCTTTGTTGATAATAGTGTTGATTACAGTTATGTTGAGTGGATATGGGTTCATTCCCAGTTTGGCTATGGTTCATATTTTCTGTGTGAGACTTGTTCATATTTTCTTTGTGAGACTTGTTCATGTGAATGTAGTTATGCTTGGAGCATACAGTCGCTTGTGTAGTGATGCATTATTTGCAATAAGTGAGGATGGAGATCCTCAGTGAAGTGTCATGGATCGTGATCATATTATATTGTGCTTTTCATAATAGCTGCGAAGAGGAGATGTGGCAAATCCGCAGGTAGGGGAATTGCATAAGTGCGCACAGAGGTTGTTATAAAATGAGTTGAAATAACGCAAGAGCGCACGTCAATGATAACTCATTGGGGTGATATTCACTAATGATATATTTTATAATTTGCAAACCGTTTGTTGTAAAGTATTTTTCAAACTTTGCACGTGTAACTGTGTGTCAGCAAATTCGGTTGTTGTCTTTTTTGTACCGTTGTTTTGAGACAATGCGGTGCATAGTCTTTTGCAAGGGGGAAATTGTCACGGACAAAAAAATAAACAACCAAAGTCGTGGTCCAGGTGTTTGGACTAAGCTC
>CM031614.1:7013270-7018270 GCA_018398815.1 Conus ventricosus
CACACAATTCATGACAGAAGCGCCCACGGGCAAGGGATGCCACCAGCAAACAAACTGCTGCGTGCATACAGTAGCCCCACTCGTTGCTGTTTCGCCGACATGCTAAGCCAGTACAGCTCCAGCCAGTTTTCGTCACACGGTCTTAGGTGTCTTACCCACACTCAACAGGACGTTCCCTGCAGTTAGTGGGTCTTTCCTCCCCGTCACTGGGCTTTTCCCCAAAGTCAGCCGAAAGGCAGACAAGAAAAAGATACACCGAAGGTGCCAGTGGGACTATTCGGGTGTATCTTTTTCTCTTCTGATTGTTTATAACTTGTGATAAGAATTACGTCCCGAAATGCAAACCACATCATGTATAACTTATCCGCAGGTAAAGAAATGAAAACCGTGACAATCTGAACCACACACACACACACACACACAACCACACACACACACACACACACACACACACACACCGTGGCGCGTACACCCACAAGTACACGGTTCTAGACAGTCAAGAAGAAAAGCACGCGTTGTCTTTCTTTTAATACGAATACAGTGCCGAGAACACTCGGACAAAAGCAGTTAATTCTTTCTTTTGACATAGAAAAAGGAAGATGCTGAATGACTTAGGGGTTCTTTTTGAATGCATATCACTTTATTATGAGATCAGTTGAAAGATGTAGACATTATCACATAATGAATTGTCATCTTACCAAATGGACTACATCTTTTATCTTTCCGCTACTTGACTTCTGGGCAACATTTTGTCTTCCATCTTATCTAAAATTTCATTTCCGCCTTTCACTATTTTTTCCTTCTTTGAGACACTTTTCCTGTTTGCAAGAGGATCTGCTCAATTTTTGAGGGTTGTATGTTTGCTTATATCTAATTGCTTCTCACCAACAAGAAACCAGGATCCAGTAGCTAGCCTAATGAGCTCTAAACAGAGCGAAACAGCTGCGGCTTACTGGTCCTGCTGATGTGCTCTTTGGAAGAACAATAATATTTGCGGTAGCGCCACTGCAGAAGGGTTACCTCTCGTGCTCATAAATATGCATTTGAAAGTTCTGTATTTTGACTCGATGAATTTGATGCCTGCACTATTCTACTCCCTATAGGGAATTTAAAGGATCTGGGCCCAGTTTTATAATCATCTCTCTCTCTCTCTCTTTGCCTGTATGCGTGGAGAGAGAGAGAGAGAGAGAGAGAGAGAGAGAGAGAGAGAGAGAGAGAGAGAGAGAGAGAGAGAGAGAGAGAGAGAGAGAGAGAGAGAGAGCGCATCAAAAATGTTGTAAATGTATAAGAGCAATTTCCAGAGATGAAACAGTTTTGTGCGGAACGATAGTTGCCAGACATTTAGTCACAGTGTACATGAACAAGTTTGGATACGTGGATATTTTCGTACCACCTGTCACCAGACAATCGAAAAGCCGACAGGGTCTGTCTGTCTGAAGAATAAACGCGAGCTATCGCTAACAGTTGAATCTCCATGACACAGGAAGTGTGCAGAGCTACAACAATGAGTTCACAGAAGTGGGTCAGTTCATTCTTCATGGCGTCGGCTGCCACCAGCACCTTGCCCACAATCCTTAGCGACAGTCCACAGGAGGAAGTCAGCAATCAACAATCAACTTCCACCCTTCATTACTCTCCCCTGCCCTTCAACAAGACTCAAACGGAAATCACGTCAGCACAAGATCCTACTGATAACGTCTTCCTGCCTTGGGACAACCCGTACAACGTCATCACATTGCAGGATTACGTAGTGTTTCAGAAAATTAATGCCTGTTACGTCAGTCTGGGACTGTTTTTGATGGGGGTACCCTGCAACGTCATCAACTGTGTGGTGTTCTACAGGCAGGGTCTGAGAGAGCGCATGAATCTGTGTCTGTTCTGCCTGGCGCTTGTCGACCTGCTCTATGTCTTCTTCTGGTACATCGTTGCTTCGTCTTGTATACTTGGTTTCATTTATCCCGAGGTGGAAGAGTGGTGGAAGTTGTTCAACCGCAAGTACTTCACGGGTATCTACCGTGGGTTCCTGTACTCCTCGGGTTGTTTAACGGCTCTCATCGCCCTGGAACGCTGTGTGTGTGTGGTGCTGCCCCTCAAGGCTGCCTCGCTCATCAGGACACGCACCATAGGCGTCCTCATTGTCCTCATCGTGGGACTCATCCAGCTGGCGGCTGTCGTCTACCCACTCCACTTGGACATCGGCTCGCGCACAGACCCTGAGACGGGTAGAACCACCCTGTACCTGACGTCCAGCGAGTTTTATGAAGGCCATAAGCTGCTGTACTCTGTGGTTGAGGACACCATCCTCATGATCGTCGTACCCTTCCTCACTTTCATCATCGTCGTCGTCAGCACTGTCGTCACTGTGTTGGAGCTCAAGCTGAGGTTACGATGGAGACAGCTGTCTTCCTCCAGTGACGAGGCTGCCGCACGTCAGCAGGTAAATGTACTGTGTAGTAGCAAATGACCATGGCCCACAGTGAAAACAATACCAAAGACAAGGTAGGAGCAAAGATCTCGGGTAAAACAGTGATTTTTCAAACTATTGGTACTTGAAAGGCACAGAGATGATTTCCTTGCCTTTAGAAACGGTGATTTTTCAAACCATAGATTCTTGAAAGGCAAAGAGATAATTTCCTTGTCTATAGATTCTTGAAAGGCAAAGAGATAATTTCCTTGTCTATAGATTCTTGAAAGGCAAAGAGATAATTTCTTTGCCATCAGAAACTGTGATTTTTCGAACCATAGTTTCTTGAAAGGCAAAGAGATAATTTATTTGCCTTTAGAAACGGTGATTTTTCGAACTATAGGTTCTTGAAAGGCAAAGAGATAATTTTGTTTTGCTTTTAGAGAATCTATGGTTCGAAACGCCGCTGTTTTCTATCACCTGAGATCAATGTTCCTACATTTACTGTGGTACTGATGTTACCTGTTCAAGTCCCGCAGTTGTCTGTACATGTATCATGGTCCACGCTTTCAAATTCTTTTTTCTTTTGTGCTCTGCTGTAGTATGTTCAATGCCATTTCAGTGGCGCTACTCTCACTCCGGCTTCCCATTCACAACTACTCCCTAGTTGTGGCCCCTGCACCGGCAATCCACAGAGTGCAATCATTACCAAGCCGTATTGAGGCAACCTACCAAAGGCGACGCTGCACTGTTGGCGAGCCCCCTGGGTTGTGTTCAGTGAAACAGCCGCTTACTTAGAGCCGGCCGTTTTGTCCAACCAGGCCGTTTTGTCCGACAAAAAAAATGAAAGTCGGACAAAAGAGCCGGGTTTTAGCCGGCCGTTTTGTCCGACCCGGCCGTTTTGTCCAACCTCGGACAAAACGGCCGGGTCGGACAAAACGGCCGGCTACAAAGCCTCATCTAATCCAGCATACGAAGGACATCACTGTAATCTCCCATCCGGAGGTTGCCGCAACGCCCGCCCAATGGCGGTCCCCATAAACTTGCTGATATCGATCATCTTGGCACGGACACACGAAGGACGCAGGCGTGCAGAGAAAATCGAAACTGTGGTCACCATGGCAGCAGGATATAAAAGGCCTCCGAACTGAAGAAATTTTTACACTGATGGATGAGGTTGAGGATAGTAAAGATGATTCTACGGATTCCACGCCGGTCAGAGACTGCATGAAGGGGTTGCACACTACGCCTGCTTTCACGATATATCCCGTCGTAAACCAGCCCTGAGAGATACAGACACTTGCAGTGTTGGCCAGGTATTTTAAGCACCACTTTCAGAGACGCCTCCATTAAGTGGATGGAACTCGACTCTGTGGTCCCTGCCTTCTCATCTGTGCCTATGGCACACTCACTTCTTGTGAGCAGCCAGCTGAAGCCGAAAATCCCACAAATAACTGGCACTGATGGGAATCGAACCCACGACTTCCCAGACCACGACGCTACACACCACACCATGGCGGGCTTGTGTCTTCGGTTTGATTATCGTTAACGTCATTGTCGCCTTATTCATTATCTATATGACCATTAACTCCGTTGTAAAAGAAAATAAAACACAAAGTTAGATACCATAGGTAACGAAAGTGGTGGTAATTTAAATGATTGCGACTTTAGTCCAGTTAAATCTGAGACTGCTACAGCTGGTTGTAGCGGTGGTTGCGATAGCAGTGTTGAGTACAAGATTTTGTAAAATAATTCTTAACCGATGAGAATACTGACTCACTTACCTATTCATTTAACATCCGTCATGCAAAATGCAAAAATCTCAGAAACTGTTGAGAGTTAAAGACATATGAAAAAATCCCATGAAAAGGTGAAAAAGAAGAAATGAAAAAAACAAAAAGCATAACAAGAAGATGAAAAACTGGAAATAAGAGGTATTGGAATAAAGAGAGAGAATTTCATATGATTTGAACTTCCATCTCCACTGGTACCCTCTTAGTTACCGAGCACGATCAGACACTGAGCGGTGGGCAGCCTTGATGGAAAGATTCTTAACATAATGTAGAGACATTCACAGTAGTGCATACACACTGGAGAACACATAGGTCTGAACACAAATGAACACTGCGCTTAAAAAATTCACGTTGTTAAGTGAACGTGCATGCTAGTGTGCGTGCGTGCATGCGTGCGTGTGTGTATATGTGTGCGTGCGAGCGCGCGTGTGTGTGTGTGTGTGTGTGTGTGTGTGTGTGTGTGTGTGTGTGTGTGTGTGTGTGTGTGTGTGTGTGTGTGTGTGTGTGCGTGCGCGCATGCGAGTGTGTGTAAATAACATTTTTAAAGAAGTAAAGACAAAAAAAAACATAGATTGCTTGGTGCATAATGACACATGAATTTGCCCCAGGTCAAGCTGGTCAGCATGTTGGTGGTGGTGTCCTGTCTCTACATAGTGACGGCAGCCCCTAACGTGGCCCTGGGTCTGACACGGACTTTACTGCCGGAATTCCGGCACACACGGCGTTACGCCAACATCTTTCTGCTCTCCCACCTGATGTACATGATGCTGGCCTTGCTCAACTCCTCCGTCAACTTCTTCGTC
>CM031614.1:7023270-7030770 GCA_018398815.1 Conus ventricosus
AACCATCCTTCAAGGTACCGTTGAAGGAGGGCGCAGACAAAGACGGCAGAGAAAGAGCTGATCCGAAAATATAAAGGACTGGACCAAAATGACCATGCCGGATCTCATCACGACCGCTACCAACAGAAGAGCCTGGACAGGAGCGGCGGCTGCCTCATCACGTCCTCCCAACGACCTCAGCGGTCAGGGGACTGACTGACTGACTGACATACTTTCTATCTTTGAAGTACTTTCCTTTGGTCCAGGCTGTTCATAGCTTATACTCTCTGTTCATAGTTTATACTCTCTGTTCATAGTTTATACTCTCTGTTCTCTGTTCATAGTTTATACTCTCTGTTCATAGTTTATACTCTGTTCATAGTTTATACTCTGTTCATGTTATTGGGCAGTCTGTGTCATCAGGGAACAGTTCTAACGCTGAATGACACTGTTTCTGTGACAGCACGGCTACGTTCAGAAAGTTCATGTATGGGCCACGATGAAGATTATCAACACCAGGCAGGAGCTCATCAACACTATCTTATAGATGTAGACATTTAACACCAGGCAGGAGCTTATCAACACCATCTTATAGATGTAGACATTTAACACCAGGCAGGAGCTTATCAACACTATCTTATAGATGTAGACATTTAACACCAGGCAGGAGCTCATCAACACTATCTTATAGATGTAGACATTTAACACCAGGCAGGAGCTTATCAACACTATCTTATAGATGTAGACATTTAACACCAGGCAGGAGCTCATCAACACTATCTTATAGATGTAGACATTTAACACCAGGCAGGAGCTTATAACACTATCTTATAGATGTAGACATTTAACACCAGGCAGGAGCTCATCAACACTATCTTATAGATGTAGACATTTAACACCAGGCAGGAGCTCATCAACACTATCTTATAGATGTAGACATTTAACACCAGCCAGGAGCTCATCAACACTATCTTATAGATGTAGACATTTAACACCAGGCAGGAGCTCATCAACACCATCTTATAGATGTAGACATTTAACACCAGGCAGGAGCTCATCAACACCATCTTATAGATGTAGACATTTAACACCAGGCAGGAGCTCATCAACACTATCTTATAGATGTAGACATTTAACACCAGGCAGGAGCTCATCAACACCATCTTATAGATGTAGACATTTAACTCCAGGCAGGAGCTCATCAACACTATCTTATAGATGTAGACATTTAACACCAGGCAGGAGCTCATCAACACTATCTTATAGATGTAGACATTTAACACCAGGCAGGAGCTCATCAACACTATCTTATAGATGTAGACATTTAACACCAGGCAGGAGCTTATCAACACCATCTTATAGATGTAGACATTTAACACCAGGCAGGAGCTCATCAACACTATCTTATAGATGTAGACATTTAACACCAGGCAGGAGCTTATCAACACTATCTTATAGATGGAGACATTTAACACCAGGCAGGAGCTTATCAACACCATCTTATAGATGGAGACATTTAACACCAGGCAGGAGCTTATCAACACTATCTTATAGATGGAGACATTTAACACCAGGCAGGAGCTTATCAACACCATCTTATAGATGTAGACATTTAACACCAGGCAGGAGCTTATCAACACCATCTTATAGATGGAGACATTTAACACCAGGCAGGAGCTTATCAACACTATCTTATAGATGTAGACATTTAACACCAGGCAGGAGCTCATCAACACTATCTTATAGATGTAGACATTTAACACCAGGCAGGAGCTTATCAACACCATCTTATATATGGAGACATTTAACACCAGGCAGGAGCTTATCAACACCATCTTATAGATGTAGACATTTAACACCAGGCAGGAGCTTATTAACACCATCTTATAGATGTAGACATTTAACACCAGGCAGGAGCTTATCAACACCGTCTTATAGATGTAGACATTTAACACCAGGCAGGAGCTTATCAACACTATCTTATAGATGTAGACATTTAACACCAGGCAGGAGCTTATCAACACTATCTTATAGATGTAGACATTTAACACCAGGCAGGAGCTTATCAACACCATCTTATAGATGTAGACATTTAACACCAGGCAGGAGCTTATCAACACCATCTTATAGATGTAGACATTTAACACCAGGCAGGAGCTTATCAACACTATCTTATAGATGAAGACATTTAACACCAGGCAGGAGCTCATCAACACTATCTTATAGATGTAGACATTTAACACCAGGCAGGAGCTTATCAACACTATCTTATAGATGTAGACATTTAACACCAGGCAGGAGCTTATCAACACTATCTTATAGATGTAGACATTTAACACCAGGCAGGAGCTCATCAACACTATCTTATAGATGTAGACATTTAACACCAGGCAGGAGCTTATCAACACCATCTTATAGATGTAGACATTTAACACCAGGCAGAAGATTATCAACACTATCTTCTAGATGTTCCCCACAGCCACTCGTGCAGCGCTCATACAGATTGCTGTTAGAGAATGGTTCCATAATTTAGTTTGAGTTTGTCAGGGTTGTCTTCTATCCCCCCTCCTCCCTTTTTTTCAACATAGTCTTAGAACACATCACGACTGGTGCACTTACATGAGCATTCATAGGGGACCTGAAAAGAGCATTCATAGCGGACCTGAAAAGAGCATTTCTAGCGTACCTGAAATGAGCATTCCTAGCGGACCTGAAAAGAGCATTCACAGCGGACCTGAAAAGAGCATTCACAGCAGACCTGAAAAGAGCATTCATAGTGGACCTAAAAAGACCATTCCTAGCGGACCTGAAAAGACCATTCATAGCGGACCTGAAAGAGTATTCATAGCGGACCTGAAAAGAGCATTCCTAGCGGACCTGAAAAGACCATTCATAGCGGACCTGAAAGAGTATTCATAGCGGACCTGAAAAGACCATTCATAGCGGACCTGAAAAGAGCATTCACAACGGACCTGAAAGAGTATTCATAGCGGACCTGAAAAGAGCATTCATAGCGGACCTGAAAGAGCATTCATAGCGGACCTGAAAAGAGCATACCTAGCGGACCTGAAAAGACCATTCCTAGCGGACCTGAAAAGAGCATTCCCAGCGGGCCTGAAAAGAGCATTCCTAGCGGACCTGATAAGAGCATTCCTAGCGGACCTGAAAAGAGCATTCCTTGCGGACCTGAAAAGAGCATTCCTAGCGGACCTGAAAAGAGCATTCCTAGCGGACCTGAAAAGAGCATTCCTAGCGGACCTGAAAGAGTATTCATAGCGGACCTGAAAAGAGCATTTCTAGCGGACCTGAAAAGAGCATTCACAGCGGACCTGAAAGAGTATTCATAGTGGACCTGAAAAGAGCATTCATAGCGGACCTGAAAGAGTATTCATAGCGGACCTGAAAAGAGCATTCATAGCGGACCTGAAAAAGAGCATTCCTAGCGGACCTGAAAAGAGCATTCATAGCGGACCTGAAAAGAGCATTCCTAGCGGACCTGAAGAGAGCATTCATAGCGGACCTGAAAAGAACATTCATAGCGGACCTGAAAAGAAGAATCTAAGCCATAGAAACGAGATGTTACCACATGATACTGAAGACCCCAGACAATGATCACGTCACTAATCAACAAGTACGCCAAAATATTAGCAGTTCAGCATAGTATTATTCGTTCAGCATAGTATTATTCGAAGATCTATTGATATTAGTCACGGAAAGAAATCTATACTGGCATGGACATGTAAGAGGATTCAGTAGCCTTGCTGAAACAATCCTCCAGGGAATTGTTGAAGAAGGGAGGCGGTGGAGAAAACAGAAAATGACCCATCAATGGATTGACAGCATTACAGAATGGGCAGGGAAACATTTGACCCCTCGATGGACTGACAGCATTACAGAATGGGCAGGGAAACATTTGACCCCTCGATGGACTGACAGCATTACAGAATGGACAGGGAAACATTTGACCCCTCGATGGACTGACAGCATTACAGAATGGACAGGGAAACATTAGCAACGTCCGACAGAAGCGGAGGGACGTGGTGAACTGTTCTTCAGTCATGGTGCCCCGGTGACTCTCCACAGAGTTCAGGGAGAGGAGACAGAAGAGCAGGCGTGACAAAGAACGAAGCATTCGAACAAAAGGAGACACATGTGAGGCCAGCCAGGTGGACCCTGTGCTAACGACCTTCAAGCTAAACGGTACAGATGAGCGCCTAACGACCTTCAAGCTAAACGGTACAGATAAACGCCTAACGACCTTCCAGCTAAACGGTACAGATGAACACCTAACGACCTTCAAGCTAAACGGTACAGATGAACACCTAGCGACCTTCAAGCTGAACGGTACAGATGAACACCTAACGATCTTCAAGCTAAACGGTACAGATAAACACCTAACGATCTTCAATCTAAACGGTAGAGATAAACACCTAACGACCTTCAAGCTAAACGGTGCAGATGAACGCCTAACGATCTTCCAGCTAAACGGTAGAGATAAACACCTAACGACCTTCAAGCTAAACGGTACAGATGAACGCCTAACGACCTTCAAGCTAAACGGTGCAGATGAACACCTAACGACCTTCAAGCTAAACGGTGCAGATGAACACCCCATCTAACCACCAGCCACAATCTCTTGTTCCATGTTACCTATTATGAATGGAAGTGCTGATAAGGAAATTAGATTTTCCTGAACTCCTTGCTACAGCCAGAGCCAACAACAGGCTCTGACGCCATAGATACCATGACCGGAGGAGCCTCTAACTTGTCTGGTCCAGCCTCTGAAGCCGACGTCTTTCCACAACAAAGCACATCACTCAGTGTACACCAGAAGCGGGAAACCCTGGAGACACGGAGAACCGACCCTTGTGCTATCGCGGACCCGGAGTGTGCACCACTGACGTCATCAGAGCCAGTGCGTGTCGCTGCCTGACATCCCAACATGGCGGCCAGGTGAGCTCTGAAGCGCGAGGACCTGATGACGTAGACGAAGAAGTTGACGGAGGAGTTGAGCAAGGCCAGCATCAGGTACATCAGGTGGGAGAGCAGAAAGATGTTGGCGTAACGCCGTGTGTGCCGGAATTCCGGCAGTAAAGTCCGTGTCAGACCCAGGGCCACGTTAGGGGCTGCTGTCACTATGTAGAGACAGGACACCACCACCAACATGCTGACCAGCTTGATCTGTTAGAGAGATAGAGAGAGAGAGAGAGAGAGAGAGAGAGAGAGGAGAGAGAGAGAGAGAGAGAGAGAAGAGAGAGAGAGAGAGAGAGAGAGAGTTTGTATCCGTAGCGTTAGTGTATCATTATATATGAAGCATTTACGCCTTCAATCTCTATTTAACAGTGTGATTTAACACCCCCTCTCCCTCCTCCTTCCACCCTCCCTAAAAGAACTAGGCAAGTTCACCTATCAGGGTGCGCGGTAGACATGCGCTACTTCCTTTGCCTGACTTTCACCACACATGCGTGTTTTGGAGTTCAATTAATATTTGAGTTTTTTCCTGTGTCTTTGTCTGTATGCTTGGACCACTATAATTGTCACTGCACAATGTTGAGAACTGTTCTATTACAAACTTGACACAGCCAACAATCTAATCGAGCTTTGTCACCAAGAAGGTACCACAAGAGCTGACAGTTATATAACGGGAATTTGTCCCTCACCTTACCACTAGCCATTATATCAAACATCATTTTTCTCATCTGCTTCATTTGTACTTTTCTTTGTTTATTTCTTCTTTTTCACTTTTTTTGTGGTTTTTATGTCTTTAAGTGAATAGGCAAACAAACAAGCTCCTGTCATGACGACTGGAAGAACTCCATCTTCATCATCCTGATCCTCATCGATCAGCATGAGAAAGGCTCAGATTCTGTGGTCCTGTATCTTCTGCATGCTCTAATGGTGACCTCAGTTTGGCTTCTTTTCCACGTCTCTGACCTTGGCGAGTTTGTGTCAAGGTCGTCGGCATCTTAATACCGGTATATCGTTGGACGGACGTGGTGGAGCTCTGCGGAAGGGGACTAATTCATGCTGGCTCTGCGACCAAACGATTATTGCCGTCACTAGGTGGCCGGATAGGTGGAATCTTGCGTATGCTGGATCAGAACAGGCACCTCTGAACACCATCGAAGAAAACCGTCAGCAAAGCAGTGTCTCTTCTGATGGGTTTCCTTACGGCGACTGGATATTGACTGCTTCTTGTAGATATCCGCTGCCTGAGCTGCGATTGAGCAAGCCAGGGAATGGCCGTGAACTGGGAGCCGGAATGTACCGCATGACAGTAATGCCACTGAAATGGAGCGGCAGATGATACAGAACAAACATCCGAGGATCACGTGCTTCAGCAGTTACTCAGCCTACTTACCTGTTGACGTTCAGCAGCTCCGTCACTGGAGGAGGACAGTTGTCGCCATCGTAACCTCAGCTTGAGCTCCAACACAGTGACGACAGTGCTGACGACGACGATGATGAAAGTGAGGAAGGGAACGACCACCATGAGGATGTTGTCCTCGATCACAGAGTACAGCAGCTTATGGCGCCCATAGAACTCGCTGGACGTCAGGTACAGGGTGGTTCTACCCGTCTCAGGGTCTGTGCGCGAGCCGATGTCCAAGTGGATGGGTAGACGACAGCCGCCAGCTGGATGAGTCCCACGATGAGGACAATGAGGAAGCCTATGGTGCGTGTCCTGATGAGCGAGGCAGCCTTGAGGGGCAGCACCACACACACACAGCGTTCCAGGGCGATGAGAGCCGTTAAACAACCCGAGGAGTACAGGAACCCACGGTAGATACCCGTGAAGTACTTGCGGGTGAACAACTTCCACCACTCTTCCACCTCGGGGTAGACATAACCCACCATGCAGGACGAAGCAACGACATACCAGAAGAGGACATAGAGCAGGTCGACAAGCGCCAGGCAGAACAGACACAGATTCATGCGCTCTCTCAGACCCTGTCTGTAGAACACCACACAGTTGATGACGTTGCAGGGTACCCCTATCAAAAACAGTCCCAGACTGACGTAACAGAAATTGATCTTCTCAAACAACAGGAAATCCTGTCGAGTGATGACGTTATGTGGGTTGTCCCAGGGCAGGAAAACGTCACCAGTAGGATCTGGTGCTGACGTCATTTCAGTGTGGGACTGGTTCAGGGACAAGGGAGGGTAATCACGAGTGGAAGTTGATTGTTGACTGCTGACTTCCTCCCCCGGACTGTCGCCAAGCATTGTGGGCAAGGTGCTGGTTTCAACCAGTGAAAGGAAGTTTGAACTGAGCCACCTACCTGTGTGAACCCATTGTTGCAGCTCTTTGTGCCTTTAGTACCATGGAGATTCTGTCTGTTCACCAGTCTTGGTACTGTCCATCCCGATGGAACTGACGTTTATCCCTTATGTCTGGTGGAAGATCACACTCAGAGATGTATGGATTCAAACTTGTTCTCGTATTGTGTGAATTGTGGGCGAATAGATATTATCCCACTGGAAGGGATATTTTCTCTGAGGACATTCTTCATGTACTAA
>CM031614.1:7043270-7045770 GCA_018398815.1 Conus ventricosus
TGCTCCTCCTCCTCCCCCACCTCCTTCTCCCTTCCTTTGTCTCCTTCTAGACTAGGACAAATTTCGCAAAAAAAGGCCAAAATAAAAAGTAGGTGGCAAATGATGTTAGGAATTGTCAGACAACTGATTCTAAAGAATGTGACCATGCTCTTTTCAATTTTGTTGTCTGACAACCTCTCAAAAGCGTAGTTTTTGCACTAAAATTATATATTCAAAATGGCTGCCAAAAATACTGACATAAGGATTCTGTAACCAAACTTCCATTGTTTTTGCTACAGAAAGTTTTGCTATTGACTAATTATTGTTACAGTTTATATTTAAAAGAAGAAAAAAACTTATTCCTTTTTTTAACATATTCAACCAATTTTTCAATCATAAATATACAAAACGACAAGCCAGTACAATGTGACACCAGTTAAAAACAAAATCAAAACGGAGCCACAGTTCACTTCTCTCCTTATATTGCCTTAAGTAACAAAACAATCTGTTGATTAGAAACAAAAACATCTACTTTTTGTTTGTTTGACGAAATAGGTGAAGAGAGAGAGAGAGAGAGAGAGGAGAGAGAGGAGAGAGAGAGAGAGAGAGAGAGAGAGAGAGAGAGAGAGAGAGAGAGAGAGCATTCAAGCACTCTTGAGTTATCTGTAGTCAATAATTTTTTACCATTAAAAACAAAGCATTCACAGCCGATCAGAAATAGCTGTTTCTGTACTTTTAAGAGGGAGTGGGGTGTCAATAACGGAGGGAGGAGGGACTGAAAGAAAGTGAGAATAATATTGATAAGACTTAGTGTTTGTAGTTAAAGTCAATTGGTCATTATAAGTAAATCAAATCTATTGGTACAATAATTTCAATCGTTTTTGCTTTGTTTAGTAAATTTTTCCATCTTATTGTAATTTTTTTAAATTCAAGCCAGCCAAACGAATCTGTAAAAATTATAGTCATCATTTTTGCTCATTATTTACGTCACAATCACTCATACATTGTCTAGAGCTCAAACACTTCGTTTCATTTGTTTGTAACAAACATTGTTGTCACTGCACTTGCATGCTACTGTGCAAGGAAGACTAGCTGCTCTGCACTTGCACCGGGAACTAGTGCACTGCTTTTTGCATTCACAGAAGATCACATCAGTGCATGTCTCAGGAACTGATGGGAGTGACTTGAGAACAGGAATCAAGGTGCCGCCTTCTAGTTTCCAGCCCATGGTTTCTGGCGGGGGGAGGCAGGGGTGCTGCAGGTGAGTTTGTAGCCAGATAGCTGTCTGATAGTGTGCCGCTGTGTGTGGAAAAACAGGGCATCACGTGTTGGAGGCAGTGTTCTGGTGCATGGGTTTTGCGAAACAGGACTGACCGAGCCATGTTCACCGAGTCACAGTTTTGTACACCATTCACACTGGAATTGAAGACTTCAGCATTTTGCAGTGTCTCGTCTCTGAGAGTTTCTTTTCCCAGCGAACTCAAATCAGGTTGCTGCAGGAAAACCTTCAAACAAGCTGTCTTGCTATGTCCAGCAAAGTACGGCGTTGTGTCACAGCCCGTGAAAGCATGAAATCCAGAAAGGTTTGGAGCTTATCTCTTTCAATGGTTGTGGTTTCTATAACAGCATGGATGGTGATGCATTTTCTGGATTTGGCTGTGTCTACTTTTATCCAGACTTTGTGACACTTGATGCGATGAAAATGCACCAGCAGCAGAACTGCAATATCCGTGTCCCTGGAGGACACAACAATGCTGCTTGCCTCAGCCTCACCATGTACACAGTGCAGGATTATCCTGGTGTCAGCCTCCTCGTGTGAAGCCTCCAGAGGACATACGTCTGATTGGGGTTTGAAGACTCCACCTGTGTGACATCACTGAAGCCACCACCTGCAACAATAATTTGGTCAGATGGAGCATGCAGTATGATCTGTCTTGACAAAACCTTCGCCAGGTCAGCCTTGTTATCAGGGTGAGAAAAGTAGTTCTCCCACTTTGCTGGTAGGGGCACGCCTCTTCAAAAACTACATCGATGCGTTTGAAACCTCGCCCAGCCTGATGAAGAGTATTGATGAAAAACGTCTGCCAGGTCTCCAAATGTAGTCGTTTGTTGGGGTTTTCCAATGCTGCAGATGAGTGCCTGTCTATCAACAACAAGTGTGGCATTGTCACCAAGATCAATCTCATCTAGGTTTGGTGGACAGGGTACTTCACGAGTGAGTGCCTGAAGCAGAAGCGCTTTTAAACCAGAACGTAGCGTCCCATTCATCTCTGCTAGTACAGAGGGTACTTGCATCAGTTCGTGTTTTAAAGCCATGGAGAGGTCAACGTTCCGTCCTGCCTCATAGGCAGTGATCAATCACTGAAGAATCTTCCTGTCTGCCTGTATTGTTGTCTATTGTTTTCTGTTTGGTACTATGTACATTCTTCTGGTTTACTTCATACGGACTTGCAAAAGTTAGTGGCTTGTTCTTTGTCAAGGCATCACGAAACTTTATCTTCCTTTCAGCATGAGGGACCAA
>CM031614.1:7050770-7053270 GCA_018398815.1 Conus ventricosus
ACTAACGCTGGTCTTGCAGGTGCTCTCTCCCCCCTCATGCACTAACGCTGGTCTTGCAGGTACTCTCTTCCCCCCTCATGCACTAACGCTGGTCTTGCAGGCAGCACTTACTACACACGTCTCCCCTCCAGAACAGTCCATTGTATCTGACTGCTATAACATCAGACCCATGAGTCAGGCAACGAAGGGCATTTGATGAAAGAAGAACAGCAGAAAATAAAAAAAGTACAAACATAAAGTGATGTTTATTCAAGACTGGCGGACATTGGATGAAAGAGGAACAGCAGAAGAAACGTACAAACATAAACTGTCATGTATTCAAGATCGGCGCAGCGTTTTCATCTGGAATGCTGTTACAGATTACAGAGAACGCTCACATAGAGGATGGACACAAACCCCAAAAGCCATGATGTGGTTGAGAGTAGGAAGAGAGACTTTGTACTGAACACACCCCGGTGCTTGCTCCAGTTTGTGGAAGGACCAGCTGAGGATGATAGTTCAGACTGACATTTGTTTTACACTACATTCCCGCTATCTTGTATAGCAGTAGGCTATTTTACACCCAACTTTTTAGTTATGTTGAATTGTAGCGTAGCATGGCAGCCTAATTTACATTTAAGTTCTTGATGCGAAGAATTCTGGTTGGTTATGATATGCTTCATTTCCCGCCATGCAAGCTGTATGGCTTCACAAGGGGAGTATTGTGCATGTTTATATCTGTATTTTGTGTCGCTGAGGAAGGCATATTGCCGAAAATTTCTTGTCCTGTTTTGTGTCGTGCATTAAATCTGCGTTATTTCACACTTTGTTTTGTGTGCTCTTCTGCTTTTTGTCGTGTATGGATATAGTTTTGTTGTTCGTTTTCCGCCATGTTTTTATTGTAGTAGACTATGCTATACTTCATTTTCCACCATGTTGTATCGCAGTGGCCTAATTTACCCTGCATTTCTGACCATAGTTTTTGTAGTATATTCATTATCCGCCATGTTTTATTGTAGTAGGCTAGATTACACTTCATGTCCTACCATGTAGCATTATGGCGTGTTGTTTTGCTCCTCGTTTCTCATCATTTTGTTACATAGTGACTTATTTTGCATTTCATGTTCTTCCATACCATGCTGCGGTAAGCTGCACTGTATTTCCCACCATGCTGTATTGTAGAACGCTGTAATCCAGTTTCCGCCAGTTATGTTGTAGTAGTCACATTTCCTTTTCAGCTGATTTGTGTTGTAGCAGGTTACACCGCTGATTTGTGTTGTAGCAGGTTACACCGTATCTTCCGCTAGGTTGTATTATAGAAGGTTACACTTCATTTTCTGACAAAATGTATTGTAGAAGGTTTCACTTGATTTTCTGACAAAATGTATTGTAGAAGGTTTCACTTGATTTTCCACCATGTTGTATCGCCGGAGGCTGTTTCACAATTCATTTTCGCACATGTATTGTAGTAGGCTAATTGAACATTTGATATCCCATTCCCCGAAGATGGAGTATGGCTGCCTTAATGGCGGGATAAAAAAAAACGGTCATACACACGAAACTCCACTAACTGTCGATACAGGCAGTGTCCGCAGGAGTATCAGCAAGATATCCCACATTTTGTACCATAGTACGCTATTTACCCTTCATTTCCTGCCATTGTTTTTTTTATATTTTTTTTTATTGCACCCAGTTATGTTACACTTCATGTTCAGCCATGGTGTATTACATGGTGTATTACATGGTGTATTACATGGTGTATTACATGGTGTATTACATGGTGTATTACATCAGGCTGTTTTGCTCTTCAGCCCCGGCCTGCTGTGTGGTAGTAGTCACTTGCAAACTTAATTTTCCATCAAACGTCGCATCACTGAGTATTAGTACCTCGTTGTAAAGTGGCGAAAAATGGCGAAATTCTAACGGAGGTGTGATGAAAACATATGCTGTAAAAGGTGTTAAAAAAAAAAGAAGTAGTGGTTCAGTGACGTATGTAACGTAAAACAGGAATGAAAAAACTGTTTGTTTAATATACATGCGGTATGAAGTAGTAAAACAACGTAGAGCTGATTCAATGCTGATTCAATGACATATGTAGTACAAAGCAGTGCTGGTTTAATCATTACTAATTCAGTATTACGTACGTGTGTCTGATCATCGTATGGAATGAGTGGGTGAAAGACACATGCAACGTAAAGTAAAGATTAAAACTAGCGCTTGTCGAACAACACATGTAGTTTAGCATGGAGTTGAAAGCTGCACTTTCTCTTCTCCGCGACTCTGCCTTTCATCCTTCCACGCTCTGTCTGGGTTCCCCAGCCTTGAAAGGGGGGGGGGGGGGGGGGGGGGGGGGGGGGCGGGGGAGGGATGCTGCGGCAATCAGCTGAACTGGTGCAGAACAACCTGACTGCCAGCATTCCAGCCCGGACGAAGAGAGCAGAATGTCTGAGGTCATAGTCTGAAGGTCGCGAGGAACTGGCTGTTCTGAAGGGGCGTGGGTGATGGGGCTACTGTATAATCC